>CM037853.1:216593111-217162098 GCA_021234595.1 Delia radicum
GTGTTTATAACGTCATCATCTACAACATTTAGCCATCATCATCTACAACATCTAGCAACATACACTAGACACCAACTCATACACACAAAAAAATAAAGTGTTTACCGAATTTAAAAATGTAGTTTGGTGACTACAACAATCGCACTTGATCAACAAGAGGGTATTAACTCGAAATTTTTAAAATATCACTTTTTTCAAGAATCAACAACTAACAACATCAATATCTATCTATTGTAAAAAATTTCAACGTATTCCGATTACCTCTTCCTCTCGAAAACCACTTTGAGACCTTTTCATGATAATGTAGTGATCACTTTATTTCAACAAAAAGGTAGTATTTCGAGTTAATACAAAAGTTCAAATAGAAATGAATCGTATATTTTCATAAAAAAGGTATTATTTTGATTTGAGCCTTTATTTATGTTAAAAATAATCAAACTGTTTTATTTATATTTGGTTGTATTTTGAGTTGATACTGTTTTGTTAATAAAATATTCAAAATAATACCAAAAAAAAATCGATAAATTTCAAAAAATGGTATTAACTAAAAAAAATTGATGTTAGAAAGTGTTTTGCAACCGTCAGATAATGACAATCGTAATTAATTTGTATATTAATTACTGTAGAATATTACTTTAGTTAGTCTCTTTACAGGAAGAAGAAGAAGAAAACATTTTATTGAAAAATTTACGGACACAAGGGATACACCAGACTGCCGCAGTTTCGTCCCCCTCCTGGGACTCGTCAGTGGTTAATTTATGTGTCAATGAACAAAGTATTTTATATTGTTAATTTGCTCTATATGAAAAACTTTTTTATTTTTGGTGTCGTACTGTGATTTGAACTCACTACCTTAGCATCAAGCTATGCAACGTAATCTCACCTCTTAACCAGTTGAGCCACGGTCGACACAGCGATGATTGTAGCTAAAGTGGATTTTTTTTGAAATGAGTGGTAAAATTTAAAACAAAAAACAATGTATATATATTTTCAAATGGAATTTGCTTATTATGATATGTTTGAATTTTTAAATTCTGTTAAAATGTGGCCATAAACAGTTTTTTGACTCTACTGAAAATTTTTAAATTTTGAGTTAATACCCTCTTGTTGATCAAGTGCGATACAGTTTGGGTGATACAATTATATTAAAATGCGATTTCTGAATATTTTGAATGTTGCAACTAAATTCAGTTTTATTAACCGAATTTTGTTGCGAAACCCAATATTCAGCTGTACCAAGCGATTTTAGTCGTAGTAACCGAATTTTGTGTTGGCAAATGCTAAAATTTTTCTCTGTGTGTAGTCTATATTAAATCCCTGTCCGGTTCCCCGTCTTTTCTATAATATCTTTCCCACTTAAAAAAACTTCCTTATGTAAAAGTTCATTGACTTAGTAGTGTGCAAAAAAAAAAAAATACTAACATAGATTCTAAATGCATTTCTCTCTCTACTTTTTGCATTTTGTTTTTTGCAACAAAACAATTTAAAAAAGATTCTATGAATTCCTCTTTTTATATATTCTTTAACCACTTATTGTTGGTTTGAGTGTTGTTGCAGTTTATTTTTGTTTTTTTTATAAGGTTATTGGCTTCTTTAACTTGATTGCATGTTTGTTAACCAACTATCAACACATCAACATCATCATCAACATTTCACGTAACTCTATAGTGCAAAGCACTTTTTCTTCTGTTATCTTATCTTTATATATTTTATATTTTTATTTCTATGGCTCTATAGCGACAGATAAAACTCTTTAAATTCTAGAAACTTGTTTATTATATCCAAACACGATGTCTTTTAAGAACGTCATCATATATAATTTCATAACGTCATTGTATAACCAAAGAAAATCATATGTTTTGCTTATATGATCATTAAAAATATGCATTTCTCGTCTTGATTATGCGAAAATCTTCGAAGAAAATCTAAAAATATCTTGAAATTTGTTCAAGAAGTAATAATATGCAATAATATAACTCTTGTGTTGTTATATTTGAGGTTGATGACGAACAAAAAAATCAATGACTTTTAAAAGAGAGAGAGAAAATTTTGCAAAATAAGAATGTTTTATAGTTAAGTAAGGTCATGAAATATGTGTATTTAGTCAAGACAAACACCTTTTAAAACATATTTATATAAACGCAAAGCAAACCACTTAAATGAGAAAACTTACAAAAAAAAGATGGCAAAAAAGAGGAACAAAAAGTGTTTTTATCCAAGATATGAACCTTTGAATAAAAAGTACAAGAATTATCAATTTACTATTAAAAAAATTTGTCAATTTTCAAATAAAAACTATAAAACAAGCTTGTCTCCTAGTTTTGTCAAATATTCTATATTTATTGTAATCGTAGAAAGACCGCTCTTGTCAGCCATATTTGGACCATAAAGAAGTCGTCTATGTTTTAATTTGACCGTCTCTAGACGGAGTTTACAAAATTGATCACCAACACAGAAAAACTTATCAATAAAATAAACTTTTGTTTGATTTAAAACTCAGTTTATTAAAAATTTAATAATATACATTAAATGTTTAATTAAAAATGAATTTGTTGCACTTAAATTTCCAGTATTTATAACCCTAAAAATAAAACAAATTGAAAAAAAAATCTAAAATTTAAAAAAAAAATCTATTAAATTGAAAAAATCGCTAATATTTGATAAAAAAAAAAACACCAAAGTTAAAGAAAACAAAATTGCCAAAATAAAAAAAACCCAAAAATAAATCGAAAAATTTAAAAAAAAAAATTGTCAGTTAAAAAAAATTTCACAATTTTAAATTTTTTTAAGCGTTTTTTAATATTTACGTTTTTTTAGTTTGGTACTTAATTTTTTTTTTATTTTGTGAATATTGGCTATTTTTATTTTTTTTTTTGATTTTTCTCAATTTTTGTAAATTTTAATGTTAATGTTACAAATTATTTAATTGATACTAGAATTTCGTTAATAGGGCCGATTTAAATTAAACTTTAAATTGAATTAACAAATATTTAAATAAAAATTCAATTTTAGTTATTTCTGTGAACGCGTTAAATGAACATTTTACAATCAGTAATTAAGAAGTAAAAACATGACGAATACAAAATAGTAAACCAATATTCGTGACATCTCTAGTATATAGCGTAAATATATAAAGTAATATAGCTTTTAAAAATAAATGCTTTTCTTTAATACCCATTTTTGCTATAACATCCTTTTTCATATGCCCGTTTTAACCCCATAATATATGACTAGACCGATACGTGGTCAGGCTATAATGAGCATATATTGATGCTTGTAACAACCAAAAATTGTACAGGTAGACCAACCTTATAGTATATAGTTTCAAATTCAGCTATGTAGGTCTATCCATGTATTGTTGATCTTGTTCTCATATTAAGCCTATTGATATTGCTTTAAATCGCTCTATGTAGCCCAAGTTGGATTTTGTGAATATTCGTACGCTACATAACGAAAAATACAATTATATTTTATATCATATTGGCCCAAAGACAACTCCTACTGATTTCAGTTAAAATCGACCCATGTTTGGAGCTAGCCCCTATAGGGCTTATTAAACATTTTTGGACACAAGTCCAGTTCGACCTATTGAAATTTCGACCTATTAAACTTTTGTGTAATTTTACAGACTTGTGGATCGAATTCGGACTTTGGAGGTATTTCGCTTAGTATAAAGGTATACAAATTGTGGTTAGAGTTAATCTTTTTCGAAATCGACCTTTTTTTCATCAAAATATTTCTTCAACCGTCTATTTGAAGAGTACACTTGAATTTGCACTCCACTTTCGTCGATCCACGATTTTTATTTTATTTTTTTTTTTAAAAGAGAAGCAACACTCAGGAAATTCTTCCTATTAATTAATGTGTGCTTCTTTGGAAAGGGGATAGCAGAGAGAGAGAAACGGTGTTGAAAGATGAAGGGCTTCAACATGGCAACACTGTAATTGCGCGAGTAGATAAGTCTTAGAACAGTTGTTGCTCGTCACCTAATGTAGAGTTGGCGAATGTATTGAAGCTTTTGTTTCATAGCCCTGATTCATTATTTTACTTCGGTGGGGTTAAGTGCTATGGGAACACCGAAGGTGGGCGCAGCGATACATATAAATTGATAGACAACTTATACATATTATTTTCTAAATTGATGTTGTCGTCAACCGGAAATCGAACCCGGGACCAATCTGTGTAATAGTCCAACGCGCTAACCATTACACCACAGCGCAGCTACAAGACATTTCACTGTGTAGCCATTCTCTTATTCATTATGTAGTTTATAAAGGGTCTGTAGTCTGCATAGAAAAAACTGAGAACGAGTTTTAATTAAAATATTTGAGGAATTAATTAAAAAAGTCATTGGATTGGAAACATTAAGAAATTTGTTATATCAATTAAACTATTTGGAAATTTTTATTTAACATTTTTAATTAAACTTTTAATAGTGTCAATTAAAAATGTTTGTTAAACATTAAAAAAAAAATCAATTAAAAATTTAAATCACATCAATAAAAAATGTAACTGAAAAGTTTGACAAAAATTTTTGGATATTGATTATGAGAAGTATATGCATTTAAAAATGTATCCCAACATTTTAAAATCAGTGCCAATTTTTAATTACTACAATATAATATTTAATTGATTTTTTAAATTAACATCAATTAAATATATTTAACATTTATTAAAACCAAACAACTCCTAAATTGAAAGCATTTGGGAAATAATTTGTATATGTGTGTGAAAGAGATAAAAATTTAGACATTCTCCAGCTTGTACAATGGTCTACGATATTTAACGCAATAAATGCGTTTCAGTTTAAAGTACTTATGAAACAACTTGACAGCTTGGCGCCCAACGCAGGTCCCATTTTATAAATTAAAAAAAAAGTCTGTAATTATTTTTATGGTGCCTAACTTTGGGCCTAATTAATTAAAACATAATTTTCTAAGATATATGGCTTAGCTACCGCCCCATATTCAATTATCAAACTAAGTTTCAACCCTTTTTATAAGCCAACTTTTCATATTTAACAAAAAAAATTTTCTCAAAAAAGACTTCCATTCAATTCCAATCAAATGTCAACATAATTTTTAATTCAAACTAAAAAAAAAAACCTTTTAATAACACCCTCTTTTTAACGCCTGTCATAACTAATTTTTTTTATATAACCGAAAAGAAAAATAGAATGTCATTTTGTGTTCAAGTCATGTGAAACAATTTTAACCTAAATTTTAAACACAAAATGTTTTGTTAAAGCAAATTTAGTTTTGTATTCAATAGTTCTACCAACACAAAATCCTTCATCATATTAAAACTATAACTAAATGCAATATTGTTTAAATTCAAACACTGATATGTAAAATGCAACAATATTTATAAACGTATAAATTGAAATTTTGTATGTTGCTTAAATAATGGATAGCCTTCAAAAAACTTCTTGTTAACTAGTACAATCACCTAACTACAATCAATAACCTCACTCACTCACTCACTACTACATATTTTTTCAGTTTTTCTTTTCTTGAAATACAAAACAAGATAAATTTAAAACGAAGAAAAACTATAATGCAAAAATATTTAGTTAGACATACGAAAATATTTTTCTTCAATACGTTGCTAAAAACGTGACTACACCATACAGAATGGGTGCGTCTAAGTGGAAAAATACGAAAAAAAAAAAAAAAAATACTTTGAAAAAATTAGACTTCGATTTTTTTTGTTTTATTTGTAAAATAACAACAATCGAAAAAATTAAATTGAATTTAAACAAAAAAAAAAAAAAAATTAAATTTGCATTTTTGACGGGCACCAATGCAAACATTAGCTACAAATTTAATTTACTTAAAATAAAGAAAAACTACTGAAGAAAAAAATCTGAAAAAAATACAATCGTCGTTACGAATTTTATCATAGAAACTCAAGCACAAATTGTTTAGTTCAGTACAATAGGAAAAAAAAAACTTGAAATTAAAATCAGGCACACGAACATGTGTATTAGGGGTGTCCCGAATAAAAAAAAAACATTAGTATACCACTCAATCGATGCGTATTATAGAGCTAAATATCGAAAAAATACAGTGCCACCATCGCTGTGTTAAGCGAGGTTGCACTGTAAGTAAGTGATATTCAGTTTCCTTCCAGCGATTGAAGTTACCGTGGTGGTGATGCATTTGAGCAAAAACAAGTTTCGATTTTTTTTTTTCCGAAATAGGACTCAAAAGTTTCGCAATTACTGTAAAATTTTATTACATTTTCTGTAGAGTAATTTTGGTCCACCAGAGGATATTATAGTTTTGAGCAGTACAATTGTTTTATGTACAAATTTAAAAAAAATATATTAGTATTGATTGTACTTGGTCGACATTAAAAAAATCCTCTGTGCATCAAAATTACTCTACAGAAAATTTAAAGCATTTTCCAGTAAGAAGCCAACAATTACTGCACGTTTGAGCCCTATTTTGAAAAAAAAAAATCGAAACTTTTTTTTTTTTATTAACATGCACCACAACCGGTAACTTCAATCGCTTGTAGTGAACTGAAGATAAACTTCGAAAGTTTTTTTCTTATTTTTCTCATATTTAATATGCATCGATTATGTGGTATTCCTTCAACCAATTCGAAAAAATGCCCTATTCGGGACACCCTAATGTGTATGTTGATGAAGTCAACTACCGCAGAAATCATTCACCTCAAAAAAGTTCATAAACTTTTTAGGCTAGAAAATAGAAATATTTATTTAAGAAAAAGAACAAAATTATACTCAACCAGCTACTTATTAAGATTTTTAAGTAACAGATATATATATATAAATTATATAATTGGTCAAAACTTAGATATAAACCCATAAGAAGCGAAGCATAGATTAAAACCATAGAGGATTGCTAAGACTAAAACCTGTAACAGCTTTGTTCATATACATTTAAGCTTTTCTCTAAACCTTGTAAGAATTTGTTATACATTACATGATCAAAGTGGCTTAAGAGCTTTTAAAACTTTGGGAAGAATTGAACTCTTGATCTAATGGGCTAGCAATTGTCAATTGGCCAAACGTTGGTCGCTACTCTGAGAGAATTATCTTCATTTCAGTAATTAATTTCTTCATAGCTTTAATAAAAACTCGTCTGGAACCGTCCAATTGAAACTTTTCACAGAATCTATGAAACAGGTTTCATTAAAGGCAATGTTTATGAAATGTTTGTGGAATTAATGAAAATCTTCATAAAACTAATAAATCATTCCGACAATGAATCGTTTATGGAATTAATGAAATTGTATCATAAAGTTTTTTAATATTAAGAAGTTGTTTGAATTAATAAAACTCTTCAGAAATGTCTTGAATAATGTATTGGAACTAAGCCTTTATATGATTTTTTAAACAATTTCATAGAAGTCTAAAATTAATAAAGGCTATATTGAAATTATAAAGCACTTTATAAATATGTTGAACACTTGAGAATTAAATCTTAAAACTAAAGTTTATAAATTTAATGAAATTGTGAAATTTTTATGAAAAATAAAAAAAATGAGTCTTTGAAATGAATTTCATAGCTCTAAAGAAAATTTTCATTAATTTTATGAATAGATCATTTATGAAATCGAATGACTTTATTTTATTGAAACTATGAAATTTTATGAAAAAAAGTTTATAAAAAAATTTCTTAATATTAATAAAATTTCTTCATTGAATCTACGAAAAAAATTCTATGCACTTGTTTCATAATTATCATGAAGGATAATTCTTTCAGTGTAGTATAGAAACTCGTTCAGACTGTAGTTGAGCTACACTGAGGTAATATTTGCAATGATGTCAATAGAATTTTTGCATTAGATCTATGAATTGTCACTGGAACTCGTCCATTAAAACTTTTCATTAAATTAACGCAGTTTGAGAATTTTATGTATTGTTGATCTTTTTTTAAATTGAAACATTTATATTATTATATTAAAAATTCACAAGTTTCATTTAAAATATAAAGCTTTTTCGTGAAGTTTAAGAAATATTTCATTCAAATTGCAAAGAAACTTCATTAGTGTAGTGAACAAATTTCAGTTAAAACTCGGCCAAGGAATCTCTCTGTGTAACACAAATTAAAACACATACATTATTGTATGCGTATTGTTAGGGCGTTATCAGCCTAAGACGCAAACCTACAACAACCCAAGATCTTCTATCATTTGTATATACAATTATTGAGTGGAGAATTGAACTCCTGAAACCATAGTTGTAAGGCTACACTGAAAGAAATTATTCTTCATGATACTTGATGAAAGAATTTAATAGAATTTTTTTCTTAGATTTAATGAAGAATTTCATTATATACAAGAATTCTATTAAATATTATGAAATTTTTCATAACCTTTTTTTTTTCATAAAATTTAGTTTCATCAAAAAAAAAAAATTCCTTCGATTTCAATAACTATCTCTTCATAAATATAATGAAAATTTTCTTTAGACCTATGAAATTATTTTAAAGACTAAGCTTTTAATTTTTTATAAAATTTTATTAATTTTCATACATTTCAAACTTTATTTTTAGGATTTAATTCTTCAGTATTTAGCTTATAAGTGTTTTATAACATTTCAATTAACGCTTCATTGTTGGAATTATTCATTAGTTTATGAATAGTTTTATGAATTATAAGAGCATTTCATAAACACTGAGTTTAAAGAATCCTGTTTCGATGATTCTATGAAAAGTTTCAATGGACTTGTTCCAGTGACAATTTTCATTAAAGGTATGAACAAATTAATTAATAAAGTGAAGATAATTCTCTCAATGTAAGGTAATGAGGTGATTTTTATTCAATTTACATTAGGAGTTTGTAGCTTAGAGCCAAACCATTCAAATCAAAACTGTCCATATAATTTAACACGTATCCGTCCTTTGTGTCAATTTGATACAATTTTCCAGTTGAAAATGTTATTGCGCCTTTGTGTCAAATTGACTCAAAAGACGAATGCATTTTAAGGAAAATCCTAAGGCATTAGTAAATGTTGTAGTTGTTATTTATTTCAAGCGTGCTAGCAATTGGCCAATCGTTGGGCGCCATTATTAAAAATATGTTATATCGCTCGTTTTATTAAACTTTTAAAGGATTTAAGAAATTAACATTATCTTTTAATTAATCATATTGTTTTAATATAATTCAATAAATTAAATATTTATAATCGCTCCTAAATAAATCACCTCCTTTCCGTTTAATGACTCATTTTTATAACTATATCTTTTAAACAAATTTTATAAATTCCTTTATTACAAATTCCTTATACATGAGTCTTATTAGCAAAAGTTACAGTTCTCTCCCATTAGCTAGGCCTTGCTAAGACGAGGGGGAGTTGGTCATTTCTTATGCATATGCATTTTTGTGACGGAAATGATTTAGTAGCATTTTTAGTTTGATATAATGCATACATTTGCCAGTTAATAGCAAAATAAAAAAAAATAGAAGGGAACAAAATCTAAAGAAACACATTTATTTAACGTTATAATGTGTAGTCATTAAAAATGCGCTTAGTATGTACTATTATCAAAAGCATATTAAATAATGTTGGCGTGAGTTTGTTGAAATGGACACATACTTAACAATATTGAACAGAAAGTGGACAACTTAAAAGGGACAAACTTCCATTCTATTTGTATAAAAATAAAAAAGCAGTATTTGTGAAGGAAATTTCAGTGTTGACTACATTTGTAGTTCATTTGGAAAAACAAACCACATCAAATGACTGTACTATGAACTTATATTCATTCTAACAGTGTTTTTTTTAATTAAAAAAAATATAAAACAAACGGTTGTGAATTTCTTACAACATTTTTACTACATTTGTGGTTTATTTTATCAACAGTAAAAAACAAATGGCAATCGATCAATGTTAACCCTTTACTGCATTAAACTTAATGAAAGTTGTATAATGAAAGTTGTATATTTTGATAGTAAATGGAAGCGTTTCTCGAAATTTTCACTTCCAGACTTTATTAGCGAAAAAAGCAAGTCAAAATTTCGAACCACCAAATAATTGAAAATATAGCAAACCAAAATATGTGTGTCGAAAAGCTTATACTTTTTCTCTTAATATTTGATAAGTTTGTTTAATAACTTTTTAATTATTAAAAATCATATTTGTAGCTTATTATTGAGATCAACAATTTTTAAAATCAGGTGCTGCATTACGTCAAACTATTTGCTACATATATGTAAAGGTTTAATTGTTCCTTCAAACTGAAAACACTAGGTTTTTATAAGATTATACTTTAAGATAATAGTCCCAAACGTTTTTGAACGAATGACCGTGTTTAAAAGCACTGTGATAAAATAATTAAAATTGGTTTGTCAGATGTTATTGTTTGCGGTTCGAAGAACTAAAAGGATGCCTTCACTAAACATTTTTCAATTAAAGGTTACTAACGAATTTCATTAAAATATATAACTTGTAAACACCAAATAAAGAGTCTATTTAATAACCAGTGGTCTTTTGAATCATTGCTAAATAATAAATAAAAATTGTGGTCCTTCAAACTAGAATTATTATATTAGCATGTAAATGAAACAATTAAAAAAATGTTGCACTTTTCCTTAACAATGCATCAGTTGAAAGACATACCAATGATAGGATTTTTCCTTAACAATGCATCAGTTGAAGACATACCAATGATAGGATAATTAAAAAAATATAACTTGTAAGCACCAAATAAAGAGTCTATTTAGTAACCAGTGGTATTTTGAATCATTGCTAAATAATAAATAAAAATTATGGTCCTTCAAACTAGAATTATTATATTAGCATGTAAATAAAAAATTGAAGAAATGTTGCACTTTTCCTTAACAATACATCAGTTGTAAAACATACCAATGATAGGATAATTAAAAAAATATGATTTTTTAATTATATGTGACGTATGGTCCTTCGAACCCGACGTATTATCATTGGTAAAATCTAAATATATTAAAATTCTACAATGCTACAAAATAAAGTATGAAATATTTAAAAATAAAAATGTAAACTTGTTGGGCGCTATTTATTGCAGCTGGAAGGACTAAATCGGTGGGACCAAATGAATTGAAATGACTTTGGAATTTATTTTAAAATATATCATAATAGAAAAAAAAAACGTAAAACCAAAAACCTCCGAATCCTTCGAATTAAAATAAATAGCGCTCAACTATGCAATATATTTTTTTATTTTAACCGCTACAATTTAACAAATATACTATTTTGGTCATTCGATTTACAATCATAAATGGCGCCCAACTGTGAGAATTTTTTTAACTTTACCCTAACATTTTTGTAGGTCCCCTTTACATCGTGAGTGGTTTTAGTGTTAGTAAACACATATTTGGTTGCGTAATTATTATGCAGTAAATAACGACGACAGGCAGTGGCGTTGGCTCTTTTGGGCTAGTAATATACAAGTGGCGACAAATGCCTCCTTAGGCGGCGACGTCGGTCGGCATTTTATTTTATAGCAAAAAATGCATTTATGTTTGCAGCAAAAAACCACTCTAAGCATATTTAAACGTATTCTTTGTTTAAATTCTAGGCAGTTTATTTATTTTTTTATTTGTATAACAAACTATTTGAGTTGCATTATGTATTATTGGCTGATTTTCAAAATCTAAATATGCGTATCAAAATGTAAGTCTATGAAATCAACCGGTCATTTGCCTTATGCTAAAAGGCAACAAAAAAAAAAAAAAAAAAAAGACTATGAAATGCATTTTTTATTGCACATTTACAGTTTTGTTTCAAGCTCAGTAGTAAATATTTTTAGATATGTATAATGTTGTTTGTGGCTTATTTAAACCAAACACACAAAGTAAATGTTGCATTTGTAAACTTTAAAGTAACATTGTCGTAAATCTTACTGTTTATGTGTTGGTAATAACAAAAAATATTATAAGCCAGTGTAAGATAGGCCACGTACGCTAGCCACTACGCCAAAATAACATTTGGTAACTGTAAAAGTTTGGTCATATGTGTAATGTTTTGAATGCTCTTTTTTTGTTGCACAAATCCCTCCTAAAACTTTTAAAAAGTTTAATGATCGTTAGCTAGATGTTATGGTTTTTTCTTTTAGAAAGCCTTTTTTTTCTTGATAACGGTTTTATTTTAGTTAGTATGTATTGTCTTGTAGATGTTTAATAGCATATGGCCAGTTTTATGCGGCTAAAGTTCTAAGCTTTACATTTTTTTTTTGTTGTAAGCTCAACTTTTTCTATTGTGCGTTAGGTTAGGGTCTTTTCAACTTGTTTTATTTTTATGTTTTTGGTTTGCTTTTTCATTCGTTTAAGTTTGTTGGTAAACTATGAAAAGTTTAATGAACTTTTGGTTTTATTGAATGAATAAGTGTTTGTGTATGAGAGAGTTAGTTTGAGTGGGGTTTAGTTCATTTTCAAGAAATTTTTCCATTTGAAAAAAAAAAAAAGAAAACGTGATTGATTTATAAAACGTGGTCTATAATTTTGATGATGAGGTAATTTTGTTATGTGTAGAATTTAAATTGTATACTAAAAAATTCTGGAAATTTGTTTAATAATATGTTGAACTTTAAAGTGTAAAAATTATTAATAAACTAATTTGATTCCATAATCTTGATTTCTGGTCCCTGCTCGGGCGCCTTTGTTTTTTTTTTTTTGTCAATATGAAATAAACTTTAAAATGTAAAAGTTATTGATAAAATACTATGATTACTAAATTCCTTAATCTTGTTTTCTGGCGCGTGCTTGGGCTCCTCTGGATTTTCCATGCCAATTCGAAAAAATGTTGAATTTATTTTAACAATATTGTAATTTAAATTAATCAGTTAAAATATTTTAAGTGTAAAATCTTTATTACTTATATTTTTTACATATCACCAAGTATAATAAAAATCGCTTTTTTCGGGTCATTTTGAAACAAAAACCTACCGCATGAAGTGCAATTTCTAAAAATGCATTTTTCAAGTTTTTAGAGATGCATTTGTAGAGCAACATTACTGCACAAAATGTTTTAAAAATAATTTTTACTCGCTGTTCTGCCAAGTTTAATGTCCCAAATCGCGAAAACAAAAGCTAAAATCTTTTTTTTTATCAAATTTAGTAGCTGTTGCTAACTTTAAGATCAATACGTTAAGATTAATACGTTAGAGTCTAATTGCTTTACAATTTTGGCAAAATATTAATTTTTAGTTTATTTAAACAAAACAAAAAAAAATTGGTCTGAACTTCAAAAAGGTTTATGCGGGAACTGTTTTGAGAACAGCGAAAAAGTGATATTATGTTTCTGTATATATTTTTATGGACTTTACGGATAGGATAGCTAAAATTTGATATTTGCAAAAAAAAAAAGTCAAAAGTTATAAGTGAAAAAATTATAGCAGTCATGCCTGTTGGGCGCCAAAGTTTTGTCATTTCAAAATATGCGTACAAAATTTTACCTAAATTTTTTCAAACATAAACTATATAAAATTTTCTTTACTAGAAACCTAATTCCTTAAAATTTATACCCAATCTGTAAATTTTTTAAACTTTCTGACATTTTAACATAAAATTTAATTTTACAAAAGTGCCATCATCTTTAATTGCATTTTACATATTTACCATAAATTTATTACACCAAAAAAAATTTATTTATAAATGTCTTCAGAAAAAAAATTATTTAACCCATTTTTTTTTAGCTTGTTAAAATATAAATTTGAATATCTAAAAAAATTTTGGCAAAATTTTTCACAAAATAAAATTAGAACAATTTAGCCATGTTAACATTTTATATATACATACATATATATGCATATGTATTTTTTGGTTTTGGCTGTTAAGAAGATTGTTATATTACACTTGCCAAAATAAAATTTATATGACAAGCATGACGTTTAAAAGATTTTTAAAAAAATTACTTTTAATTACCTAATAGTCGAAAAAAATACCGACACAAACACCCTTTAATAAGGTGGCTACATAAAAATATATAAAATATTTATACAGACATACAAAAAAAAATATAAAATAAAATACCACTCAAAACTAAATGATTGTAGGCCAGTGGAAAAATTTTTTTTGTTGTTGCAAGACTGAAATTTATTTTTAAATAACATGCATTTTAAACTGAGAGTATTAGGGGGAATTTTATGTAGAGGTTTGAAAATTTGAACAAAATTTAAATGTTGAATTTTCAAATTTTTTCGACATTCTTTTTTAAATTTTTTTAAGTGTTGAAAGTTTACTTATTGTTAGTTTATCCAATATTGCTGTTTGTTTGTTTGTTTGAAATTAACCATTCTGTCTTCATTGGCTTTAAATGACCCAATTTTTTTTTTTCGAAGAGTGTAAAATACTTCCGAGCAATCTGTAAGGATTTATTCCATAGACTTAAATAAATAAATAAAAAAATGTAGCATTATGTTGCTTTATTTCTTTTTGAATTAACCTTATATCTTTTTGGGTACAAAGCGACCCCCGTTTATAAAAAAAGTTCGTTAAAATTAAATATTCAATTTTCAGCAAATTTCTTTAAAAAAATTTCAAATCTTCTTACACATTAAGTGAAAGTTTAATATATGCCATTTTCAAAAGTAATCCCTCATATATTCTGGGTTACAAAATGACCCAACTTAGTGCGTATTTATAATTAACCCTTCTGTCTTCTGAAGTATAAAATTACTTGGTATAGTCGAACATTTACTTGGCGATATACTGTTGCTTATAAATGCGATCGACATTAACCCATATCTCTGTCTAGGACTTAATTCTAATAAAATTATAATCATTTTTGGTCCCCCCTTTATATAATTAACTCCCTTATGTGCCTGCTTATTTACACGTATACCAAAAAAATAACCAACCAACCTACCTCACTAAACAAAGTATTTTAACCACAACAATATTGTGTTTTTTTCAGTTGTTTTTTGTTCCAAAAGAACAAAAAAGAACGTCACGACTATCATTAAAAAGGAAATGAAACTTTACCTAGTATAGAACTTATACTTATAAGAAATGAAAGAATCATTTTTGTTTGTAATTTGTACTTTTGTTGTTGTTGTTCATTTTCAAGTAGGCCTTACTAACATAATGACTGGCTAACTGACTGACTGTATGTATGACTTGACTAGAAAAAAGTTCTATCGTTAGTTCTTTCATTTATAGTTAGCTCTAGCTCTGCTATAGCTTATCATTACAATATAGCATTTAAACTTGTAGGTCGTAAGCGGTCGTTGGTTTACAATTTTATTTTTTGTTGTTGTTGATTTACTTCATAAGCTTCAATTTACTTACATATACATATGAGCAGGAACAAAAGTAAACCCAACAAACATATGGCTGAAGTATTGTCGAGAATTTTAAACGACTATATCTATTACAGTGGGTAGCACTCCTGAGTACATGTAAGTACGTTTTACATCTAAAAATTCAGGCCGAAAAATATTTGATACCAAAGAGTTTAGAAAATAAAGAGTTTGCAATACTCTCACTTACTGATAAAAAAATATATAACTCGTGTGGCTGCAAATAGAAAAGTGAATATTTTTTCGCGACTTTAAATTGATAAATTGACTTTTTTAATGTTGCTGCTGAAAGTTTTCGACATATTTGTTATGGTTTGAGCAAAAAAATTTTCAATTTAGCTTTGGTTTTTCTTAAAAACGGCATGTTTCCTGTTTGCAGGCACAATGTTAGAGCATAGCCATTGCTAGAACTAAAGTATACTTTTCTAAAGGTACACTCACAATATTTTGCCGTTAAAACAAAGGAATATGTACTTTAAAACTACTAGACATACATACAGAGAAAAATTTAGCTATTTTCCAACTGAATTTCGGTTACTTCGTTTCAAATTCGGTTATAACGAATTTCTGACTGTTAGTACAACTTAACATTCGTTTTCACAACAAAGTTCGGTTAATTCAACTGAATTTTGGTTGGAATACCTCAAATATTCAGAAATCTAATGTAAGTATCGTTGTATTACCATTAATATACACTTTTTAATTCGGTTAGCACTTTATTTCTCTGTGTGTATATTTAAAACCGGTCTACTCACTTTTCTTTTACATACAATTTATTTTTAATTTTTTTTTTTAACTATTAAAAACTTAACTCAAAATCAGTAAAATTAAAAGATTATCTTTAATTTTTACTATCAAAAATAAAATCAAAAATTTAAAAAAACTCCCAAATCCGTAAAAATAAACTATTAACTCCCAAATTATTAAAAACAACAGTTTTTAATTTTTTTTATCATTAACTTTTTAGCCCAAATAAAGAATTTTTTGTAAAAAGAACATTTTAAATGAAAATAATAACTGGTACAGAAAAACATGACTTACTAAAGTATCCTTACAAATTGGACTGTAACTTTTAAACTATACAAGATAAAAAATTCGTGGTGACATTTTTTTTTAAGTTAACATGTGCTTTTTAAAATGCATATTTTTCATGGAAGGGCCAAAGGTTATTTTGGAGTCTTGATTTCAAATGCATATGTCTCGAAATGTGCATTTTTTTAATTTTTAAAAATATATTCTTTTATTGAACTCTCGTCTACATTTGTGTGAAAAATTCAGGGTGGTGTCTCGATTGGTCTGAGTTATTTATGTTTCGTGGATTTTTTGTAGAGTTATGTTGAATTTTATTGAAATGAAAGATGGTTGATCCGAATGGTGATTGAGTGATATGTTTTCATTCTTTTCCTTTGACTGTACCCAAGTTGATATTTAGATAATAAAATTGTTTTGTTTGGAAACCTTTAAATCTTATATGAGGCGCGCATCTAGGAAAAAATTTTGGGGAGGGAAGTTCGAGTTTTTTTTTTTGTAAATTTTCTATTCTTCTTAATTTTTTGTATTGAAAATTTTTATTTTTGGGAGGAATGTCCCATTTTTCCTCCCACTGGATCCGTGCCTGCTTATATCCTTATGAAATTTTCATCCTTAATGAACTTTTTATTCCTATTACGCGGTTTACTAATAGTAGTATTCATTTTTTTTAAAAAATATAAAAATGTTTTTATAACTGCGTTTTTTTTTAACATTTAGATTAACATTTTTACCCTCTAACCGGCAAGTCCGCCTTCAGGAGGGGCATTTTAAATTGGCCATAACTGCGCCAAAGGATTGTTTTATAATAAGAAATTAAGCTATTTCGATAAAAAACCAAATTTAATATTTTGTGAAGTACGAGGTTTGGAAACGAAAAAGTGTTTAAGTTAAAATTTCATAAAATAAATAGTAAAAATTGAACAGAATTTACAAAAATCTAAAAAACATATTTATGTTGACTGGAAACTGCTGCCGGTAAGCTCAAAGTAAGATTGAAGCTTAAGTTTTTAAAAAAGCTCTTACATACAGAATACTAATAGGGTACCTCTAATTTGAAAATGTGTGGACGGAGCTTTGTGAAATTTGGCAGAAAGATTATATTAAGCTTAATTAATATATATATATATATTGAAGTTAAGCTGCGTTTTCGCTCAATTTTCAAAAAACAAAAATCGCCATATCTTAAGCACAAAAAGTGTAAAAATTTTAGAAGGATATATGGTCTGTTTTTCGTGCCGTTCACGTGGCCGGTTTTGGGTTAATATATCGATTAGTAGTCCCTGCTCAGGCGCCAATTCAAAATTAGTATGTAGACCTTATTTAAAAGTAGTGTAGCAGGAACGTTGTGCGTAAAAACTTAGAATTTAAATGTGTAAATTTTTAGTTCTGCTATTTATTTTTTTTTTGTAAAGAAAAGATTTCAAGCACAAAATTTCGATTGATTCAAAATCGTTGTTTTCACGTTGTTCATCAATCTCACAAATCGCTTTTGAATTTTAAACAATTTTCAATAAAAATTTACTACAATATACTAAATAAAATATACTGCTAAAGTACTACAATAATATTTCGAAATCTCTCTTCTGCAATATCTTAGTTACCGGTATCTGCTCGGGCTCAATTTTTATTTTATTCATATATATTTTTTCATTGCCGTTAATTTTGAGACACTTGTATCTACAGTGTAACTTTTATTAAAAGTTTGTTAAAATATTAATGAGGGTTGAGAAGATAACTTTAAAACATTTTGTAAATGGTACTTGCTCGAAAACCAAAGTCATATTAATGTGGTCTTTAAAAACCACCCGAGTTTATTAATAGATTTAGAAAAAGTTCTATTGGTTTTTGCAGCAATAGTTACAAAATGTTTTCGCCGCCGTTGGGCGCCATTTTTGACTACTGTTACAGATTATTAATCCGAAAATATTAAATAATTGTCTTTTCTATTTACCTGTTAATTTTGCAATTTTATTTTGCTAAGTGCATGAGTAATTGTAATTACATTTTTGCCTAAACACCTAGTAAGAGTGTTTTAAGAATTTAAAATACTCTGGCTTATCATACACAGAGAGAATTCCTTCGACGAATTTTAATGAAACGATTTCACTATACTAATGCATTCTTCTTCATAATGTAAATGAAAAATTTCTTAAAATTTCTTTAATGAAACTAACATTAGTAGTATGCAATTTTAAATAAATAATATGATATATTTCATTAAATTTTATGAAAAACTGCATTAATTTAATGAAAAGTTTCAATGGACGAGTTAAAGTGACAATTCATAGATCTAATGCAAAATATAATTGATAGCATGCAGATAATTCTTTTAGTGTAGGGTTTATTATTTTAATAATATAAATTTCCTTAATATCAATTTATAGTTAAACTAAAAAATACTTTTAAATTACTAAATAAAATTGTTTTCATGTGTCTTATACACATATTAAGAAATTATGCATAATTTAAAAATATGCATATTATAAAACTGCTGGCATTTATGCATGCTAAACTGATTGCCTGTGCCTAGTCGGATGACGATGTGTGTGCTGACAAAGTTTGTCTTCATTTGGGTTCTTCTCAATAAATTTATGCATTTCTTTATAAATAAGAAAAAAATTGCATTTTATTCTATACAATTTAGCTTTTGTTCAAATTGTTAGAATTGCATGTATGCGTGCGTGAGTTTGAAATATGAGTAGACGTCGTTGTCGTCGCTGTTGTCGTTATTGTGGTTATATAGTGTGTTGCCACTACACTTAACTTAAGGTTATTGACCACTACAATGGGTAATTGGGTTAAATAAGAGAACTGATAAGCTTAAACACAAAAAAAAAAAATAATTATAAAAAAAAATGTAATTAATAATAAACAACAAACAAACATGAAAAAAGGGGGCACAAAACTTTTAACAAGCTAAATAAAAATTAATTAAAATTACACCAAAAAAAAAGGGGGAACAATTTACAAAATAATAAAAATATTTTTAGTCATCGAGAAAAATCGAGAATGTTAAATAAGGCAACATTTATTTTAATCAAAATGAGAATGAAGTAAAACGAATTAAATTTGGAAATTCATAATTTTTAGTGTCCGACCGATATTCATTAATTTCGAGTACAAAAATTTATGTCATAGATGTAAGTAAAAATAAAAAAAAGCTCAAACATTCTCATTTTTTAACCAACTAACCGGCAAGCCCGCCTCCAGGCACGGATTTTATATTGACCATAAGTGCGCCAAATAAGAGATTTATAATAAGAATTTAAGCTATTTCGATAGAAACCCAAATTTACAAAATATTTTGTTTAGTAATTTATTGTGTGCATGGCACGATTTAAAGGAAAGTTCAAATTAAAATTTCATAAATTTCAAAAAATAGCTACATATTTTCAAAAATCTTGAAAACATATTTATGTTGACTGGAAACCGTTGATACTAAACACAAAGTAAAAAAAAAATTATAATTGTGGTATAAGAACATCAGAATTCCAAAGGATATCTGTAAAGGACATCGTGTTAACTTGAAAACGTATATTATATTAAGTACTAGCGGATCCCGGCGTGCTTCGCTACGCATGAATATTAACATTGAATCAAATTCATTGGTTTTTTTTATTTGTTGTTGTTTTTTTATATGGACAAAATCAAATGTTGACATGAAAAGTCATAACTCACGAACGCGTCGACCGATTTCGTGCAAACTTTAGATAAACCATCTACACGACCATACGAACAAACTCTAATACCCATTTAATCGAATTTGGCTTGACCGTTAGTGAGTTATAAAGTCACAACCCACTTGCAACAATTTTTTTTTATATATAGATTATTAGCAAAGCCTTTAAGTTGAAGTTAAGGTGAGTTTTCACTAAATTTCGCGTTTTTCGAATAACGAAACTCGCCATATCTTTTTTACTGAAAGCACAAAAAGGGTAATTTTTGGACTGTAGTTATTTATATCTTGGTGAGAAGAATAATTTACGCCTATAGTTATTTATTTAGATGGATTAGAATCGCTCTTAACCTATTTTGGAGCATATCGCCTAAAATAGGCAACGATAAAAATTTTGGTAGAACATATTGTTTATTTTTCGAGCCGATCAAGTTGTATAAATTTAATTGCAAAAAAGTTTAGGGTTGAAATAATTAAACTTATAAAATCATATTTTTGAACAAAAATTTCTAAATTAGCTTTTTTGAAATTCATTCGTTTAAATATTTTTTTTTACTTTTAACAAATTTCGTTGTCAAAATTAACCAAAATTCACGTTTTATTCAAATTACAATGTAAATTAAAACGTTCGGCTACGGCTTCGCCCAAACATTGAAAATTTGGCAGAAGTTCGGCTTCGACCAAAAAAAAAAAGTGGTAATAATAATAATAAAATTTAATCGAAATTTTCGTTAAAATATTTTAAAAGCAACAAATCTTTTTAATTACCACCGTTATGCCAACGGTGGCAAGTTCGCTCAAACCAACGGTTGGCTACTGTTATTAATCGGGTAACAGGACAACACTGTCAATATTGCTAATCCCACGTTCTCCCAATGCATAACCGACCGTCGTCGACGCTTTGCCAACACTGTGCCGATTGTATTTTTCTGCATGGGTAATTATTCATTAAAAAAATCATAATTAAAAAAAAATCCTTCACTTTTTGAAATCTCTAATTTCTTTCAAAATTTTCTGAATTACAAAGACCTGTATGAAAATCTTTCAAATTTGGTAATTTTTTTCCTATTCTCTATAGAATAATATTCTCAACTTTTGAAAATTAGTTTGTACTAAATTTTTTTTTTGTGCGCATGGCTTTTGTAATTTTAACTCAAAAAATTTAAAATTCATAATAAAAGTTCTTAAACTTCACTCAAAATGCATTTTCTTGCTTGCCTTGCACATTTATGTGTGTGCTTTTTTATAAAATTTCAATATGCTCATGTTGTATATGTTGTTGTACAATTTGATTGTACTATTTTTATAGTGCACACAATTTGTTTTTGTTGTTGATTTTTTGTAAGTATTACGTTGAGGTTATTGAACGCCAACGACCTAAACTTTGGCTGGCTGTTTAGTTGGTTGGTACGCTTTGCTTCGTTTTGCTGGCTGGTTAGTTTAAGACTTTGTATGTGTGTTTTCTTGCAAATGTTTTGGCTGACTAAATGGCTGGTAAAAGTAGCAAAATATACAATAAAATGCACATTCAAAAATTTAGAAAAAAGCGGGAAAATTGGGAGCACAAACATACTAAAAAAAAAAATGCTTATAACCAGGGACAGGAACTATAATACTATAATATGCATGAAAAATCATAAAATATGCACTAAAAGTTAGTAAAATATGCACTTAAAATGTTTTTTTTTTTTTTGTATTTATTCTTAAAATACAAAGTATGTAGAGATTAAATAAAATTATAAATAAGTTTAATTTTATATATATTCTCAATCGTAAAATTTATTCTTTTTGTTCTTGAAAGGTTTTTGAATACTGAAAATGACCGCTCAACGCCGACGTTTGTGATCGATATATTTTGTTGTGTATTCATTTTCTGAGTTTATGTCGCATTTCTCTTCTCAAAGGCTGAACTGGGATTTAAAGAAATATAACAAAACGACGTAAAAAGAGAGGCGCTTTAAATAAATTATTTCTCATGTTTTTAAGCAATTTTAATTAAATTTTAAAGAAAATTGTTATTGTTTAATATATTCTATGCATATATCTTGCACAACCTGCAAACATTTTAATTATTTATATTGAAAAATATGCATTCAAAATTCCACTTAAAACTATTTCTCTTAATCCCAATTCGCATATGAAATTTGTAGTTTACCCGAACTCACTTTTTTCAAATTTTCAATATTCTGCCGACGCCGACGCCGTAGCCCAACTTTTAAATTTACTTTTATTTTGAATACAACGTGAAATTCTGTTAGTTTTGACAACGTTTAAAGTAAAACAAAAAATATTTAAACATGAATAAATCTCAAAAAAAAGCTAATTTACAAGTTTCTTTCAAAAATATGAAATAATGAGTTCAATTATTTTAATGCTGTCATTTGAAAAAACAATTGGGAATGCTTGAACTTTGTTATTTATAATAAAATATATAAAGAATTTAATACAAATTCTTGTATTAAAGAATTGAAAATGTACTCAATTTCTCCAAATACACGGAGCTCGGCAAAATTTGGCCGAAGGCCGTAATTGGCATAACATCATTTTTTGGCCGAATACTCGGTCGGACACTAACATTTTTTTTAGTATTCATTTAAAGCCAAATAAGTAAAAATATGCAATACAAATAGGCATAATATGCATATAAATTTATAGATTCTTTGATTCGCAAAGATATTTTGTTTACCCTATTCTCATGCATTTGCATGAACTTCCGGTCACTGCTTATAACAATTATAATTATAAAATATGCTCTTTCGAAATATTTTCATCAAGTTTTTACAAAATGCTTTAAATCTTCATCCACTCAATGAAGAAGTTTCACTAAAAAACTATTTTCATAAAAAGTATGAAGCTTTTAAATAATTTTAAGAAATTTTTTGTTATATTTGTGAAGAAAAGATTCATTAGTTAAATGAACATTTTCATTATTTTTTGCTCACTAAAATTCTCTCTGTGTATAAATTCTGATATTAAAAAAACGAAAAAATCTGTAAATGAAAACATAGTGAACAACCTGTTATTAGTCAAAGCTTTAATAGTAGTCCCTGCTCAGGCGCCAATGAGTTTTTTTTTAAAGAATTTAAACACAGTTTCCAGAATTTGAAATAAGCTCAAGGATTTTAATTTTTAATTATAAAACGACAAGCATTGTCTTCTCGATGAATAATCTGTATAGCTAGATCATTTAGAAAAAAATAAAGTTTATTCCCAATGATCTAATAAATTGGTCAATAAGTTGGGCTCCAAAATAAAGTTGATTTTTTTAAAGACATAATACCCCCGCAAAAAATAGTGCTTATCCAGAAGCAGTTGTGGAAGGCATTATTTAGTTACCGAGCGCTTTCAAGGCAAATCCAAAAGGCAATATTTTTGTCAGCAAGCCCCACTTGGTATGTCTCTTTTAAGCAGGTGAAAAGCGATTATTTGATGTGCTCTAAGCAGCACTAAATTCATGGCCTTGTAGAAATTATTGCTTCATTGTATGCATTCTTTAATGCTTCATTGTATGCATTTATTGCTTCAAAATAAGGCATTTAGGAAAGCACAGCAAAATGCCTTCCCTAATTGCTTTATTGCATGCAAGACTGTTAAGCGCTATTTTGGAAGCATACAAATGTAGTTACTGCTTATCAAATCGAGGTTATTTTTTTGCTGGAATCTCATCCTGAAATTGCCAATGGTAAAAATATCAACCACGGGGCAACCATGAAAATATAAATTCATTACTTGCAAATCACTTGTTTGAGACGCCTTACCAGCGTTTGGAAAATGACTAGACAATGTTAAATTAATCGATGAAAATGCGAAATTAGAAGAGAAAAAATTTTTAGTAAGAACCCAAATGTATAACGAATAGGAAAAAATCTAAAATTTACAAAGATTGAAGAAAAAGCGACAAAATTAAAATAGATAAAAACAAATCTACTAAACAGCAAAAATTGCTAATATTTAAAATAATTAAAAAAAAATTTTAAAAATCAACAAAATTGAGGAAAATCTCGAAAACTAAAAAAAATCTCTAAAATTTAAGAAAATCTTCCAAATTAAATCGCCAAAATAAAGAAAATAAAAACGGAATTTTGGCGTTTTTCATATTGTCAGGTTCGAGATCATAATTGAAATATTGCTATTATAAATAGAAAGCACTCATTGTTAAAAAATGGAAGAGAATAATGGAAAATTGTGAAGATCACAATTATTACCCACGATTTTAAATTTTGGCATTTGGGGATTTTTTTCATTTTAGACGAGTTTATTTAGTTTTAGCGATTTTTAAAATTTTGATGATGTTTTTACAATTTTTTTTCCAATTTTCAAGATTTTTTCAAATATTTATAAGTTTTTAGGCCTTTTTTAAATTGTTTGTCGAATTTTTTTAATATTAGCGTTTTTTAATTTTGACGATTTTTTTTATTTTAACGATTTTGTTTTTAATTTTATCGTTTTTTTTAAATTTTTGCTTATTGAATTTTGATATTTTTTAATCTTGGCGATTTTTTTAATTTTGGCTCTTTTGCAATGTTAATTAAAGTTTTAATAGTTAGCGTTTTTCAATTTTGAAGAATTTTTTAATTTTATCGTTTTTTTTTTTTAATTTTGATTATTTATTTTTGGCTTATTTTCGCAATGTTAATTAAAGTTTTAATAGTATCTACTAAAAAAAATTAGTTAGAAATTGAAAACAATATTCAATTAAAATTTTAATAGATATGATTAAAATCTTAATTGAAACTAAATCAATTAAAAAGTTACAAATTGTTTTAATTGATACTACAATTTCTATAATAGAACCGAATTTAATTAAACTTTTAATTAAATGAACAAATATTTTAATTGAAACTCAATTTTTGTTTGGAATGAGATTTATTTCAAATGGAGGAAAAATAAAATGAGTTTTATATTCATATGAAAGTAATACATTTTAGTATTCACTGCGATACGAACTTTGGAAAAGCGCTTCCACTCTTGCTTACAAATAGTTAAAAAAAAGTCATTACATGAATACTAAAATGTATTCACTGCGATACGAACTTTGGAAAGGCGCTTCCACTCTTGCTTACAAATAGTTAAAAAAAAAGTCATTACTTTCATATGAATATAAAACTCAATTTATTTTTCCTCCATTTAAAATAAATCTCATTCCACACAAAAATTGAGTTTCAAGTAAAATATTTGTTAATTCAATTAAAAGTTTAATTGAATTCGGTTCTATTATAGAAATTGTAGTATCAATTAAAACAATTTGTAACTTTTTAATTGATTTAGTTTCAATTAAGATTTTAATCATATCTATTAAAATTTTGTAAGGTTATATGTGTGTTTAAATTTATTGCCACATTGTTAGATTAATATAATAAAAAAAGTATACTTTTTTTATTACTATTTTCAAATTTATGACCAATTACAAATTAACACTACCTACACTTTATGTTTTGAAACAAATAATAAAACTTATTGCTTTGAACGGTCATTGACATTTTTTCATCAACACCTAAAATCTGCTTAAAATAAATATATTTAAAAACATTAAAAAAATAGAATTTGACATGTGTTGATAGATTAAGATAAAAATATTTAAAAACCATTAATAATTTTCAACTAAAAAATCAAATAAAAATTGAAAAATCTTTAAAAAAAATCTATGACAGCTTCAGAATTAAATTAATAAATAAACCACTCAAACTGTTACGACCATTACCTTAAACATAAAATGACTCATATATTTTATATATTTTTTTCAAATTTAATTGAACATTATTTAGTTATGCAATAACGCCCTAAATATTTTCAATAAAAAACAAAGACCAGGTGCTTAATAGCATGTCTAAGTATGACTGTGTGAGTGTGTCACAAAATACATATGTACACTGTGGAGCAAAAGTGGACCAATGTGCTAAGAATAAGTACTCACGAAGCATTTATTCTCCAAATATTTTTGGAAAAATGAATCTCATTAGATATAATGGTATGATAATTGGCCTCTTCATAATCATAGAAGTCCAACCTTTTAGCCCCCTATATCTCCTACACTCTCAAATTGTATAGGAGAAGGGGAATTGGCTGACTTTTGCACCAAGATCCCAATGATTTAAAAACTGTACTTTTATTATAGAACTACCCGATTGAAAAAAATTATAAAAGCCAAATCAAATTATATACGATAATGGTGGATAAAATTATATATAGAGCAATTCCATATGAAAGCGATCACCTTTTGAAGAATTCTTCATAAGGGACCTCATTGAAAATTAGGAAAATTTTATTTTTCAATTAAAGCCTTGATTAAATACCTTTCCAACGAGCTATCACTCGTTGCGATCGCTTTAGTAGTTTTTTTTTTTAAACAACTTTTCAATGAGCGTCCCTTATGAAGAATTCTTCAATTCTGCTACTAAAGCGATCGCAACGAGTGATAGCTCGTTGGAAGGTATGAATCAGGCTTTAATTGAAAAATAAAATTTTCCTAATTTTCAATGAGGTCCCTTATGAAGAATTCTTCAATTTTGTCACATGACAGTGGTGCACACCACCACTAAACCAGTCACTATAAAAAAAAAAAAATATGTAGGTACATTATTTTTGCTGGGCAATCGATTGAGACTATTTATTTTAAAATCGGAGAGGGGTCGTCCAAAAATTTGCCAATTTTGATCGTTTTCATATGGAATTGCTCTATAATTCTATAAAATCTGATATAATCAGATATAATTATATCCGAAAAATGGGTATATATAATTTTATATAATTATATGAAATAAGATATAATTATATAACATTATATATAATTATATAAGGCACATATAATTATATATTGGATCACATATAATTATACATAATTTTATATAGCACCATATAAACAAATCTAATTATATAAAAAAATTTTTACTCGGATAAGAACTTTTTTTTTCTATTTAATAATTATATGAGGCAATTAGGTTAATTTTCAGTAGGGAAATTAACTTAATTATGCATTTCAACTGATCAGAAAAATTGTTCAAAATTATTTCCTTAAAATGCATTTTTAGTCAAAAATTTGCCTAAATTTATTTAATCAAAACTACTAAAAACATAACAGTTTTTCAGTAAACTAATTACAATTTATTTATTTATTTTAAATAGTACACGTAATTATCGTTTGGGGCTTGAACTTTAAGAAAAATCAGCGATAAACAAAACAACAAAAAAAAAAACGATATGAAGATAGATTTTTTCATGTCGAGTGGATTCGAATAAACATATTTTTGGAAAACACTACTTAACATTGTGAAATCATATGGGAACGTTACATACAATACTATTATGACATTTTATTCAATATCACCCCCATAACAGCGAAATTTAGAATCACTATTTTTTATAAATTTGTGTGTTTTAAGACCATTTGAATAAAAATTGGATATTTTCACAGTAATATATACAAATATTTTGGATGGAAACGTGATATTCCGAATATGCAAAAGGTAGAGTGTCAATGACTCAAGTTTTACTATGAAAATAAGAGTTTACACATCGTTTTTGGATGTTAATTACATTTTTTCTAAAATAGGGAATTAAAGGCAACTAGGCATGCAATAATCCTTAGAGCCTTCAACTTTAGAGCCAAATGCTAAAAATATTCCTAAAGCATAATTATGTGTTCTATTCAAATTAATAAATAAATATTATGTTTTTTTATTTTGAAAAAACTTGTACATGTATAGTTAACATTACACACAACTAATGTTTCTACATCATAAAATTAAAATTTAGAGAATTGGAGTTAACCGGGCTATCCTCTGAGTAGCTTACATAATTTTTTCTTTATATTAGTTGCAATTATTTTGCTTTAATTCTATTTAAAATATAAATTATATTGCTACCAAATCGCAAATTTTCCTTAAATTCACATCTATTTTTGAAATTTGACGACATATTTTTTGTATGTGCAAAAAATCTACAATTTTTGACAAGCTTAAATATTTTTTTTAACAAAAACTTTGAAAACACCAAAACGTACGAATTCAATTCCCCACTAATTGCATATAATAAAAAAGTCAATAATTCTGCAACAAAAGTAGTTTTTAGTTTAACCGTGGTCTTGGTGCAAAAGTAAGCCAATGACGTTATTCTATATAATTTGAGACTGTAGGAGATATAGGGGGCCCAAAAGGTTGTACCTCTATGATTATGAAGATTACACATTAGCATCCCTTTATACCTTATTCGATTCGTTTTTCCAAATAGATTTGAAGACTAAATACGCCTTGAGTTTTAATTTTGAAACATTGGCTTACTTTTGCTCCACAGTGTACATAAATATTATGGAGGTTCAGATAACAAACCAACACAAATCATTTATTCTTTATTTTATTTTTTTGACAATATGAATGACTCACTTGAAAATATAAAAAAAAAATATTTAAAAACTATAACGCATATTTAAGATTAATTTAAACAAACATCTAACGCACAAACGAAAAAAACTAGTTTTTTCTATAGATTTACTTGATATTTACAGAAAAAAAAGTTGCCAACAAAACTAACTTAACTTGGCTTACAAAAAATATAATCTAACAAGAGTTCATTAAACTCAAAGGCAGTTGACTTTGTTACAATTTTACAAATTTTTTTTTTATTCAGAAACTGGATTTGTTAAAAAAATAATTGTAGTATTCCATTAGATTCTAAAAAAAACATTTGAATATTTTTTTGAAAAAGGAAATGGGTGTTTAGAATAAAAAAAAATAAAATTGATTTTATGTTGAGCGCCGTAATATTATTATTTTTTCGTTTATATTATTTAAAAAGTTTTAACATTTTATTATACATTTTAAGTTGGGCGCCATATTTTTTTTTTTAATCTCCTTAAATAAGTAAAAGTTGTAGGTTTTCTACAGCCTAAATTTCCTTGAAATCCTTTAAAATATGTTATTTATAAAATTTGTGCAAAAAAGAAAAGCTCAGTTCATTAACCTTTTTTATTTTTTGCTATTACACTACTTTACATTACTTGTTGTTTTTGTATAAGTAACCCCATAATTTGCTGTCCAATTTTTTTCTATTATCCAAAACACATGCCTCTGTTACAGTTGCCATTTTTTTAAGGTTACATAGTCATGTTGTTGGTCCGCCTTTACACCGCGTATCCCTTGATATTTTTTGTAAATGTTCAACTCACTCCTTTTGGGAGCTCTTAGCAACTGCCTGCCTGCTGCCTGGCTTCTGTGTGCTAACATTAAGCATTTTAATACTCTGCACACCCAGTCATTCAGTCAGCCCTGGAATACGAATCAACAAAACCTACCAACAACACAATACACTGAGAGAATTATCTACATGATATCCATGAATTTTTGCATTAGATCAATGAATTTTCACTTGAATTCGTTCATTGAAACTTTTCATTAAATTATTGCAGTTTTTCATAAAATTTTATGAAAAATTTCATTTTACTTATTAAAGAGTTTCACAAAAATTATCATCATAAAGTTTAAGAAATTTTTCATTCACTTTGTGAAGAAAACTTCATTAGTTTAGTGAAAAATTGCATTACAACTCGTCCAAGAAAATTATCTCTGTGTATTCGACGAACATTTTAACGAACCAACAATCGTTTGCAACCCGTCATTATAATGTTGTTATGTGCTGCAAATAAAAATTCTGCATCTCTGATACTGTATGCTGCTGCTATGGCCAAAGTTTCTGGTTAAAGTTGCTGCTTTTAGTGCTGCACATTGCTTGGTGTATGTAGTGTTTAGTGTGGCGGTCATTGAACGTAAATTCGGTCAAAGCAAACAACAACCCCTGGCAGCACAAAAAAACCGGAAAAATGAAATAACACCAAACTAAACTGAACTCTATCAATATGAAAATTTAGCACAATGAACTTTAACGACATCAAAGGTGTAAAATAAAAAATAAAAGGGCTACTATACAATTTAGGTAAAGAAGTGGGTGGTTGGATAATGTTAGAGAAGAACGTTTAACATCATAATGCAATCTAAAAAAAAAAAACTGATTTTTTTTTTTTAATTTTAAACGGAATCAATTTTAAAAACAAGTACATGCATTAAATATGGTTTTACCAAAATTTATTATACCCTCCACAGTATGTGTATATGTTACAATGAAAACAAAAAAGCAAATATTTTAGAGGTGAAAAAAATTTTGTTGAGGTGAAACATTTTTTTGAATGTAAAAGAATATTTTTACTTTAGTTTTATTAGTGAAAAAAAAATTTGTAAAGAAAAAAATCTCTAGGTAAAATAAAAGTTTGAGGTGAATTTTAAATATTATTCACCTCTTAGCGTCTGGTGAAAAAATATAACGTTATACTTTATACACCAGACGCTACTATGATATAAACCAATTTGTATGGGAAATTTAGAGGTACCTTTACATTTTCACTCCTAACTTTTTAACCGTTTCATCGACATTGCTCATTTTCAATGACAAACTGCTCGAGAGGATTCTAAATAATCTAGGTAAAAATGAGACGGACGTACATCGCTAAATCGGCTTAGAGTTTCATAAGGATCAAGAATATATTTATATAGTTATTATGTCTTAGACCAATATTTCGATGCGTTACAAACGGAATGACAAACTGTTATATAACCTCATCACAGTGTGTGGAGTAATAATCGCCTTTATGGAACCTTAAAACTTGCCTATGTCGGTAAAGTGAACTTTAAGTTGCTTAATAAGTTATGTTATTTGAAATCTGAGGTAGTTTTAAATTTATTAATATCAGACTTTAATTATTAATTATATTAAAGATGATTGACTCATGTGTTGGGTGCCATATTATTTATGAAAAACTTTCTAAAAATAATCGCAGTACATAAATTCTCGTAAACTTAAAGAATTAATGACGTACCTACAATTTTTTACAGCATTCAGCCCCACGTTGAGCGCCATTTCTTCAAAGAGAATACCGAATATTCGCGGAATAGTTACATGTGCCAAATACCAAGAAAAAATCAAATGTTTGTGATAATTCTAATAAAAAATATTCCACTTTGGTAGTTTAAAATTTATTAATTTCAGATTTTTTCCTGCTCCTCTCATTGGGCGCCATTTAATTAATGGTATTATAAACAAAACTTTCCAAATTTCCACTGAGAATTTTGTTAAAACTGTCCCAAAAAAAAAATTATTAAATATTTTATTGTATTAATATTTTTTCGAAAGTGATAGAAAAACTTATTTTATGTTTAATAACACTGTGCTACACCGAAAAATCACTCGTCAAATAACTTAGTGCAGGTTGTAAGTCTAGCTGAGTGTATTACAAATCCGGTTCGAGAAGTTGCAATATACCATCTAATTTTCGAGAGCAGTCGCAAAAATACTCTTTTACCTTTATCGCGGAAATTTGAGGGTATATTGCAACTTCACAAACCGGTTTTGTAATACACTCAGCTAGATTTACAACCTACACTGGGTCACCTGAAAAGTGATTGAATTTTTGTTTATTGCAACGCGTAAAATTTATTTTTTTAATTTTAACCATTTCAAGTATTTATCTATATATTAATTAAAACTTTTTTTTTTATTTAATTTCAGGTATGATATTTAAAATGATTGGTAACGTATAATATAATCCCATACTTCATAATGATAAGCTCGCTTAACAATTTTTCTCAGAAAGTAATCGTAATTGTCTTTTCCTAACTTTTAAGCAGTTTTATTTAAAAACAATTTACTTTTTATCGAACTTTTTTCTGCAAAATTTGAAGTAGCATACTTTAGTACAAAAATCTTCTTGCAACACAAATAGAAATTAGATTTCAATTATATTCTAGATTGTTCTACCCTCTTACGGTATAAGTACTACAAATCAGTATCAAAAGGTTACTATAGTTTAGTGTCCTCAATATGGAGCAAAACGATGAAAGACAGGCAGGCAGTCCGTCAGAGTAGTAGGCAGCACAGGGGCAGGCAATTGAGTATTAATATAAATACAGCACAGAGAAAGAGAATGAAGCAATCGACATACAGTATTTTTTTTACAATACAGCACAATAAACCTAAATGAGGAGACAGACATAGCAGCTGTTTGGCCCGTTCAAATATTATTACAAGAAGAAAAAACATTTCCGTTTTACTTTTAAATAAAGTTTAGAACAATAATAATGATTTGTCAATAATTTGTTCGTATAAGAACAAACAAACAAAAATATATTGAACTAAAATATTAAACTTTGACATTTTGTAATATCGTAATGAAAGACACCAATTAATGTTTTTATAAAAATGTAGGTTAACATATGTTAAACTTTACTTTAAATGACGTTTAATATATATTAATGTGATTGTCTTTGAAATATTAACTTTTGATATTTTGTCGATTTTTGTTTTAAAGCATTTTTGTTACTATAAAAGGCCAATAAAATTTTTAACATAAAATGACCAACCCATTTCAAGTTAGTTCGTTGTATATGAGTTATTTGTGGCAAAAGTAAACAACATGGTAGCAAATCAAGCAAATGTTGACATTTCAATTACAAGCTTCAATAAGCACTCCCCAATACCTGTATAAATATACTACAGAATTTTCCTATGAAAATTAAATGACGACAACCTATGATGAATGAGGCACAAATTTGTATTAAACCTTTGGGGAGAAATGAAAATTAACAACAAAATCAATGCAAATGAAATACTTTAGCTAACTACATTACTAAAGCAAAAGTATTACAACAAAATTTCTAATATCATAAATTTTTTGGTATGAACAAATTTGTAAAATGGCTTTAAAAATCTCAATTAAACTTTTGTTTGATTTCAAACTTACTTTCAATTAAAAGTTTGCTAATATGTATTATTTAAAAAAAAAATTCCCAAAATTGAAAAAAAAATCTATTAAATTACAATTTTTTTTTAAAAAATCTCCAAAATTGGAAAAAAGCTTAAATTGAAAAAAATCGCCATATTAAAAAAATCGCAAAAATAAAAAAATTAAGAAAAAATTAAAAAATTCAGCAAAATTTAAAATAAACACCAAAATTAAAAACATCGCCGTAATTAAAAAACAAGATGACAATAACTTTAAATGTGTTCGAAATATAGACGATTTAACAAAAGTTCATATGTACAAATATGTTCATATATGGAAATATATGGTGTATATGGACAAATGTAGAAATAAAAAATGGGCATTTATGGATGTATATGCGTTTTCATATATTTAAATCGGAATTATATATAGAGGTATATGTGATTTCATATTTGCATATATGGACATATATGGAAATATATGTTATTTCATATTCGCAAAAAGGGCCCATATGTGGTATTAAATGGTATTATATGGAATTAAGTTCAGAAGTAGTTTCTACCAATTTTTGAAAACTGTAAGTCCATACAAAAGTAAAAAATATGTGTTTTTTATTTTAATTTAAAAAACATTTTTTTTTAATTTTGATGAAGTTTTAAATTTTTAACGATTTTTTTTTGTAATTTTTTACGATTATTTTTTTAAATTTTGGAGATTTTTTTTAATTTTGTTTTTTTTTCTCTCATTTTGGCGATTTTTAAAATTTTAGCGATTTTTTTTTTCAATTCCCCATTAATTAAATTTTTAATAGATGTGGTTAAAATAAAGTCGTTATAAATTATTTCAATTGATATTACAATTTCCTTAATATGAATTTAAATACATTTTTAAGTGAATCAACAAATATTTTAATTGAATCTCGATTTTAGTTTTTCTGTGATATTTCACAATACTAAAATAGATTAAAATTGATGAATATGAATACAAATATACGATATTGTCAAATTTTTATGATATGGTCTTTTTAATTAATCTCTATTTCAAAGTTACTATTTTTACATAGAAAAATATTTGTTTGTCATTAATTCCTCAACAAATTTTAAAATTTTATGGTAAATTTTTAATATGGTAAATTCTTATAAAATGAAATGAAAACTTGTAATATCGTAAATATTTTTAGCATCAAACTTTATCCAAGGACTGGAAAAATGTTTCAATATAAACACAAGACTGTAGAATTTATTATTTTTTTTAATTTTGATAGAAATTTTTTTATTCGATATTATAAAACATATGTGGACAACTCTTACGATAATGTATTTAATTTTTATTGTAATAATTTCAATTTAAAATTTTTTTTTTTTTTTTTTTTTTTTATTTTTTTTTTTTTATTAATTATTAATTATTAATCATATAATTACAAATTATATACTATTACCCTAACCGAGCACTAGCTACTATGGCCTTCGGCGCGTTGTAGCGAAAACAGACCAGTGCCTCTGGTGGGAATCGAACCCACGACCCCCGCACTGATAAGTCAGCACGCTACCAACTAGTCTACCGGGGCGCACATTTAAACTTTTAATTTAATAGTTTTAGAATGTTTACAGAAAAAATATGCAACAAGAATTCTCTAATAATATTGCAAAACTTTGTCGGAATAAACTAAAACATAAAAAATACTTTCCTGCACTAAAACATCGAAAAAATGGGCTTAAATAAATCACACTGAAAACCAAAAAATATACACTAAAAATAAAAGATAGGCTCTTTAAATTTTTCGATATTTTAAAATCGATTTATTGTTCTAGAGAGTTGGTTTAAAAGTTAAATCTAACACAAATGTCTAACAAATGGCAACAATATGCTGTTATGTTATGGTTATAAATGCTTTTCTTTTGTTACAAATGTTTTGATTTAAATTAAATCCAAATTAAAATTTTTCCAAAATATGCAATTAAATTTAAAATATCCACATTATTCAACAAAAATTGTCTAAATATGCATTTATAGCAAAAAAAAAGCATTTATAGCAAAATATGTATTTATGGCAAAATATGCATTTATAGCAAAATGTGCATTTATAACAAAAATTTAAAAATATTCAACAACAAATTGATACAAATTGATAAAAATTGCATAAAACCATTAGAAATCCCAAATTAATAGTTTTCAAGTCAAAAACTTCCAATGTTTCTCGTGAATTTTTTTTTAAATTTGTTTACATATTCCGTTTCCCAAAGGAATTAATTTTAAAAGCCTCTGAAGCATAAATTGTATAAATAAATATTGATAAAAAAAAAATAATTACTTAAAACAACCACCCACCAATCGAAATCAAATAAACTGTAATGAACACCTTAAATATTTAAGGGACGAATGAACTTAAGCTAATAAAGGCAGTAGCAAAAAATAAAATACGTTTTTTAGGTTAAAGTTCAAAAAACTTTGAACGGTAAGAAGTTACTAATTTGTATTTTCTAAAACACTAGAAAATCCCATAAGGATATAAGTATTATAAATTTATTTTTATCCTTATGCATATACACTCACTCACACACACACACACACACACACACACCCACACATGGACACACACATATTATAAATATTTCTACTAATTACCCAGTAAGCTAATAGAGATGTTGTTGGTGGTTATTATGACTAACAAGCTTCCTGTTAATATTACATATATGACAAATAGTATAAGATTCAGAAGACAAAAAAAAATCGAGAGTGTAATTCTAAAGCTATTTAAAGGCTTTTTTCTCCAACATCAATTTCCTCTAGAATATTTTTGTAACCATATACGAGAATGCCATAAGAAACTACCTGCCTGATGATGGCCTGACAAAATGTGTGCCTGTTTATAGTCTCGTACGCAATTTTAGTATTGTGCTTCTTTATGTGCACACACAAAAATAACTCCCCACCATCCATGCAGCACACCCTCTTACAATCCATCTATCTATTTTACCCATCTGCTATGTTGCCCCACACCACCCTCCACCTTACCCTGCAACGACAATTGACGTCATTGCATAGTTACGAGAACAAGTAGACAATAACCAAGAGGTCATTTACCTTTTTGTGGTTATACTGAAAAGAAAAAAAGTTCTTAATAATGATGTTGCATTTGCAGTTTGTATCATCAACATGATGAAGATTCCAATTATGTGTGTTGTGCATCATGTTGTCTATAGAACATGATGATGATAATGTCGACGATGGTGTTGCTTTGCATGGTCATTACTCTATGAGCTAGTTTTGGAATTTTTGTTGTTGTTCTGTTCTGAATTCTATATGAATATGCCTATGCTTGTGTGTGTGTATTATTTATATTTGGTTGTTGAGTTAGAGAGAGAAAGTTGATGCCAATAGTTTTTGTATGAACAGTGTATAAATGTATTGTGTTAACGTCGAATAGAGCACAGTTTGAGTGCATATTGAGGTGCATATTTGTTGCGCAAATTATGTTTAATAGAATACTACTACAACTCCTAGCATAAAAAGAATATGGAGGGAAAATTCAGACAGAAAAAAAAAATAGTTGCCAACAGGCGTAGCTAGAGAATCTAATAATAGGGTTTTAAATTTACAAGTTGGTGCTTGAGCAGGGACATTTCCTAGAGTATTTGTAGTTTCTCTATATTTTTTTAATTTCCTTGGATGTTCTTTTATATTTATTAAAAAGTTGTAGTAAAATTAAATGTTGATAGGGATTTTACATTTTACTTTCATAGAACAACTGGCGCCCGAGCAGGGACACTTTCTTAAAAATAAGCTTTCTTTTATATTTAAAAGAAATTGCGGAAAATTTAGTTTAATTTTTAAATAAAGATTTCAGCTTTTTAAGTCTGCGATGTTTTTTTGAAAATTTTAGAAAGCTTTCAATAATTTTTTAAAATTGAATGTTTAGATTATTTAAAAAGTTTAATTTTGATAACCGAGCATATATAATTTTTTAGAAATTGCATGCAAAAATAATTTTTTTTATAAAATATAAAATTGGCGCCCAATCTGATATTACTTTAAATGTTTAAATTATTTATAAATAGGGCAAAGAATTTCATACAAATGCATGTAATTTCTCGATAGTCCACTACTGATTTGGATTAATTATTTACCTGACTCATCAAATTTAGAAAAAAATTACATCGATTTGTAGTTGCATATTTTAAAATAATTTGACAAAAATGCATGTTTTAGGATATTTTGACTTTTAACGCGTATCATGTGCTTTTTTATTGCATATTTATGCATGTTTCTTATTTTTAGAAGTACCTTTTTAATTTGTTAACAAAAAAATATAATGTTGATACATTTTTACATACTGACTTAAGTAAAACGAATTTTTACAATTGAATAATCTTGCTAACTCGAGGGAATAAAATCTGTTGGCTCCCAATTTCATTTTTTAATGTTTAAATTGTTTAGAACCAGGGCAACCAGAAATATGCTGTAAAAAATTTAAAAATTAAAGTGTTTGTTTTATTGAGCTATTGCGATCTTAAGCGTCAAATTTAAAAAAAAAGTCAGTAGTTAAGCAATGAATTCAGTATTCGGCCTCCAAACCATCGGCCAAATCGGAAAAAGTTCGGTAGCCGATTATTTAACTTAACAGCTAAACTTAGGAGTTTTCTTTATTATTTAAAATTGTATTAGAACGGCTCAACAGATATGTTTTCAATGTCCACATTGTCTCCAAATACCAAAACACCGACCAAATAACTCTTTTTGGACAAAGTCTTCGTTAAGACAAAAAAATATGCACAAAAATATGCTCTTAACATCAAAATATGCTATTATGAGCAAAATATGCAAAAATTGCTCTAACAAATTGATGTCAGAATTCATCGATTGTTCTGAGGCGGATAAATTCCTTACCCTTTTTGCAAATAATTAAATGAACTTTATTAACTTTAAATTTAACAACTTTTACTTGGTTGGCTTTAAAAATATTGTAATTGGTTGATTTGTTCTTAAACAACACAAATAAAAAGCGGTCAGAAATGAACAAAAACTTATGTCTACAAATAAATTTGACTTAAAGTCTCGTTAGTAGGGTCTAAGAAGGCCATTTTAAAAAATTTTCAAAACATTTTCATTTAAAATTTAAAACAAGTTTGTTCAGAAGTTAAATCAATATGAGTAATAAACGCGAACAATTAATATTGATATTTTTAAAATTGGGACTTATGATTAACATTTATATTACTTTTATACGTTACGTCATACGCTACCATTTCTTACCAGGGACGGATTTTCAATTTTATTCAACGTTTATAAAAAAATTTATTTAAAAGCTCTCTAAAATATGAAAAGTCGGGATTTTTGTTTAAAAAACGGGGGCTGGGAAATAAAGGCGAGATTAGCCGTTAAAAAGTTTGATAGTTGGTCAGATTATGTATACTTAACATGACCAACTTTTTTAAATCGGCAGACGAAAAAGCGGAGTTTTGGAACAAAAAAATCAAATGTGTTTTTCAATTTTTATGTCGAAATAAAAGTCTTTTAGACAATCTGGTGACAAATATTAACAAAATATTAAGTATTATTTTGAAAATTGTGTGAAGTTTATTTTTTTTCTTTTGATTTCCTTTAATTTCAAAGTTTTTATTTGTAAAATTCTCCCAAAAAGGAGTTGTGTATAAAATTCATTAAAATTCAAAAAAAAAAAATTTTTATTATTATTTTTTTTCAAAAACTGTAAATAATTTTCACTTGCAAAAAAAAATAATTTATGTATTTTTCTATAAAAAATCAACAACAAAATATATATTTCTTTGCATGGTGAAAAAATCGGTTTTGGAGAAAGGATGTCCTAATGGCTCATTGTAAGCCTCGACTCGGCCTTAATAAAAAATTCCAAAATCCCTTACTGGTTCTGATAACTTTATTTCAATTAAAAAGCTCCCAAAGTTCTTAAATATAGAAAGTTTTTAAAACCTTTAATTCTTGTTAAAGAAAAATCTATTCAGAAGTTTTTAAACTGAATTTTTGTTTTAAAAGCGGGAATAAAATTCAAGGCGGGATCTAATTATAAAAAGCGGTGTTGTTAGTCAGATTACGTATAATCAACATACAATTAGGTAATACTACTCATACATAACCGATTTATTTTATTACTTAAACGTTCTAGTTACAGCTTCTAACTTAAATCGATCTTTCACTAACATCCTTACGAAGGTGTATACTTTATATTGAATTAATATAACTCATACTCATCGGTTTCTCATATTTACCTATAAAAAGTGAATATCCGTTTCAAAATAAAAAAATTAATAAATTTAACAAAACCGCTATATTAATCTCTCAAAAAAACATAAAAGCATAATGTTTAGCAGGTAAATGTTAATAACTCATGCGTATTGTTTTTGAAAAACAGTTTTTAAAATTCCTCATAAATTATGATTCATCCTGTTGTTTACGTTTTCTTCTTCCCAAAAATCCCAATATTTATGCATTCTTTACGTCAAATTTATTTTTCATTGTCTTGAAAAAAGATGTTTACTTTAAAAATTTCTCTCCATTTAATGAATCTAATGAAACGTCTATGGTTATGATGAACTAAAAAAATAACATGACAAACCAAAAAAGAAAGATACAAAGAAAGAGGATAATGATGATGTTGCCGATGAATATGATGATGATGCTGTAACGTTTTGTGTATAATTTCTACGTATTGGTTATGATGTGAAATTTTTGCTCTCACTTTCTACGAAAACATGCTATTTTTTCTTAATTCATGTTTCGAGTGTTAGAGGCAAAACGAAGAGGAGTTGCATGTTGGCTTTTTTAAGTATGTAAAATGAAGAGAATCTCGGTCGCATCTGCTTTTAGCACTTTTAGCTAACAAGCTACTGAACTCATCATCGTCATGGTAAACATCATTATTACTATATTACACAAAATACATAAAAAAAAAAATTTAGCTGAGTTCATTCACTTTTGCTTTGCTTTGCAAAAAGAATTATCAACATATAAAAAAAGGGGGTCGCTGAGAATATGAAACAAATATGGCGCTAAAATATTAAGAAGAGGTAGGAGAAGATTTTTTTTTTATTGAGGAAAAAGGGTTGTTAATATGAAAGTTAAACAACAAAAATCCATGGATTAGAATAATTATTAGTTTTAGAAAGGATTATTTTTCTAGAACATTTTAAATTTGAAAATCTCGAAATTTTTCAATACAAACTGATCTTTTAAATTGAAAATTTTACTGACAAGGAGAGTCTCTACAATCTTAATGAAATTCAGATATGTGAGAGAGCAGATACCTTTTTAGGGTCCCAATATCATGTTCAGGTGTTAAAATATGGGATCAAAAACTACACAATTTTTTCGTTTTATTTCATATTGTTCCAAATTTTTTTTTAGAAAATTGGGATACCAAATGATGATGTTTTACAAGACGCATCACCTTATAAATGAAACATGATCCGTTTAAAAATGAATTTATATTTTATCCACTTATACAATTTGTTATAATTACCCAGATTGAAATTGCCAACCGCACCAAAAAAAAATAGTACTGGCAAACCACTGCTATTTTTGTAAAATTCATCGTGCTAAAATTAACAAAGGTACACCTAAGGAAAACCATTTAATAGATTTTATTCTTATTTAATTTTTAAGGAAGCAGATCCATGACAAAACTAACTGGAACAGGAACTATTTTTAATACAAATTTTAAAATGTTTCATAATGATCCTCAGGGCTGAAACTTTGATGCAAATGCATGTCAGTAGCCCAATATCGATTTTGACCAAATACTTTTTCGAATCAAAGAATTTGCAACAAAATGGCATCGATTTGTTTTTGCATATTTCTTCATATTTTGTTATAAATGCATATTGTGTACACATAAAAATTATCATTTAATTAAATATAAACAAAATAATGCATTTTCAACCCTTAACATAGCATGTAGTTGCCATTTTTAAACCAAAGATCTATCTCAAGTAATAAATAGATTTTTAAAACTCACAAATTTTAAGTGCATATCTTTTGAGTTTTATTGCTTACTTTTGGATTTTAAGTGTATATTGCATAGTGCATGTTTCAATTTAAGTGCATATTTTAAGCACATATTTTTATTTTCACTGCATATATTTCGAGTTTTATTTCGAGTTGGTGCATAAAGTCGTTGCCCTGATGATCAGCTATTGTACAAAATCCGCAAAATCTATCGTACTTCTATAGCCAAATAAGCAAACCTAATTCATAAAGAAAAATTTCCGTCTTGAACATGTTAATTGCTTTTGTACGCAACAACAAAACACACGTACAGGACGGAAATTCTACTTTGTAACATCTTCATGAATCAGGTGGTTAAACTTATGGAAACTGCTGGTCTTAGCAGGGACCTTTACTTCAAATAAATTTATTTGGATAATCGAATGATAAGTGGACTTTTGGATGTTATTTTTTAATTCAGACAAACCTAGATAGCTAACTAAACTAGATAGCTAACTGGTGCTCAAGCAGGGACATTAATTTTAAATAAATATATACTTTATTTGTTTAATCAGACTAAAAAGTAGATATTTAATATTACTTTTGTTCAAGAGAGAGAAAACGAAAATTATATGTTATACACCAAATCATAAAAAAAAATATTTTGTTACAGATGTAGCCAAACCAGTGTCAATTTAAAAAAATAATTATAATTTGGAATTTTATTACCAATTTTATGATTTTTTTTAAATTCTTCAATTTTATATTTTTTTTTTTTAAATTCGTCAACTATTGCTAGTTTTCTAAAAATTCTTATTTTAAAAATAATTATATTTCTTTGTAGGTCATTGAACTATTGTTAGCTTAAGTGAACTCTATAAAGTTTTTTTTTTTTTTAAATATTTTTATGTTTTAATTTTAATATGTGTGTGCAAAATGCACTTTATCTAACTAAAAATAATACTCAATGTTCTCCATTACAATAATCTCAAATTTATAACATAAAGAAAACTTGCTCAACAAAAACTATAGAGTATTAAAAACACACTCGTCGCCAAAGTAGTAACACTCTTTTTCTCTCTCCCTCTCTTTGCTTATACAATCGGTTTGTTATACGTAATACTTGGTATGATTATTTTATATTCGTTTTAAATTGTTTATAGTGAATGAATAAATATTGTAAAGATTTTTAAAACTCTCGCTCTCTCATTGATAATGATACGACGACAATACTTTATTACAATTTGTATAAGGGGTCTAAAGACGTAAAAAACGTAAGAAATTAAATTTATACAACAACAAAAATAATGTAAAAAAAATATCATGTAGAAAAAAAAAGCTCCATATTTCGAGGTTTTTGACCGAAATGTGGGTCACGACAATGGTGAGTTCGATGAACTAAGCAAGCAAGACTGATTGCTTGGTAGTCGTGGTAGTCGTGTTAATGTGTATTTGTGTTCATATATTTTTTGTATGATGATTGTTGGTGTTGTTGTAGTTTATGGTGTAAATGTGTTGTTGTCGTTTGATGTTTATATTTTGTAGTGTTGTTGTAGTCGTCATAGTCCCCATACAATATAATTTTAAATTATTTTATTTGTAGTTGTTGTTTTCTTAAAACACACATACATCTTCGTCATATTATGATGTGTTTTTTTTAAAGTTTTGTGTGTTTTAAATAATTATTAATGATGTTAAGATATTTACAAAGAAAAACAAAAAGGTTTTTTTTTTGTCAAAGAGCGCAAGAAGAGCGGGGAAAGAAGTAGTGGGAGTAGGTTAAACAATATATAAAGTGGAAGTGTAGTGAAATCCATTTAAAACTTAAACTATAAACAAACTTAACAAAAATTTATATTAAAAACCTTGTTTTCAAAAACTGGCGCCCGAGCAGGGACAATAAAAAAATGTATTTAAGTCCACAAGTCCACTTTTAAAATAAACAGTTTAGTTCACTTGATCAGTGAAATCCATTTAAAACTTTAACTACACTCGTTTGCTTTAAAAATATGTAGTTGTTTGGGTTGTAATACAGTTGCTTTATTTTTAATATAAATGTCAGTCATTTGTAGAACAAATTCAATTTTTTACTGACCTTGTAGTTCATTTAAAAAAAACAAACCACATCAAATGACGGTTTTATGATTTTACATTCATTTTTCACAGCCTGCTTTTTGTTATTTTAAAAAATAAAAAAAATAAATGCTTTGTTTATTTTTTACTAACATATGTGGTTCATTTTTACTACAATTGTGGTTCATTTTTTGAACATTAAAAAACAAATGACAATGTTAGTTGAATTTACTGAATAGTAAGTAGTTTTTTAACTACATTTGTAAACTAAACAAAAATTTTATATAAAAACTTGTTTTAAAAAAGCAGGGACATTAAAAAAATGTTTTTAGTTCCACTTACTCCACTTTTAAAATAAACAGTTTAGTTCACTTGGTCAGTGATTTGTGAAATCAAAGCATAAAAGAAACTTAATTTCATGTTTTATATTCTCCTTTTTTGGATAAACCCAATTTCAACTACCGCGCCCCCTGGAAATAAATCTGAAAAAATGCTAAGTAATTGTAAAACTACATTAATTTCAGAAATATTTCTATATAACAGCTATGTATGGTACGTAGGCGTATGTGCGATATATACTACACACAATAAAATCAATTACACGTCATATAGTTTTAACATGGAGACACTATTCAACGAATATTTTCTCCATATATTTTCTCTGCATCAATAATTTTTCTCTGCATAATAAATAAAAAAATATTTTTAAAAATAATTTATTAGCGCATTATTGAAGTAAGTAATTTACTGCTTCTTCTGGAGAAAGGAATAAGCCCTGAAACTGTTTATAAAAATAGTACAATTTATAAAAATAAAAATCTTGAGCAAAACGGAATAGCAATACATGTGTAAATTAGATATAGACCAGGTTCGGGGATTTTCCTAAAACCTTTAATTTAACAAGTTTGTAAAAGCAATAATATAGTTTTACTAATTTTGTTAAATTTAACTAAAAATAGTGTTAAAATTAAAAAAATCGTTTCTAAACAGAAATAATTTTAATGGACGAAAAATAATGAAAATTGTCAGTAAACTGAGAAAACTTTCTTCATAAAGTGAAGAAAAAATTTCTTAAAATTTATGAACAGCTTTATATTTTTTCTAAAACTAGTTTTTTTGGTGAAACTTCTTCATTCAGTGAATGAAGCCTTAAAACTTGCATTAGTTTAATACAAAGATTAAATGGACCAGTTCCAATGCAACTTCATTGCTTCTATCCCAAAATTCATTAATATCATGATAAGAATTTGCTCAGTGCATCGAGAGACTTATCGAATTGTTAAGCAACCCGTTACGTATGAGTAATATAAATTGTTATTTATTATATGCACTTAACTCTATTAATAATCCTATAAATACATTTTATATCCTACTACCCTAACCGAGTACTAGCTAACATGGCTGCCATCTCGTTGTAACGAAAACTGACCAGTGACTCTGGTGGGAATCGAACCCACGACCCCCGCATTGACAAGCTAGCATTCTACCAACTAGACTACCGGGGCGCACTTAACTCTTATATATTTAATGTTTAATCCTCAAACTTTTTTGCAATGAAATTTATACCACGTATTCGGACCGAAAAATAAGCTTTATGTGCAATATTCTAACAATTTTTTCGAAAATAGGTTCAGAGTGAATCTCAAAAACTAATCCATAAAAATAAAGGTTTATGAATAAATTATTCCTTTATAACTGCACACTCAGGGAACTTCTGCTTTAAAAATATGTAGTTGTTTGGATTGTAATACAGTTTCTTTATTTTTAATGTGAATGCCAGTAATTTGTAGAACAAATTTAATTTTTTACTAAAACTGTAGTTCATTAAAAAAACAACCCACATCAAATGACTGTTTTATGATTTTACATTCATTTTTTACATTCGTTTTTTGTTATTTAAAAAAATAATTGTTTGTTTATTTTTAACTAACATAAGTGGTTCACTTTTACTACAATTGTTAGTAAATTTTTTAACAGTAAAAACAAATGACAAATGTTAGTTGAATTTAATGAAATGGTACTCGTAATTTCTTCAAGTAAAATTTCATGTGTTTTTGACTACAATTGCTGTCGTCTTTACCTACATAATATCCTTAGTGTAGTCAAAAACTACAATATTAGTGCTTTTTTACTTAAGAAGATATGGGGATTTTTTTTTGGTTTTTATAAAATGCGAAATTGTTCAAAAATATATTCTTCCATTAAATATATTCTTTCTGCCAAATTTCACAAAAATCCGTCCATATATGGATTTGTTGAGGACAAAAAAAGATTAGACATTAATTTTTTTAGGTGTGCAATCGCACGTTTAGGGGTTAAAATAAAAAGGATGGTCAAAAATTACAGCATTTTTGTATAAAAACATCCTTAAAATTTCAGAAATAATTTTTTTTGCATTTGTCGTATTAATGTACTAGAGAAAACTAAAATTTTAATACCCATATTGCCTATGCTGGTTGCTCAGGGTTGCCACTTATTTGAACTAATTAAAAAGTCGTGTTAAATAAGAACTATTAGGAAAATTGAAGAAAGCCTAGACACTGGAGTTGGGCAATTTGAACATCTTAATGGGCGCTTCGCGTTTCTGATTCTTGGGATTGTACTGAGCAAAAAAATTCCACTAGACCATACGTCTACGGTGAAAATCGAGCTTCCACATTTTGACTTTTTAGCCGTATTTTGTGAAAGTAACAATGTGTGGGATGGACATATCTCAGGAAGTAGAAGGAGCTTATCCAAGATTATGGTATCAATCTCTTCTTTGGAAGATTCTCTAGCAGATTAATGCATCAATCATATTTGTGTGTGGGTTTAGGGAGTTAATTAAATTAGAGAAAACAAAAATTTTAATACCCATATTACTGAACTAATTAAAAAGTCGTGTTTAATCCGAACGATTAGGAAAATTGAAGAAATCCTAGACACCCCCTCGATATAATTAAATAATCATTGTTATATGTTAATTTGAGCTCAAACCAACAACAACTTTCCATACAAAAGTGGTATTCAAAAAAATTGTTTTATTAAATAACAAAAATGTTCGTACATGCACTGACATGTTTTGTATACCATTGGAATGCGTCTTCAAAATTTCATTTGATACCGTATTTGCGTATGGTTTAATGATTTATATAAGAAATATATTTAAAAAAACCTCAAATTTACAGTAAAAGCAATCTCTAACCGCATTTATGCAAATTTTGGTTTTTATATAGAAGCAATATTCACGAACCGATCGAACAGATTTAAGTTGGTGATAACTTTTTCTTTGTTATAATATTTTTATAAAACTTTTAAGTAAACCAGCTTAAACTTTCATATTATACAAATTTCGTTTGGCATAATTTTCACAAATTAGAAAAACAAGTAAGTTACAAGATGTCATAGTATGATCATAGACCTGTTTTATCGGGTTATATAGCGTGAAGATCTAGAGACTTAATTTTCCTACTGGATTTTTACGAAACTTGAAGGCTGTGTTATTGTTATTATTCTGCCCCCTGCCACACCCATCAAGTTTGTTTAGATTGGAAAAATATGAATGTATCAAAGAAAATTTTAAAACTTCCAAAAAAAATAACTCTGCTACAAAGTTTTATACCTATAATGTATTAGTCTAATACTGTTGGATCTAATGCGTTTAGTATTAGCTGATAGCAGTTTTAGAACTTTTAGATTATTTTTTTTTTTTTTGTAATTTAGCAAAATGTGAATGTCCTCTGTTAGCCCACAAAAATTATAAAAAAAAACTAAAAATTCTTAATGTAGCGCGAGGTTGACGACTGCTCAGCTCAACTCAGCTGGCAGCCTTAATATACAGAACATAAAGCCCCCCTTTAATAACACTCACAGATACTCATTCATACACTTACACATATACCCCAACTATACCAACACTTATTAAAAATTGCAGTATGCAAAAATACTGCACTAAAACACTGAAAATAGAGCCTTCACACGAAACTAGACCCCCTTTGCTCCTTCCTAAAACCAAAACAAACTATAACTATGCTCACGTGTTAACAAAAAAACTCATACGTTTTTACTCATTCTCTTACGTATAAAATAAATTGAGTTATTTTTGTGACTATGAGTGATATAAATGAATTATATAGAGTAGTATTATGTATACAATCATTCGCAAATTGTGTGTCAAACGTAACGGACGTGTTTACGTGAGAGTTTAAAAAACTTTAAAAAAATTGATTAAATATATAAAACTGAACGCGTTGGTGGAAAAAAATTTATTATTTTTTGTTAGAAAAATTGAATCTTAAAAAAAGAAGTTTTAAAAAAGAATTTAAACCAAAAAAGACAAAACCCCTAAAAAAGGGTAGAAAATTTTTGAAGATAAAAAAAATCAAAGGGGCTTTTAGTAAAATTTTTAGCAAAATTATATATAAAATAATATTGGCGCGTATTTGAAGTTTACAAAAAAAAATTTCCAAAAAAGAAATATGTTCCTTATTAGCAAATTTTAGAAAAAAAAAAAAATTAAAATTTAATTTTTAAAACAAAGTGTCATTTAAACCAAATAAAAAAAAAATTTAAAATTTTTTTGAAAAAAAATATTTATTAAAAAAATATTACAATGGTGTGTGCTATGCAAGAATTGTCAACCACAGCAGTGGCTATAACAGAACATCAACAGCATCATCATCAACTTACACAAATGCAACAGCAACACCAGCAGCAGCAGGTGGAGATTGTTAGAACAATGCCAACACAATTTTTAACAACAAATGCGGGATCTCAACGTCATCAAAATCATCATCCACAACACCAACAACAACAGCTAACAACAATTGTTGTATTAACAACACCCGCCGCTTTGCAAAATAATGGACAGCCCACACAATTTCAGCAACAACAGCAACAAACGGTTATAAATGTCCAGCAGCAGCAACAACAACAACAACAACAAAAATTGTTAATAATAAAAGTCAACAATTGAAAAAGCAACATGCTTCATTGGTTAGACTTTTGGAATCAGCGCCTATAACCCAGAAACCCTTAATACAAAAACAAACACAAAATACTAGTCCTTTACAGCAACAACAGCAACAAATTGTAATACCTCAATTACAACAACAACAAATTATATATGTGCAACAACATCCGCAACAGCAGCAACAACAACATCAACAATTAGCTCAACAATTGGCACAACCAAGAAGACTGAAAACCTCCTCCTCATTATCATCAGCAACATTATCGTTAACAACAACAACCAGCCCTTTAAAACAATCGCATCATCAACAACAATTAGTAGTATTACCACCAACAACAACTAACATAAGTGATAATAGCAACATTATAAAGACATTAAACACCTCTAATCACAATATTAGTACAATTACACCCATAAATCAGGAACAGGATAAACCTCAACAACAACAACAACAGGATCTGCAACAACCTCAACAACACCCACAACAACATCATTTAGAAAATAATGAAGAGCAAGATCTTCCACGTTTAAAACATGACAATGAATCGGGTATAGATGAAGATCAAGAAGAAGAGGATAATAAACAAAGAAAACTTGAAAAATCCTTAACGGAATCAATATATGAGCCACAACAATGTCCTTGGAAAAAAATTAGATATGCTCGTGAATTGAAACAGAAAGAACAAATGCAAATACAACAAAATCAACAAGAAATTAAAGATGATTCACAATCGGGAAAATGTGATAATCTAAATGACAAACAACATAACAACACCACCAGCAACAACAACATTATAAATAATATTAACAACAGTAACACCTCCTCTCAATATGAATTAAACCTCGCCGAACAAACCCACAAAGAAATTGCCATTTTGCTACAACAGCAACATCAAAATTATCAACAACAACAATTGCAACAGCAGCAACAACAACATCAGCATAGACGTGATAGTTCTGATTCTAATTCTTCTTTAATAAGCAACACCTCCAGTACACATTCCCTAAGTAATGGTTGTACTTGTACACCCCAACAGTTACAATTACAAAGGGATAGTAATGATGATATTTATCATGACCAGGAACAACAACATCAAAACTATTCAAGACGTCTTACTTCGCGACGTTCAAGTTTAATACACGAAGAGGAACAACAAGATTGTCAGTGTGTGGAATGTCATTTAGATAATATGGATGATTCGGGCTGCGATGATGATCAAAAGGAGGAAGAACAGTCAACGTTGAATTATTTATGTCAAAAATTTGATGAAAATTTAGAAACTGGGAAACACCAGAATCAACAACAAACCACCGATTTAGATAAAGTGGCCATATTAATAAAAAGGGATGAAGAACAACAGCAACAAGAAATGGAAGCTAATAATATTAGTAATAATGAACAACAATCACAAACGACTAAGCAACACAAGGAAGAAGTAGGTTTTTTGGGATAAAAAGGAACATACGACAATATTTTCTCACCAAAAGCTAATATTGTAAAATCTTGTTTAACATTTTTTGGCACCATACGTGGGACAGACAAAAAAAAAAACTGTTGTCTATTACAATTAAGAATTATAGATTTATAATTTCAGATTTCTAAATCCACATTTTTCTTAATTGTGATATCAAAAGATTAATGATGTGTTTCAGGCCCACCGTTAAGCGCCAATTTGTAAAGTTTTAAAGTGTTAGTGTAAAGTAAAATTGTCGTTTCCAATTTAAATAATTGAAAAATATTAATTTTCTTTTTATATTATAAACAGAAAAAGTAAAATTTTTTTAAAAGGTCCCACGTTGGGCGCCAATATTTATTCCCTGAAAAAACGGTATATTTATTTCCTCACAAAAACACAAGTTTTCTTGAAAACAAGACCCGCAAAAAATGTAGAGTTTGTCTTGTTAAACAAATATATAGTCGAAAATTTTTCGTTTTCAAAGTATTTGATTCCAAACTATAAACTTTTTTAGTGTAATTTACAAAATCTTAACTTTAACTCATTTTTTCATAAGGGTTCAAAATTATTAATATTATCCGTTTTAATTGTAAAATCATAAACTCAAATCTTTCCAACAAGGTTCTAGGGTGGGTGCCAAAATTGTTAAAAAAAAATTGAAAATTTTCCCGTGAAATGGTGAATGGTTAAAAATATTAATATATTAATATTATCCGTTTTAATTGCAAAATCATAAACTCAAATCTTTCCAACCAGGTTCTAGGGTGGGTGCCAAAATTGTTAAAAAAAATTGAAATTTTTCCCGTGAAATGGAAATTTTTTTGATGATATAATTAAAAATTATAGCCATTAATATTTTTATTGTGAAACTTCAAAAAAAGGCTAAAGTTTATCCAATTGCGACCATATGGGCCGCTTAAATTATAAAAAACAGCTGTTTTAAGAAACAGAAGGGTATAACACCACAAAAAAAATATTCGCTTCAAAGGAAAAACTAAATTAGATTTTTAATTAAAATATTTATGAATTCAATTGCAAGTTTAATTGAATTCGGTAAGGAAATTATAGTATCAATTAAAATAATTTGCCACTATTTGATTGATTTAGTTTCAATTAAGATTTTAATCATATTTATAAATAATTTAATTAAATATTGTTTTTAATTTCCAACAAAATTTAAAAAAATTGTTAAAATTTTATTATGTTTTATAAAAAAGTACAAATTTTCTAAGTTAAAAAAAAAAAACGTTTTAAAAATTCGGCCCGAAGTTGAACGACAATATTGAGTTTTTTTTTATATAAAATGGGCAGAAGTTTAACTTTGTTAAGTAATAATATGATTAATAGTTTTAAACTGAAATCCAAATCTTCAGTAGTTCGAATAGTGCCTACGGTGGGCACCAAAATGACCACAAAAAAAAAACTTTGCAATAGCAAATTATAGATTTGCTTTAAAATTATATATTCAGCTGAAGATGTTGTGGCCCATTTTTGTTTTATTGTCAAATATTAAGGTAATTGTGTTAAATCGGGAACAAGAATAGTTATTAGTTAAATTTTTTGTTAACAACGTTTTTAATAAATTTTATTTTTCTTGGTTTTAATTTGAGGAGTTAGTTTATCTTGTTGTTTATTAAGGCCCGATTACTGAATGCCCAGTTAAAATTTAACAAACAGTTAGGTTGAAAATGTATATGGGAAACAACAACAAATGTGTCAGTTAAAGTGCCAGTTTGAAGATAACGGGACATAGTGAAAATGAGCCTAAAAATTATAATTTGTCTAGTTTTGATAGCAAAGTTGAAATTCCAAGTATTTTGAAGAGGGCCCTGCCTCGGGCGCCAAAGCAAAAACAGTCAGTTTTTGGTCTAATCTGGCAAATGTTTACATGTGTTAAGTAAAACTGTTAGTTATCAGCGAATTTATTAATCTAAACAAAAAAGGCCTTTCGTTGGGCGCCAAATAGTGATACATGCTATTTTTTTTTTTTTTTTTTTTCAATAAAGACAATTTTCTGTTAAGTTTTTCTTGTTTATAAAAAGCGATATTTTTAAGATAATGAAATCTAAATAACTTGAGAAAAATTTTAAGTTGAAGTCATTTTGTAGGATTCAAGATGTTTTCAAATATTTACCATATTTTTAACTTTATTATTTTTTCATTAATTTTTTTAAATTTCTTTCTTTCCAGGGCTTTTTCCGACGTTCTATACAACAAAAAATACAATATCGTCCCTGTACAAAAAATCAACAATGCAGCATATTACGCATTAATCGCAATAGATGTCAGTACTGTCGTCTGAAAAAATGTATTGCCGTCGGCATGAGTCGTGATGGTAAGTACTCATTTATATTTTTTAATTATTTGAACTATAAAAAAAAACCCAAAAACAACACACAAAAATAGCACAACCAAGATAACAACCTCTACACAATTGATGTTAAAGTACTTAAACGAAAATTATTCCGCTAAAAATCTAAAAAAATATATTCTTAAAAACAAACAAAGATAAAAGCAAACAAAAATTCAGCAAAAATAGAAATTTTTGCGAAAATTTCTTGTTATTTAAACAAGTGCCAATTTTTATTTTTACCGCAAAACAGTTCATTAACCCTAAGAAGAGGTTTTAAAAAAAAAAATCAGGTTTAAATTTATTACTTTTTCTTAAGAATCATGATTCAGTCAAAAACCACACACTTTTTATATGAGTTAATGTCATTTATAAACGAAAACAAAAGATAATTTTATTTAGTTCAAGTTTTTATGTTTGGTTTAAAAATATAAATTTTTTTTTGTGTAATTTAAACAAATTTGTGTATTCTGATAATAAAATTGTTGCTTTTTATTTTTCTTGTTTTATGGTTAAAACAAATATGCGGGTGTTTAGCAGAAGAGATATGAACAATATGTTTTTATAGTCCATATGCTTGATGGTGTGTATTATGAAATGGTGCTAAAAGTTGAATGAACGCACTTAACCTAAATTTTTGCAGGCTTTTCGAAAAAAAAAACTATATATATATAAAATAAACAACAACCTCATACTCTTTTACATAAAAAAAAATAATTATATGCACGAGCTCTTTAAAAAAGATTACACAAACAAACAAACAAAAAAAAAAAAAAAGAATCCCCCACAAAAATAAAAATTTAGAGAGTAACTATAGAGAGGCCTTCAAAATATAAATTTTATAATAGAGTAATACTTTAAAACAAATTGTTTTGTACTCTTTACAACTAAAAAAAAAAAAATTTTTTTTTTTTTTTTTGTTAAACTCAATTGAAAAAAAATAAGAAATTTTTTAGTTAAAATTAATAAATAATTCATAACAAATATTACTTAACCAAGGATTATCAATATATAGAGGATGGACAATCCAAACTTTTGTTGCAGATAAGATGGTGCGAAGATAGAGTAATGACAAGTTACTAACTGCAACATAGTTGAGATTATACAAAATAAATTTTTAAATTGATATCGATTCATGAAATGTACAATTCCAGAGGCAAAGCAACACGATGCAAGTTAAAAATGAAAATTAAAGTAAACATACACAAAGAACTTTAAATAAAATACCAGGGATTTTAAAAAATACTTTATAGATATTCTAAATTATTAAAGAAATTTTCTAAAAAATGTTTTAGATGCGCATACGCAAAGAACTTAAAAGGTCTTATTGTGGCAGAGAGAAAGAGAGAGAGTTTTGCTTATGAAAAAAATAGTTTTTATTGAAAAGGGAGAGTTTTTAAAGCAAACTGCGAATATATGTATGTACATATTTTTTTTTTACATATTTGTATGTACGTGAGTAAAGCTTTGAAGAATTACTTTGTTTTTAAAATAGAATCGTATGGAATATAAGAAAATATTTATAACGGGAGATTTTAAAAGGAATTTGTAACTATTTAGACAATTTAAGAAATTTACCTTATTGTCAGGTTTTACTTAAAATCGATTAATAAAAAACAACAATTTTGAAGTTGTTACGTTTATTTTTGTATTAATTGTACACATTAATTTCTTTCACAATTCTTTCAATAAGCCCTCCTTATACTACCTTAAAAAAGATGATTTAAATATTATGTTAAATTTTAACTATTTTTTATAGCTTAATCCTTTTTCTGATATCAAATCAGTACAAAATTTTTAAAAAATGTTGGTACAAAAAATAGCTTAGTTTTGGTATTAAAAACAGAAATGGATTAACTTTCTTCATATTTACATTTTTACAATTGCAAAAAAATTCTTGATTTGATCAGGATTTCTTTTTAAGTATGCCTTATCACTTTTATTATGCTAGCCTCCCATATCAAATATTTTTTGAAAAAGTGCTTTAAAAAAAGTAAAAAGTAGTATTTACCATTCGTTATATGGCAACAATGGAAAAAAAAATTTTTAAACCACATTTCTACACAGAGAAAATTTCTTGTACGTGTGTTAATGAAACTTTTTTACTAAACTAATGAAGTTTTCTTCACAATTTCTTTTAAATTTTGTCGATTTTTTTAAACTGTTGATTTTTCCAATTTGAGTGTTTATCAAATTATATAGCTTTTTTAATTTTGCCAATTGTTTTACAATTTTTTGTTTATTTAATATTTTTTTTTTCAAATTTAGAGTTTTGAACAATGATATTACAATTTCTTTAATATGACCGAATTCAATTAAAATTTTAATTAAATCAACAAATATCAAAAAATTGCTAAAATTTAAAAAAATCGTCAAAATTGAAAAAATTGCCGAAATTGAAAAAAAAAAAAATCCACAGTTGAAAAAAAATCACCAAAAATTGCATGGAAGAAATCCCCAAAATTTAAAAAATCACTCAAATTAAAAAAAATCAGCAAACAATTTTTTTTTTAAATATTTGCGAAGAAATATTTAAATTTTGACAATTTTTTATGCAATTTTTGGTGATTTTTTGTAGACATTTTTTCCATTTTCGACGATTTTTCCAATATTAATGATTGTAAAAACAAATCATTTGGAGTTTTTTTTATATATAAATCAGTTTTTAATTATAATTATAATATTGCTCTAAATTTTTGATGTTTTTTAATTTTTTAAAAATTTTTAATCTTACTGAATTGTTTAATTAAATAGATTTTTAAAATTTTTTGCGATTTTTTTTAGCTTTGGTGATTTTTTTTTTCAATTTTTGTATTTTTTCTTTGTTGTTATTATGGGTTAAGAAATTGGACATTTTGTGTTTTTTTAAAATTTTGTTGTTTTTCTAATGCCAACTTTATCAAAGGAAAACGCGCGGTCAGGCTCTCAAAAAAAAACTTTGGATGATAAATTTAATAAAAATTGCTAAAATTTAAAAAAAAATCATTAATATTGAAAAAATCGTCGAAAATGGAAAAAATCAAATTTGGGTGAAAGATTCTGAAAGAGCGTCGAAAATCCAAAACAATAGGTTATCCAGCCAGATTGGACCAGAATTGACCGAGTTATTAAAAAAACGGGGAAGTCACATGATTCTTTGAATCAATCTGAATTTTTCGTCTTATTTTCCATCGCTATTTTTGAAAATCTAAAATAAGGGGAAATATACAAGATATGAAACTTGGTGTGATGGCAGAGAAAAAAGTGAGCTTTAATTTGGTACCGGTTCTGATGGCCCAGGTCCCCTGGGTTTTAAATTATTTCAAAATAAAATTATATTTTAAATCTAAAAAATGGGATTGAAAAGTGGTACTGGATGGGAAAATGGCAACCCATTATATAGCACAACTTCCATTCTACACTATGGTAAAAGTTTCATGTTAATATCTCTACTAGTTAAGATATTATAGCCATTCAAACAAATATCGTTTCAGAAAATGTTTTTACATTTCAGGGTTGCCATATATAAGCTAAAAAAAATCGCAAAAAATTTTAAAAATCTATTTAATTAAACAATTCAGTAAGATTAAAAATTTTTAAAAAATTAAAAAACATCAAAAATTTAATGCAATATTATAATTATAATTAAAAAATTACTTATATATAAAAAAAACTCCAAATGATTTGTTTTTACAATCATTAATATTGGAAAAATCGTCGAAAATGGAAAAAATGTCTACAGTTGACAAAAAATCACCAAAAATTGCATAAAAAATTGTCAAAATTTAAATATTTCTTCGCAGATATTTAAAAAAAAAATTGTTTGATGATTTTTTTTAATTTGAGTGATTTTTTAAATTTTGGCGATTTCTTCCATGCAATTTTTGGTGATTTTTTTTTTCAATTTCGGCGATTTTTTCAATTTTGACGATTTTTTTAAATTTTAGCAATTTTTTGATATTTGTTGATTTAATTAAAATTTTAATTGAATTCGGTCATATTAAAGAAATTATAATATCATTGTTAAAAACTCTAAATTTGAAAAAAAAAATTGTAAAGCAATTGGCAAAATTAAAAAAGCTATATAATTTGATAAACACTCAAATTGGAAAAATCAACAGTTTAAAAAAATCGACAAAATTTAAAAGAAATTGTGAAGAAAACTTCATTAGTTTAGTAAAAAAGTTTCATTAACACACGTACAAGAAATTTTCTCTGTGTAGAAATGTGGTTTAAAATTTTTTTTCCATTGTTGCCATATAACGAATGGTAAATACTACTTTTTACTTTTTTTAAAGCACTTTTTCAAAAAATATTTGATATGGGAGGCTAGCATAATAAAAGTGATAAGGCATACTTAAAAAGAAATCCTGATCAAATCAAGAATTTTTTTGCAATTGTAAAAATGTAAATATGAAGAAAGTTAATCCATTTCTGTTTTTAATACCAAAACTAAGCTATTTTTTGTACCAACATTTTTTAAAAATTTTGTACTGATTTGATATCAGAAAAAGGATTAAGCTATAAAAAATAGTTAAAATTTAACATAATATTTAAATCATCTTTTTTAAGGTAGTATAAGGAGGGCTTATTGAAAGAATTGTGAAAGAAATTAATGTGTACAATTAATACAAAAATAAACGTAACAACTTCAAAATTGTTGTTTTTTATTAATCGATTTTAAGTAAAACCTGACAATAAGGTAAGTTTCTTAAATTGTCTAAAATAGTTACAAATTCCTTTTAAAATCTCCCGTTATAAATATTTTCTTATATTCCATACGATTCTATTTTAAAAACAAAGTAATTCTTCAAAGCTTTACTCACGTACATACAAATATGTAAAAAAAAAATATGTACATACATATATTCGCAGTTTGCTTTAAAAACTCTCCCTTTTCAATAAAAAACTATTTTTTTCATAAGCAAAACTCTCTCTCTTTCTCTCTGCCACAATAAGACCTTTTTAAGTTCTTTGCGTATGCGCATCTAAAACATTTTTTAGAAAATTGCTTTAATAATTTAGAATATCTATAAAGTATTTTTTAAAATCCCTTGGCAGTTTATTTAAAGTTCTTTGTATATGTTACTTTAATTTTCATTTTTAACTTGCATCGTGTTGCTTTGCCTCTGGAATTGTACATTTCATGAAACGATATCAATTTAAAAATTTATTTTGTATAATCTCAACTATGTTGCAGTTAGTAACTTGTCATTACTCTATCTTCGCACCATCTTATCTGCAACAAAAGTTTGGATTGTCCATCCTCTATATATTGATAATCCTTGACTTAACATAATAATAAAAAAATAAATTACGTTGTTTAACAGGAAATTGTTATATCGTGTATAAAAAAAAAAAAATGAAGACAGTATATTTTCTTTAGGAAAGTCAAAAAGAGTTTTTTTTTTTTTTTATTTTGTTGGTATAACCAAAGATTGCTTAACATGCTTGGCTAGTTTAGTGGAGTATGATGTTGATAAAGTATGAGTAGTTTTATAAGCTGCTTCTTCATTATTAGTTCATTGACTTGTTTTCAATATAAGAAACGTGTATGGTTTATTAAACCAGTAGCCATTATAAAGATAAAAAAATGAAAGTATTTTTTTTTTCTTTGGAGGGGAGAAAAAGAAATTATAGTTTTATTTTTTTAATTTTGTAATAATACATGAAATAATAATTCATTTGCTTAAAATTATTTCTATTATACCAAAAAAAAAAAAACCTGGCCATGTGCTTATTTCTTTTATTATCTTCAAGGAAACTTAAAAAAAAAAAAAAAGTTTTACAAATAAACACAAGGTCTTTTTGTATTAAAAAATATAAAATAGCACTGGCTAAAAAAAAACTTTATATTAATCATAGCGACTTAAAAAAGCACTACATTTAAAAAAAAAAAAAAAAAAAAAAAAAAAAAAAAAAAAAAAAAACATTTATAGGGAATATTCAGCAAAATAGCAAAAATATCCCGAATAGTGCATAAAATATTCCGCTTAGGGTCTAATTACTGAGAAGTTAGTTCGTTAATCTTATTACAAAATCTAAATCCAAAAATATACTATCCTTGTTTTTTTTTTTTTTTAATAATTGGCTATACATTTTTATTGTTAGAATATGAAAATATGTATTAATAAAAATAATATACATTTCAATGCAAACACTCCAAAGTCAATAATTATTAACAAAAAATCGATTTTTTTTGTTTTGCCAGCGGGAATAAATAAAAAAAAAAAACAATTTTATATAGAAATTTAGCGTACTTTTTATTTAATCACTTTACTTCGGCTTAAAAAGTAGGAAATACTTTCAATTCAATTTCAAAAAAATTGTATGATTTATTATTAAAACTACAAATCAAATAACTTTTGTGGACAAAAAATAATTCAATTTTTCAGTAGATCAAAAAAACAAACTTTTCATCACATAATAAACTAAAATTTTTTTTAAAATTTTGAAAAGTTTCATACTTTTTATGAAACCAGATTTTTAATGAAACTTTTTCATTGGATTTATGAAACTTTTCATTAATATGATATTTTTCATATAATTTTATGAAAACTTGCATTAACTCAATAAAAAGTTTCATGGTCGAATTCTATTACAATTTCATTGATTTTATGCAAAAATGCATTAATATCATGCAGATAACATGCAAAAAAAAAAAAAATAAATTTGTATAAAATTCCAAATTTAATACAAAATCTACACAGAACGAATTTTATCGAACGAAAAATAATGAAATTTTTCAGTAGATCAATGAAATTTTTTTTTAAATTATTGGAAATACTTACTTTTAATGAAACCAGTTTTTTAATGAAACTTTTTCATTAGGCATATGAAAATTATAATTAATTAAAATTATATTGTTCATATAATTTAATGAAAACTTGCATTAACTCAATAAAAAGTTCCAGTGAACGAATTTCATTAATATCATTAATTCTCCCATTAATAGTGTCCTACCGAACTCACTTTTTTGAAGAACTTGGGCCAAATTTTAATGTTCCGCCGAAGCCGCATCTTTATTTTACTTTTTAATTTGAGCAAACCATGAATTTTGGTCGATTTTGACAACGGAATTTATTTACAATAACACAAAAAACATTTAAATACAAGTAAATCTCAAAAAAAGCTAATTTAGAATTTTTTTTTTTTTCAAAAATATGATGACGTCTTTTGAAAAAATGGGAATGTTTGAACCTTTTTATTTTAACAAAACACAGTGAATTTAATATAAATTCTTGTGTTTGTATTTGAAATTGAAGAATTTAATAAGAAAATGTTTCGAGTACATTCGGCCAAGTTCGGACAAAATTTGGCGGAACATAACTTTATGGGCGTACTCCTACAATTACAATAATTATTACAAAAATTAAAAAAAAAAACAATGTTTTGAAAAAAACAATTTTTAAACAAGGAAATTTATTTTTTTGAGTAATTTTTTTTTACAAAATCAGTCAAAAAATATTATAACTTTAATTGATTACAAAACTCTTAAAAGAATATATTAATTCATATAATACTTTCAAAAATCTTTACTTTGATAACATAAAACCCATTTTTATTGTTTAATTCCTCATTATATTAATAAATTAATTTAAAACTATGAATAAAATTAATAATTTTATTTAAAACTTTTAATATAATTTTTTTTTTCAATAAAATAAAATAAAATTTTTTTTTTTATTATTATTTTGATTTTTTTAAATTGTAATAAAATTATTGATTTTAGTAATAGTTTTGAATTAATATATTTATAAAGTAATAAAAAATAAAAACGGATCATTAAGCATCAATATTACAATATTTTTTTAAATTATATTGAAATTATTATTTTTTTGTGCAAATTTAAGACTTAAAGTATTGCATCAATTAAATGATTTTATTTAAAGTTATATTTTGTGAGATAATTAAATGCAATATTTTTTTGTTTAATTACAAGTTTTGCGAAAAATTATGTTTTGGATTACAAAATATACTGGCATGTGATGAAAACCCATCAAATTTTATTTCAATCGATTTGGTTCAATATCAGATTTTCAATAAATAAAGTGGAGGTTAACACATTTTTTCCAAACTCTCTGAAAACTAGTTCAGGTTTTTATAAGAGAGCGTTGGACACGGGTTGTAAAATGTGAAACTTGAAATTTTAATTTAAAGAATTCAAAGATTTTAAAGTTTATTGGAATTTTTTAACTAAACTGTTTTGATAATTTTTTTAAGCCAAACTTTATTCGAAACAAAACTATAAACTTTTTGGATATTTTTACTAACAGTTTTTTTTTTTAATTAAAAGTTAAAAATAGGGAAATGTTTTACAAAAACTTATGTTTTTATTAAAAAAAAATTTGGTTATATATTTCTTTCCATTCATAAAATCAGAAATCTTCAAAAAAAAAAAAAAAATTATTAAATTTTTTAATATTTTGGATTTTTTTAACCAAACATTTTCTGAAATCTTTTTAAAAAATTACAAATAGAGAAAGTTTTTACAAAAAATTTATTAAATCAATTTGGTTATATTTTTCCAAGTTATTTTTAATTCCATTCCAAATTTAAATAAAATCAAAAATTGGTAAAATTTTTTAAAACTTTGTTAATATGTATTTTAAAGCATTTTATATTAATATTGCTATAAATTTCTGTAAACATAAATAATTTATAATTTCTTTTTGTCATTCAAACAAAAAAAAAAAAAAAAACTTTCACTTTCAGTTTCAAAATAATATGTTTGTTCATGTTATTAACCACTTTCTTTTTCATTTTGAAAAATAAAATAAAGTTTTTTACAACTACTACTACTATAGAAATTTTATAGTAAATGTTGTAAATTTAAACAATATTTAACACAATAACAAAAAAATAAAAAAAATATTTCGTAAATTTAAAAAATACCTAAAATGAAAATGAAACTGAAATGAGTTTACTCACATAGCTAAACATTTAAAATTTCTTTTACACGAGTACAAAATATGTATATACCCCCTCTACATGTCTTTCCCTGCAGGGGATCATGGTGGTACTCATATACACAGTAATTGTAAGAGTGGTAGTAATTGAAATTGTTATAGTAGTAGTAGATTTTATATATTTTTTTTTTTTTTGACGAGAGCTCATGTTGAAAAATAATGTACATGAAACGTACGTAAATATTGGGGTTTGTTTGCTACAGAAAATAAAAATGAAGTTCATTGACCGTTTGTCTGACGTTGTTAACGTAAAACTAGGTCACAATCAACCAGCCATTTTTTATTTTTTGTATTTTTATTTGAATACTGAGGCAAAATAATATGTATACTCAGAGGCAAAAGAGGCAAGGCAAAACAAGCAAGGCAACTGATATTTTAGTATAAAACGAAACAAAAAAAAAAAAAATTGTTTAATAAAAATAATAAAAAATTAACAACAATAAATTTATATCTTAACATATCTATATATGGGTTGGGGGATTTTGTTTTATCTTTTTATGTTTCTAAATAGCTTTTTTACTCTATATATTTTTTAGACTGTTTTTTTTTTTTTTTTTTTTTAAATTAAAATGAACTTAAATTAGTACGAGGTCATATAAATTGAAAAAAAAAATCATGCATTTATTTACTTAATTTTATTTATTTTTTAACTAAACAAAGAAAATCTAAAGCAACAACAACAAAATATATAAATAAAATATTTAGAATATTCTTTTTTTCTATTCAATTGATTTAAAATTTAAAATCAAGATTTTACATGAATTTATTTCAAAAAGTTTGAAAAAGTTATAAAAAAACATTTAGAAAAAAATTAATATATTTTTTTTTAAATTTTACAAAATCTATGACTTGGACTTATTTAAATTGTCTAAAAATATCCGGTAATTCCCGCGGCGAAATTCTCGGGAATTTAGCCGATTTTTCACTTCTCGGTTCCCACAAAAATTCCCGGTAATTATTAAAAAAAAACTAAAATAACCGTGTTTGCTTAACTAAAAATGCGTAAAAAAGCAAAAAAAAAAAAATAAAATATTTCTAAAAATGTAAAATTTTTTGTAACTATTTTTGTCCAATTTTGTTTAAATTCAATAATCAATCTTTTCTGGAATTGAAATTTTTGACTCTTATATTAAAACAAACAAAAGATGGTTTCACTGACAAAACAATAGGATTTCGGTGCAAAATCGAGATTTTAACATTTTTTGTGTAAAATCCTTATTTTATCAATACAGCATTTTTTTTGTTAAAATCGTTTGGCAAGAGGTTAGCTGACTATCCGAAACTAACTTGTTTATAAAAACCGAATCACAACCGAATTTCTTGCCAACTGAATGATTGGTTTGCATCAACCGTAATATTTGGTTGTCACAATCAAATGTATTCCTGGGTTAATTGAAATATAATGCTCCAAACGAAATTTTATTGTATTAACCGAATTTCTGTTTCCACAAACTAAAATATTGAGAGCTGCAACCGAACCATGCGGTTGGCGAAAAATTCGGTAGTCACAATGAATCTGTTTTGTGTGTGTAGATTACTCTTATTATTTTTACTTTATTTCTTCTAAACTAAAGAGATCTTTCTAAAAACTGCCCTTCGACGCTTAGGATGCTTTTTAATTAAGGAATTTTGGGAAGATCTTTCCAACAGAAAAAATTCTCAAATTCTGAAATACTTCAATTATAGAGTAATTGTTAAATTTACATAAAATGTTTATTATAAAAAAATCTGATAAAAAAAAAAATACGAAAACTCTAACCAATCACAAAAACATTTTTAGTTGAAATAACACATTTCTCTCACAACCTTCAGGTTCTATTGCAATAAAAAAAATGTATTCATTTTTGAAACTTAAATACACCATCGATATCCAACCTTTTATTTATGATTGTATTAAGTAGTTCTAAAATATAAAAATATATAAAATATAAAAGCGGGCTAATCTCGCCAAAAGTGGGATGACTGGTCGGGTCACTTTTAATATTCAGCCCGATTACGAATATTCCCTCGGATTTTTTCCTCTGCGGATTTTATTTTCTCGAGAAAAAATCCTCCTATTCTAAACAGGCGGGGAAAAGAATAATAAGGAGAGAGAATTGAATAATATTAATTGAATAATTCATACAAATGCTATCACAATTTTCCCTATTATTGACATTCATAATACCTCCTTTTTTCCGGGGGAAGAGTTTCCCTTTCAAAATTCGTTTAGAATAAGGGAAAAGTGAAACAATCCCCTTACAGATTTTATTAAGAATAGGGGAACAAGGAAAAGGGAAAAAATTCTCACGGAATTGTTATTGAGAATTGGGCTGATTATAAATGATGAAAATATTCGCTAACTAAGCATTTAGAGTTAAAGAGATATCTCGAAGAATTTCATCCAACCAAATCGATTTGGTTGATGCAACCTCGTAAAATCGGTTGTCGCAAAAAAATTACAAAAAGCTAAAAAAAAAAAATATTTTTTTTTTTTTTTTCTTTGATATTTTAAATTTTGAATCTCGCTCCTAGACGAGGACAAGAAATTCTCATTTGAGTTTGTGATTTAACATAACAAATATCTCTAGAAATTATAATAACAAAGTCCCCTGAAGATTTCCTTGGGCAGGAATGAAATCCGGATAGGGACACGCCTACATCAGATTGCTTTTCACAATTTGTTAAATAAGTTTTGGGACTTTAGCACATTTAATTACTATAAATGCAATTAATGTTTATCCCGATGAAAATAAATTTAAATTTACAATTTTATTTTTATCTATGGCGCTAAAAAGGTATTTTTTTTTTTTTTTAGATTAATCCAAAACGATTTTAGTTTTGTCCATAATAGTTTTTAATAATTACACACAGAGAAATAAAGTGCCAACCGAATTGAAAAGTGTATTTTAATGGTAACAACTTATAAATGCAGTTAGTACAACAATATTTACATTAGATTTCTGAAAATTCAGTTGAATTAACCGAACTTTGTTGTGAAAACTAATGACTGAAATTCGTAATAACCGAATTTGAGTAGTAGTAAACGAATTTAAGTTGTTAAATTTTTCTCTGTGTTTATGAAAAAAGTTTTTTTTAATTTTTAATTCGTAATTAAAAGAAAATAAATTAAAAATCAAAATGCGCCTAAAATGAAAAACTTACATTTTAAACATCTTTTTTATTGTCTTAAATTTTTTTTTAAATGATTTCATTATAATTTTTTTTTTCAATTTTCCTCCAAAAACTAAAAAAATTAAAATTTATTTTAACATCACATTTATCCTTGTAATTATTAATGCCTTTCATTTTTATTTCGTTGCTCAATTATATACATATAGATATATATATTTTTCAAAAAAAGCCTTTACATTTCATACATCACATACATTCATATACTCTATACACTGAGGAGGTTGTATAGCAAAAAAAAAAAATGAAAAAGTTATTTGAACTTTATTCAGGTCAATTACAAATATATTACGTACATTGCTGCCAGTTTGCTGCTGCTTGCTAGCTAGCTACATATAGATGTTGCTGTTATTGTAGAGTCTCAAACTCATACGATTTGAATCTATCTACATATAAAACAAAAAATATACTAAAAATGTATGACAGCAAGTCGTAAGCAGCAAAGTAATATCAATGATTGTATAATAAACAACTAACAACAGCAACAGCAAAATATACATATAATGAATATGGAGGCTACGCATTAAAATAACAACAACAAAAACACCAATAAACGGCCTCTACAATATAAAAAATTATATAGACTCGCATATACAATATTATATAAATAAGTTACATGCTTTTTCTATTATAATGAGAGCAAATGTGACATACCGATAGACATAAAATAAATTACAAAAAAGTGCGTACATAACTTAAACATCGAGAAAATTCAAAAAAGTGTGTAAAGATTTTGAAAAAAGCAAATCATTTTTAAAAAAAAAATTTAAAGACTTTGTTTTAAAGAAATCACATTTTCATAGACATTTATTTATCCAGGTTAGGCGATAAAACTTGTTATAATTAATGGCTACATTTGTTTAAAGTCTGGTCGCCAAGTTTGTTCATCAGTTTAAAGTTTTTTTTTAAATATATTTTTGGCAACCAGCTCTAAGTTTGGCGCCCAATAAGTTTTTAATTATTTTTTATTTTAATTTTTCAGGGCCCTAAGTTGGGCGGCATTTAATTTTTTTTCTAATATTTATTTTGTTATTGATTGAAAAATGTTACTTTTAGGAAAACTTGCCTTAATTTCATAAAAAGTTTCAATGCAAAAAATTCATAAATATCATGAAGATAATTGTCGCAGTGCTCTCGTTAAGCGTCATTTGATTATTATTTGATTAGATTTTTGTATAAGTAAAAAGACTGTGCATTTTATTGATATATATTATTCATTGCTCCACGTTGGGCGCCAATTAAGTATCGGAATATTCATTTGGTAATATTGTTAAATAAACTTGATCGTATCTTTAAGATAAATCAGAGATCAAACATGCTCAACACTACACTCACAATATGTTTTAGTTAAAGACTACTGATATTACACATAAAATTAATAGAAAATCAGTTAAAATATGGACTGCTTACTTTTTTGTTTAAAACAATAGAATTTTTTAATTTATTTTCAACTGTTAAAAAATTAATTGACAAAATGGGTAAAAACAAGAGATTTTTTTCGTTTATTTCAATACTCACTCAATAAAATAAAAAAAACGTTTTGTTTTAAATAGAAAATTTTAACTGAATATTTTAGCTTATATGGAAAGTCTGTTTTTTTGATTAACAGATAGAAAAAATACATTTCTTTGGTAATTTTACTACATTTTCAAGTGATACAACTTTACGGATTAAATTTTTAAATAACTGTTAACATTTTATGGACAAGTTCTTGTGAGTGTAACCTAAATGATTAAACAATTTTGTATTTCACATAATCAGAAACTAAAATATTTTTGAAACTTTTGTCAAGGCCCCACGTTGGACGCCAAAGTGGAATTGGAATATTCAGCAATGACACATGTCTAATAAGGGTCGTTTTTGACCTTTTATGCTTTAGATTAAAAAATCTTCTTCAACTCAAAAATTTTAAAATATGGTCTGTACAAACATATTTCAAATTAAAATTAATTTTGTATTTCACGAACGGTTTTTGATAATTATTTTTAATTTTTAAGTTTTTTTTTTTTTATCAAAAAAAACTGAAAAAAAAATATTTTTAGTTTAATATTTACTTTTTAACTTTTAATTGAAAGTGAGTTTGAAATCCACAGTTAAATTGAAATTTTATTGGGAAGTATTTTTTCTGTGCAAAATAATATTAACTTTGTTTTTAAGTCCAAAAACTAATTTTGTAACTAACTTTTCGATCTTAAAAACACTCAAATTCACAAACTGGGAGGAATTAATAAAAATGTTACGGTCTTTTTTGCTTGTAATGTCTACTATCTGATTCATGTATAAAATTGTTACGGCCTCGTGCCAGAAATTGGAAAAAACTAACAAATTTTCATTAGGGTTCCTGGTTGGACGCCATATTCTTTTTTTATTTTTTGTTGATAATACAATGGAAAATTGTTAAACAAATTCTAAAGTTATTATCATTGCTTTTAAAAGCATATAATGTCTTGAAATAACTTCACGTAGGGCATCAAAATTGTTATTGAAGGTCATAAGAGAAGGATTACTTAAATTGTTGAAATTATCAGTTAAGAGTAAGTGCTAGAACTTGCGATAATTTATAAATGAAATCTTGTTTGTAATTCAATATTGGGCGCCAAATTTGTTTTGCAATATATTTTCTGTTACAAATTTGGAAAACTGCCAAGTTTTTTTTTATAATACAAAGCCCACAACGTCAGGCAATATATGAGATTTTTAAATTTTCTGTTAACTAATCTTGAATTTTTTTTTTTATTTTTGTAATTTTTAAAGTTTTTTAAAACTTTGTCATAATTATTATAAAATATGCCATAGAAGAAACATTGTGTTGTAACAAATATCTAATAATAATTTATTTTTTTTCGTTTGAAATTCAATTGCAAATAATGTTTTTTACAAACTTTCTTTTCATAAAACATACCTTAAAAAATATAACTTCCTTATTACGTTAACAAAATAAAAATTAAATCCATCAGAGAAATTGTCTTGTTAATGTCTTTCAAAAACAAATTTACTTAATAATGTTTTGATTACATAAATTGTTAGTACTCTACAAAAAAAAAAAAAAAAAATAATAAAACGTTAAAGGCCTGTTAAGTGGTGAAACTTTAGCCAAAAAATAAAAACAACCTCCTCTATATAATATTAACGTAATAACAAGTTTATTTTGTGTTTTTTTTTTTATAAGAGGCTGTTGTATTTTGTTCAACAACAAACAAAATTATAAAACTTTACTATGTTAATTGAACCTTCAAAAAGTTCATTTACCTCATAATTTATTTACACAAAAAAAAAAAAATAAAAAAGAAAAATAATATAAAACTTGTTATAATACGACAGAAAACCGAAAAAAACACTCAAATTTAGTTCTCTTTTTAAAATAGACTCTTTAAATTGAGTGTTTTCTCATTAATAGAGTTGAATACTCATTTTTAGAAAACACTTTCATTTTTCAATGCCTCCAAAACTAGTTTTTTCTTTCTTTATAAACTCAGATATGACCCCCTCTTTATAACAACCTACCATACCCTACCATATCAGAAAATTATATAGCTCTCTTTTGGGTAACTCTGAGTAATTTTTAAAAATCTATCTCATTTTTGTTAGTATATTTTTTTACTTTATATTTAGCTTATCACGTTGCATTGCTCTAGAATTGTTGGTGTTGTTTGTATGTAGCTTTTTCAAATGCATTGAAAAAGTTCAACGACTTTTGGAAATTTTCTCGAAGGTTTCAAGTGCTTTGTGATTGCATAAATCTTGTTTTATATTTGGCGCTCTTTTGCACATTTACTTAGAAACGATGTAAAATCTACTCGTTTGTTTAACGATTACGATTTTAATGCAACTTACAATGACGTGCACATGCTCATTGTTAAATAAATATACACTGACAATAGAAAAAAAATTATATTGTGCTGAATGCCGTTCATTGCTCTTTTTTTTTTAGTTGTCGTCGACTTTGTACAATTTCGTGTTATTAAGTCGTTTTTCATACGAGGTTTACAAATAACCTCGTTTTTAGCTATAAGGCAGCTAAAAACGGGTGGGAGGGTAAGGCGAAACAACAAACACGATTGCAAATTGTTGTAAAAAAATTAAACGATTGCCAGTTATTTGTTGTTGTAAATTTAACGAACTATTTAGTGACAAATACAAATTTTGCGACTGCATTTTATATGCAGTCGTTTTCCATTTGGCAGTATTTTTTTTTTTATTTTTCGATTTTTGCATTGAGAATGTGAATGTATGTGAACGCCTTTTGTCGTCCGTCGTTATAGTCGTTCACAAAGAGTGCAAAGACTTTTATGTGGGTCAGGCACGGTCATTCAACTTATTTTAGTTGAGGTTTCAAGTGAACTTAGTGTTTAATGTCTGTGTGACTAACAGCGAGACTAAACTAACTGGCTGACTAACCATTTGACTAATAGTTAGTTAGTCTTACTCACTGTCTAACTTGTTTACTGTATATTTTTGTTTGTTCGTGTGTCAAGTTTGTCTGTTATGTTTGTCAGAGTCAGCCGCAACATTTTAAACTTAATATGTATATCAGTTTTTTTTGTAGGTTCTCTTTCTGCATTATATTTGTTGATTTTAATTTTAAAATGAATACAGTTTGCAAATTTAGTTTTTTGTAGATTTTACCTTGGATTATAATTTGAAAATAATTTGAATGTAATTTAAAATAAAAAAAAAAAAAATATAATAAAAAATAATAATAAACCCTTTTTCTTGACAAAAATTTTAAAATTATTTGAAATATTAACAATTAATCTAAAATTACTAGAATAATTACTTTTTAGCAATAATTTTTAAATAAAATTTTTTATTTCATTAAGAAATATGAACATTTTTGAAAGTTTTTTTTTAAAATATTTCTCAAAACGCTTAGTTAGTTATGCTCGATTTTTAAATTTGTGTATATTTTGATCTAACTTAAAGAAATATTGCCATTTTAATTGAAATAAAAAAAAAAATCTCTGTTTTAAAGACAATTTTCAAAAACCACTGCAGAAAATTTAAATAACCTGGCTTTACGTTACTCTAGTATTTTTTTTAGATTTATTGACTGCAATTTGAACTAAGAAAATGTTGTCCAATTAAAGCCCTTTTACTCACATTTAAGTATGGTAATAATTTTTAGTGTCCGACCGAACAGTTCGGTTAAAAAACTATATTTTGTCGGTTTTTTGATATCTTGAGGCAATGATGACAAATTTTGGCATTGGAAACATGTTTTTTGAGCCGATTTGATTCGATTTTGTGTATAAAATTTAAGAGAAAAGCCGAAGTTTAGCTATAAAGTTAAAAGTTCGGCCGCCGAACTATTTTCAATTTGGCCGAACTTTCTGAGGCCGAACAGTGAATTCATTGCTTAACTACAGACTTTTCATCAAATTTGACACTCAAAATAGCATCTAATCAGCCCAATAAACATTTTTCCATCCGCCAAATTTGTCCATAATGCTTGAAAATACCGAATACAGACCAAATGCATTTTCTGGCCGAACTGTTCGGTCGGACACTAATAATTTTTAACGAATGTTTAACGAAATAATTTCTATAAATTTGTTGGTACTAATTTAGTTCAAAAATAAGATAGAAATTAAGATAGTAAGATGTTAAAAGTTCTATATAACAAAAATTAACTCTTTTCTATGAAAAATACATTTTTAGAGAGTTTTAAAATTTGCATAAAGAATTTTTGCCAGCTTTCCCGGGAATTTTGTTGAGGGATCCCGGGAAATAAAAAAGTGGCAAAATTGGAATGTAGAAGAGAAAACGTTTGAAAAGAAGAGAAAACGTTTGAAAAAACGTCCAGCTTTCCCGGGAATTTTGTTGAGGGATCCCGGGAAATAAAAAAGTGGCAAAATTGGAATGTAGAAGAGAAAACGTTTGAAAAGAAGAGAAAACGTTTGAAAAAATTTTAAAAGCAGATATTAATGCTCTCTATCTAACTCTAAAAATACTTCAAAAACTCAAAATTTTTAAGAGAAGTGGTAAAAAACTTAAAATAACGAATATTTGTGTAATAACTCATTTATACTAAAACCAAAAATTGGTAGTTTTTGAAAACTTCTAGTTGTTGTTGAAAAATTTTAATGGAATTTGACAAGTAGCTTTTAAATTCTATTTTTTATTTGTAGTATAAATGCAGTATAACGCACTTCTTACTATTCGTCCAGCCTCGGTAGAAAATGAACGAGTGTTTTCGGTAATAGGGCAATTTGTTAATAAAATCAAAAATAGACTTTCCATCAAATCAGTAAACGAATTATTTTCTAAGCCGCACACAGAGAAAAATTTAGCTATTTGCCAACTGAAATTTGGTTACTACGACTCAAATTCGAATATTATAAATATATCAGCCGGTTGGCACAACTTAACATTAGTTTTCACAACAAAGTTCGGTTAATTCAACTGAATTTTAGTTGCAACAATAAAAATATTCAGAAATCTAATGTAAATATCGTTGTACTAACTGAATTTATAAGTTGTTACCATTAAAATACACTTTTCAATTCGGTTGGCACTTTATTTCTCTGTGTGCGAGAAAAGTTAATTTAGGTTTTTAAAATATTTTACCCTTTTTAAGGGTTGAATTTTTATGTTTTAGTTTTCGAACTCAAATTTCGAGTGCCTGTGTTATTATTTTTTAAAAATTCTTTTTTGAATTGAATTGCTATGTTTTTGCATTTTGATCTTGTATCTGGAGAATAATACTTTTTCTTGATTAAAAAAATCTTTTTACGGAATTAACATTTATAAACTAAAAATTAATAATTCAAGTTACTCTAAAAATTTTCAATTTAAATTAATGTTTATAGTATTTTTGTGTCTTTTACTCAATTAGTAAGCAAGTTATTATTTTACGCTTTTTAATAAAACACCTTTTATTAATTCTAAACAAAATTCCTTTTTATTATTTCCATGGAGTGAGATCCCGGGAAATTTAAACAAATTTTCCGCTTTCCCGGGAACACAAAAAGTGCGGTAAAAAGAAAACCCTAAATATAACCAATATTAACTCAATTTGGACAAAGAATACAATTTTTATGAATTTTTAAAAATTTAACTTTTAACAAATATTTACATTTTTTCTATACTAAATCCTGTATAAAATAAGAAAGGACAAGGGATATCACCAGAATGAAAAAGTATATTGCAGATAATATGTTTATTAACTTTTATATCAAAAATAAACTCATTTGGATGAAGAATAAATTTTTGATGAATTTTAAAAATTTAAACTTTAAAAAAATATTTAAATTTTTCTGTACTAAATCCACTTTGAAATAAGTAAGGACAAAGTATATAAAATAGAATAAAAAGTATTCTAAAGAGGACAATTCATTAACGCGGATCGAGAAAAAAGTGTTGGAAAGGGAAATTAGAGCATTTTCAATTAACTTTTTTAACTCTTCAAATTTTTGTATTGAAAATTTTAATTTGGGGTGGATCCGAGCCTGCATAAGACTAATATTTTAAATAGAATATTTTCATTAACTTACTAATCAAAAATTATCTCTTTTGAAAGAAGTTTTTAAGAATTTTGAAAATTTAAACTTTAAAAAAAATATGTAAATTTTTTTTACTAAAACCTCGATAAAATAAGTTAGGCTGAAGGAGCTAACCTAGAAAAAGTATTTTATAAAAATAAATAAAAGTCGACTTAAAAATGTATCAATGTTTGAGACTAAAGTTTAATTTTATTGAATATTTTATGAAAAATACATTTTTTTTCTAAAAATTTCTATTATTTTCTATCAATTTCTATAAATTTTTTGATCAATGGCTATTATTTTCTACAAATTTCTTGTAACTATTTATCATTCAAGTTAAACCTATTTTTATGATTATTTTTAGTTTGTTGTGATGAAAGTTTACACTAGTTTGTAACCATATATTGTATTTAATTGAAAAACAGCTTATGAAATCAGGTTAACAATATAACCAACAACAATATTAATTTGGCTTGGTAATTTCTATACAAAATTAAATAATTAAGTGAAAGTGAAACTTTTTTTTCGAAAAATATAGAAACAATTACAGGAAAAGAAACGAAATAAAAGTCAATGACTTTTTTCAATAAAAAATATACAAAAAAAAAATATAAAAATAATTATTACTAGAGTAAAAAGTAAAAATAAAATGTCTTTAAATAAACAAAACACGTTTCAAAAAGAAAAAAAAAAATAAATAAATATATATAACAAAAAAAACTTTCACTTTTACTTTCGCATCATTAAACCAAAATACAGAAACCAAATGTTAAAAAAAAGAAAAAAAAATATATATCTTGTTAATGCTTTCATCATTTATAGTTTTTTTTTTTTATCTATAATTAATATACCCAGGTAGAAATTTGGGATGGTACAAAAAACGAAGAGTTTTCAAAACGTTTGTTTTTGATGGTACTAAAATAAAAGCGTTTCCAAAGCGATAATTGCAAATAATACGAAAAAAAAGCATTTAAAAAACATTATTTTGGATTGCTATTCGAACGTTCGGACAAAGTATTTTAGGAATACTTTTTATGCAAAACTTACAAATATTTGTGAAATAAAAACACTGTAAAAACATTGGTTCAAAGCGTTTTTCCAACGTTTGTAAAAAGTACTTAAGAAGTTCTTATCGTACAAAATTTACAACGGTTTATAAAATAAAACCAATGTAAAACCATTGAGTTAAAGCGTTTTTCTAACATTTGCCAATAGTACTTTAGAAATACTTTTTTTTTTGCGATTGCAGCTGTTCTCTCAGTTATAATGTCAAACGAGTTGCAACAACAGTTTAGTGGATGCGGAAAGCCAAATAAGGGTGTAGGCAAAGAAAATTTCAGTTCAACCCAAGTATATGAAGAATTAAAGGGTAATAAGTACATAACTTGTGAAAAAAGTATTTTTTTACAACATTTATTTTCTACAGATTTTTTATTACATCAGTTTGAAACTGAAACACCATCCAAAATTTTGACACAGACAAGCCGCTGGTTGGCGACTGCTAAGTACAGAAACTGCTCAAAACAATCTATTTTCAATCAAATTTTTCTTTCGAGCGTTTTGACAATGTTCAAAATTACAACCCTCAAAGCGGTTATCATTTGGGTCGTTTTCATAACGCTTAATAACTGTAAGCCAAAATGTTCTGCAAATACTTATTTAACGATTGAAAAAGCATTTCAAAATTTTGTTTTGCAATGTTTTGAGAACGTTATAAAATACCATCCTCAGACCGTAAATTTGGGTTATCATTTTGCACATTCTCAAAACGCTTTAAATTTGTAATTTGGTATGTTCTGAAAACGCTTGTACCATCATGAAAAATGCTTTTAAAACGTTTTAAAGATTGTATTTTTCTACCTGGGTACGTCAGTATATTTTTTAAGTTAAAAGTTTCAGGTTTTTTTTTTTTTTTTTTTTTTTTTTTTTTTTTTGAGTTGGCCTCATTACCTTTAGTTCAACGACCAGAGTTATACGTCTCTTGTTTTTAAGGTTTTTGAAAATTTGAAAAAAAAATAAATTTTATGAAGTGTAGCAATTGGTTTTGTTGTTTTTTTAATTTTAACGGTGTTTTTATATTCAAATTTTATAAATAAATTATTCAATAGTTTTTAACTACTTTTTTTATAAAATGAATTGGAAAAAAAATTCAAATTAAAATGTAAGTCAACGATTTGGTTTTGATGGATTTCTTTTATTTCAAACGTACGTTTGATGTTTTTTTTATTTTTTTTTTTTGTTTAATTTGGGCAATACTTTATGGTTGAATTTCGGATAGAGCTATAAAAACAAATTCATATTTAAGTATATAAAAAAGAAATATGATGATGAAAATGATTAATTAGAAATTTATGATTTACTAATTTTGTCTAAACAACCTTGACATCTCTGGTTTTAATTTATATAAAACAATAATTAATAAAGATTTCAATACAAAAAAAAAAGAAATTATTTAAAAACAAAACACCCACAATATTTATTTATAAATCTAAAAACCGCATTAACACAAATTTTTAATAATTTTTTTATTTAACTTTAACTTCAACTTAAAATGATAAATTGTATTAGTTTTTTAAATTTCCTTAAAAAAAATAATAAAAAAAATACGCTGTTTGCGAATGTATTTCTCAATATTTATTATAAAAAAAAATCAGTATATTTTTTTAATTTAAATAACAAATTTGAATTTTACTATAAAAGTTTAGACTTTTGTCTAAAAATCTATTTTTGAAAATCTTATTTAACAAATATTTAAGAAAATCTAGTAAAAACCTTCAGTCTTTCTTAAGGAAACTCAATTTATTTTACAAAATTTACAACAATTTATTAATTTAATTATAAATTTTTTTTTTGTAATAAATTAAAAAATAAAATTACAAAAAAAAACCTGCAATAATCATTCAAATTTGCTAAGAAAACTAAATATATTCTCAAATTGTCTCTAAATATATAAAATTTTCTATAATATTTGCAATTTTTCTTCTTTAAATTTATATTTTTTTACAAAATTTTTTATAAAAAAAAATATATATATTTTTGCCTAATTTTTCAGATTTTTTTTTGTTAATCACCAAAATTTGCTAAGAAATATCAAAATTTTTTTTAAATTCTACTATAATATTTTAAATATTTCTCATACTTGAATAATTTTTTAATTAATTGTTTTTTTTTTTTTTGTAATTTCTATTTACCCTTAAAAGTCTACGATATATTTTTGATGATCACATATTAACCTTATATGTATATTTTTTTTTGTTTTGCAAAAAAATATTTGTTCAATGTATAATAAAACAATTATTTACTTGAACAAATTGTTTATTTTAAAATTTACAATATGTTGTTGTCGTTATTGTATTGTAAATCAAGCAAATTAAGTCATTGAACCCAAGGCAAAATTCTATATAAAAACAAGCAATAAACTTTAACCTCGTTCTACTTTAAAATATGCAAAAAAAAAGGACGTTGAAAAAAATATAATTAAAAAAAAAAAAAAAACAAGTAAAAAATTAAAATAAAATAGTCACACAAACAATGACAACAAATATTTAACATAAAATAATAAAACAAAAAATTATATAAATTGAAACTAAATTGTAATGAAGTTCAAGATTGTTTAACAATTAGAATTAATTTATAAATTATTTTTCAAACAAAAAAAAAAAAAAATGATAAAAAAACGTTATTAAAATTCTAATTCTAAGAGACAAATAATTATTAGTAATCTAAACTATTCTAAGCATAAAGCTTTTGATACCATATGTTTATTATCAAAGCTTTTTTTTTTTGTAAATGCAACTCTATTTTAACTAAAGCTAACTTTTTACAAAAAGGTGAAAAGTTTTGTTAAATACAGCTTTTCAACATGTTCAATAACCAAAAAGCTTTTGGTTTATAATAAAGAGAGAGAGAATAAAAAAGCTTACTTTTTGTTTTGTATAAATTCTCTTAAAAAATACAAAAAAAAAACCGGCAAAGAAAATTTGATTCAAATTTAAATTAATTCAAAGAAAAAACATTTTAGAAAAGAATAATACGAAAACACGCTTTGATTTGTTTTTTAAAACAATTTTAATAGAAATTCAAATAATAATTACATTATTTTTCAAAAAACAAAAATAGTAAAATAAATAAAAAATATAAATAAAAATTCAAAAAGAGAAAATTGTTTTAAGTTTCATTGAAAATAAAATTTTTAGAATTTTCTAAAAGTGTTATTTTCAAACTTTTATTTTTTTTTTTTTTGTAAATTTTACAATCACCCCTGTTACGGCTTTTTAAATCAGAGCGAAAGTGAAAATTTTAGAATTTTTCGGTGTTCTGGCGATTAATTAAATCAGAACGTTTTCCCCTATTTTTAATTCGTTTTAATTCGTGTAAAAAAGCCTGGTCGAAAGAAAAACGAATGTCCTTTTTTCTAATAAATTACAATTTAGGGTCAAAAATGGTGCTTAATATTAAAAATTTAGAACTTTTTTTTTTACTTATTTCTGGTTCTATTGTATTTTGGTTGTATTGTTTATACTCTAAAAAACTGTTTTAAAAAACATTTTTTTGTTTTGATATTCTAGAAAACACTCAAACAAATTGACAACAATGTTAGAAGCATTTCTTAAAAGCATTTTACTTTCCATATGTTTTTTATTTTCCATAAAACCATATGTTTTTGGCACTTCGATAATAATTTCGAAAAAAATTCGAGTTTTCGAAAGCTTTTAGGATTTAAGAACACCAAATTTCAATTTCGTGTGATTTCACAAATTCGTTCTAATTGCCAAAGGTTCTAAAGTAGGGACATGGGCGAATATTCTTCAAAAAAAATATATATGAGCTATTTCAAAAATGTTCGACACCTGGTTAAACTGATTTCAGATGCCTCATTTTTAATTGAGCGAAACAATGAACAGGATTAGCTATACCTTACTTGAAAGCTAGAACATGTAAAGTTGATTGCAGAAAAGTTTTATTGTAGTTTACAAGTGAAACCAAAATTGTCCGATTTTTTTAACTTTTGCAGTTTTTTCCATAGGGTTTTTGCAACATGCTTGCTGAGTACTAAAAAAATTTATAAATATTTTTTTGTATGAATCCAAAATTTTGTTTTGCAACATGCTTGCTGAGTACTAAAAAATTTTATAAATATTTTTTGTATGAATCCAAAATTTTGTTTTGCAACATGCTTGCTGAGTACTAAAAAATTTTATAAATATTTTTTTTTTTATGAATCCAAAATTTTGTTAAAATTGTGAAAAAATAAAAAAATTCCATTTAATTTAATTTTGTTTTTGTATTTTAAAGATTTTTTCAAAAATGTTTATAAATTACACACCTCGACAAGCTTCCTTGTATTGAATGCCGATAAGTGATTTGCTTTATGCTTTGATGCACTAATTCCAAATCAGGCATTCAAATTTTTTTTTTTACCACTTCACAATTTTGAGAAAACCGCGGCTCTTTTTGAAGCCTTTTATCATACGATTGACACTTTTTAAATATTCAAAATAAAGATAAGTAATTGGAATATACTTTACTCTTGAAGAAAACGATAAATGAGAAATTAAAGCTGGTCGGATGCATGGCCTAGACTACCTTTAAAAATTTAATTTTTGATAATTTTTTTTTTAAATGCAATTTTTAACTTTAAGAACAAACGAATTTAAAACATATGTTAACTCATTATAGGGAGTTAAGTTCACTATATTTACTAACGTAATAAAAATGTTTAAGCTGTTCGGATCTGTTGTGGACACAGCTTCAATAATAGTAAAAAAAAACTAAATTTTTGGCATTTTTTAATCGCAGTTTTCTCCAAATTGTGACGTGCTGGGAAAATTCAAAAAACAGTCTTGGAATCAGCAAGACAATCTGTTAAAAATATATATCGCAGTTTAAGCTAAATCGGCTTCTAATTTTGTGACGTTTTATTTTAAAATGTTCATTTTAAAATTATTTTTTTTTTTTACTTTTCTTTAAATCGCTATAAAATAAGAGCAAACCAAGATTTTACTTCAATTTTGAAAAATAAATACATTAATAATTATAAATAATAAAAACTTACCTTATTATTATGATAAATCTGTCAAAGATTTCTGAAAAGAAAAAAAAAAAAATATTACAAAAAAAAATTATTTAAAAAATAAATTATAAAAATATAATTATTTGTTTAACTAAAAATATTTAAAATCTTATTTAAAATAAAAAAAAATCTTACAATTTATTTAAAATTAAACAAAACTAAGAAATTACTCTTTCAAATTTATAATAATTTCAAGCTTTTTAAAAAATACTCATTAAAAAGAGCTTTATTTTGACAAACTTTCTCAACAACATTAATTCTATACTCTTTTACTTAGCAAAAAGCTTCTAAAGAGCAACAAAATTCTGTAATAAAAAGAGAAGTTTTGTTACGACAAAATTTCTATACTCTTGCATTTTCTCTAGACAATATATTAAATTACCCTTAATAATAAATAAACAAGTCAAAACCAAACAAAAAAAAAAAAAAGTATCTAAATGATTTTTTCGTATTTTCAAGTTTGTATTCATTTTCTATACACATGTTGTACCTTTTTGGTATATTCGTAACGTGCTGAAGATTTTTACAGTTAGTCGCGTTCGAGACCTTGTCGAGTTTTGTCATGTTAAGCAAAAACCAGAAAATAAATTTTATATTATTGACATAATATAATAACAAAACAAAAAATATTTATAAAAAAAAACAAGCTTGTTAAAAAATTTTATAAATTGAAATTAATAGTTATAAAAAAACCACTGAAAGAGTAACATAACAGCAAGAAAAATATTAAATATAAAAAAAAAAAAAAATATATTTCAAATCTAAGAAAAATTAACATGAAAATGAAATGAAATATTTTGAATAAAATATGAAAATAACACGGCATTGATTTTGAATGATATTTATTAAAAAAAAAAAAACAACAACAACAACAACAAACCAAAGTTTTAAAAATGTTTACAAAATTATAAAAATTTAAAAAATATTATTTAATTACAAAAAAGAAAAAAAAAACCTGACCAATACATTTTTGGATTTACTCGTTTATACCCAGAGGATTACGCGTTTAAAAAAATTCCAAAAATACAAAAACAAATTTAAATGTTTATCAAAAAAAAAACCAAATTAAGTTTTTAAAATAAATTATAAAAGAAATTTAAAGTTCCTGTTTTAAACAAAATTATAAAAAAACCATATACAAATTATATAAAAAAAAAAATCAAAATTAAATTTTAAAAAATTCTTTACAAAAATCAAAAAAGTTTGAAACAGATTATTGAAAAAAAAAATAATTTGAAACAATTACAAAAAACAACAACAACAAATATACAAAACAACAAAAATAAAATTGAAAAATTTTCAAACTAAAGTTGACATAAAATTTGAAATTCAGTTCAATTGCAACTAATAAAGATTCAATATAAAATTCCAAACAATTTTAATTTATTAAAAGAAATATATTTATCATTTGAAAACCAAGTACCTGCAAAAAAAAAAAAATACTAAGTTTTAAAATTTTGCATAAAGTAAAAAATAGAAATAGAATTTTCTTAAATAAGAAAAATTTTTAAGAAAAAACTAAGAAAAATAGTGCCAATTTTTTTCTTTTGTAAATTTTTTTTTACCAAAAATTAGTTTTTATACTAATAATTTTTAATACATAAAACAACACTCATGTTTTAGTTAAATATTTAAAAATTTTCTCAAAATATCTAAAAAAAAAATGGCTGAAGAATTACCCATATTAAAAAGTATATTAAAAGGCAATGTCAACTATCACAATGCTCGTAAGTGTTCAATATATATATTTTTTTTTGTTACAATAAATTCACGTGTTTGAAAACTTTTTTTTCGCTAACCCAAATACAGGTTTTTTGAAATCAAAACTCTAAAGCAAAAGCAAATTAAAGTGAAATTATAATAATCATAATAAAAATAAAAAATAAAAGAAGCGTGAGTGCTGAAAAATCACTGTTTGGCTTATGTTTACCTACTTTTATTGACATCAATTTCTTTTGAACACATTAAAAAGTAATGACAAGTTAGCGGTTTTTTTTTCAATAAAAGCAAGTAAAAGCGGGGTTATATATTTTTGAAAATCTTTTTAAATGAAAAAAACACAATCTTTTAAATTTCATTTTTATATGAAAACTTATATTAAATAAAAAAAATTTAGAAAAGAAAATAGTTTATTTTTCATGTTATCATTTTTATTTTGTAATTTTTATCGGTTTAACATTTTTATTTTTTTTAAATTTCCTATTTTTAACAAGAAGTTTAAAAATAATTTTAGAAAAAAATTGTAATATACAAATTATATAAAAAAAGTTAAAAATTAAAAAAAAAAAATTTTTTTTTTTTTTGAATCTTGAAGTTATTGAATTCTATAGAAAATTTAAATTAAAAATATTTAATATAAAGGGTCTGCCAAATAACTTTTTTTTTTTTTTGAAAATGCTATAAAAAAAAACTACTGAATATTTTCTCAAATTTCTTTTTTTATTTGAAAGTACAATCCTTCTGGTTAATATTGGAAAATAATTTCATTCAAATGGCTGCCTCGGCTGGCCATGCAGTAGCCTACACGATCGGTCCAATTTTTAAGCACATTATCGATTGTGTGCAGCTGTATTTCACCAATGGCTTCACGAATATTGTCCTTTAAAGCGTCAATTGTCTCTGGCTAGTTGGCGTAACACTTATCTTTGACGGCACCCCACAAAAAATAGTCCAACGGTGTCAAAGCGCAGCTCCGAGGTGGCCGAACGACATCAGCTCTGCGGCTGATAATGCGATCTTCAAAAACAGGGCGCAAAACATCGAGTGTAGTTTCGGCTGTGTGGCACGTAGCGCCGTCCTGTTGAAACCAAATGTTGCCAATATCCTCCTCTTCAATTTTTGTGAACAAAAATTCGTTCAACATGGCCCGATAACGATCGCCATTGACTGTAACGGCCACTCCTTGCTCATTTTCGAAGAAAAATGGCCCAATTAGGCCACTGGACCAAAATCCGCAGCAAACAGTTTTGGGTGTATCGGCTTTTCAATGTATGCGTGAGGGTTTTCTGTGCCCCAAATGCGAAAATTTTTTCACAAGATAACGAACATACGGAGCTGACGGTGCTTCTCTTCTTCCAAAATCCGTACGCAATTTTCGCACACATTCTGCAACATTACCATGATTTTCAAAGTAATGTCGCAATATTTCCCAGCGTTGTTCAAGCGTATACACAACCATATTCGTTCAGCGGAAGGATAAAACTAATTATCTGTCAAATCAGACATGATCTAAGTGTTACCATTCACGAAATAAGCACTAGTTGGAAAAAAAAAACGTTAGATGGCGGACCCTTTATATTTAATATTTAATTAAAATTAAAATGCATTTGAAAACTGAACTATATTTTATATACTTCAAGTATTTTCTTGATAAAAAAATTACAAAACGTTAAAAATTTTTTTTAGAAATGTTGAGGTTCTTATCCTCGAAGAATAAACGTTTTTCTCTAAAAATTATAAACACTATGCATTTTTAAATCAGACTAGACTAGTTTCTGCCTTTTTTTATGGACAGGCTCATCAGTGATTTTCCATTTAAATTGTAGTATTATTTGTGTCTTATAATTGTCAGATTGTCTCTATATGATAAATTTTTCAAGAACCTGCGGCTGTAAGATTCAAACCTGCGCTCATCTTACATTACAAACGTAACAATATCAAGTCATGACCGTTTAGCGATCACACCCAAGTACGGCCTCGAATCTAATGCAGCTAAATTGCAGTTTTCTTTCCTATTAGCTTTTTCTGTTATTGTATATTATACTCAGAAGTGACAACACTAACAAACAGAAATATTCTATTTTTAGATTTTTTGTTTATTTTTCTAAACTCCTCCGTCTCTATTTCACAACGTTACCAGATTGACGTATGGTTTTTACGATCAGTGTTGACAACTTGGCGTTTTATGTTGAGACATCGCCACAGGGCAAATTTTATAATGTATTTTAGTACAGTGTTATATTAACGTCATATAGACAGTCGCAATTAATTTTTAATTAATATGCATTTGACAAATTTAATTTAGAAATGTTGAGGTTAAGAAGAAGAATAAAAGTTTTCCTCTAAAAATTATAAACACTATTAATTTTTAAATCATTTTTTTTTTTTTAATTTATAACTTTTTGAAGTTTTTATATAAAGAAAATATTTGAAGTTCAATTTAGAAATATTTTGAAATTCCTAAATGAAAGAAGTTTTGTTGTAAAATGCAAAATTAAATAAAAAAAAAAGTTTTAAATATGAATATTCGTTAAAATATCTTGGCTTTAGTAAAAAATTATTAATTTTGTGAAAATAAAAATGTTTTTTTTTTAGCTATTTTTTTATTATTTAAAAAAAATTTTATTTTTTTTATTTTTCTTCGATCTTTTTGAATAAATTTTTGTCTTTTGTTTTATTGAGCTAAAGATCCTTTATTTTATAATTATAAGAATTTATTTCCAATATTTCGTCTTCGCATTGGAAGACTTCTTCAGGGAATATTTTTTATATTCTCCATTATTATAAAAAATTTTCCCTGAAGAAGTCTTCCAATGCGAAGACGAAATATTGGAAATAAATACTTATAATTATAAAATAAAGGATCTTTAGCTCAATAAAACAAAAGACAAAAAAAAAAAATTATTATTATTATTTTTTAATTATTTAAAAAAAAATATTTTTTAAAATTATTTTCTAATTATTTAAAAAAATATATATATAATACACTCCATTGTTCTTTTGATTTTTTTTTTAATTTTATGCTTTTTTTTTTATAAATATAAAATTTCTTTTTACATTTTGACCAACTTTTTTTTTGTGGCTTTTTAAAGTCTTACCAATATTGTCTACACGAAAGTTGTAGTCTGTTGGCGGTAGTGTGTATATTTTTTAAGAGCTTGTTTAGTAGTTGTTGTTGATTTTTTATTCAAAAGCGCGCTCCAATTTTTTCTTTCTTCTAACTATGTTTGGTATTTTATGTTTGTTTGTATATAAATTTAAACCAAGTTTTCATTTTCATTTGACCTGGTTTGTTTGTACGTTGCTGATGTTTTAGAGTTTAATGTAAAAGCCGGCTTTTTGTATAGAGAAAACCAAAAGTATGTCAGTAGTACTAATGAAAGATATTTGAAAGCTAGTTTATAGATGTTTAAGAAAAAGAGAGATTTCCTCTCACTTTATATGCATAATTTTTTTATATTATATTTGATCAATTATTGAAAGAATGTAAGAAAATAAATATCAAATAAATGTTTGAGATCGTATTTCACTTTTTTTTATATTCAAACATGAATATTAATTGGGTTTAAGTAAAATCATTTGAATGATGGAAATAAAAGAGAAATTTTGAAGAATAGTATTAGAGACTAATGAGTATTGACTTTATAATTCGAAATACATTTTGATAACTCTTTAATTTGTTTAAGAATTGGGCCTTAGATATGTTTTAGCTTTGACCGGATTTATGTTTAACAAGTTTTAGTTTATAACTTTTAAACTGTTAAGAAATCATTACTACTATCTTTAGGAAAATTGTACGTTGTGGTATTCTCCATAACTCTTCGGAACATATTATTGCCATTTGATGGCTTGTTTTAACACAAATCTCATTAAACTTTGTAGTAATACGGTGCGTATGATTTATATTACGTATACGTATACGTACAAATATTTTAGCGGAAACGGTACACAAATTTAAGTTTCAGCAACATTTACTTTATCATAAATTTAGCAGATTTTCTAAATTTATCACAGTTCCAAAATTTATAATAATTTTTTTCGCCAAAGTTTTCTTTATAAGTTTTTAAAACAAATAACTGAATTTTATTGCCATTTGCCATTTTCGTCTTATAACTTTTAAACGGTTTAAAATTTAGTATTGATCTCTTCCGGAAAATTATTGGTTACACTATCCCACATTATACGTCTGAACATATTGAGCGCATTTGATTGCTTGTTTTCAGGCAAATCTTATTTAATTTTACAATACTACGGAGCGTATGATTAATATTAATTACATTGTAAAGAAAATAATAACCACGTCTATGTTAAATTATATGTTTTATGTAATTGAAATTTAACTGCCCAGTTTAAACCCATTTATTAGTTTATTTTACTACAAATCTCATTAAGGGCGAGTAACTTTTCTAAAAAATAACCAGAGTTTAACTTTAACCACATATATTTTCATATTAATTTGACATTCAAAACTATGGTTAATGTGAGAAAAGTTATCAGGTATAAATCTCAAATAGATCTCTGTGCGTATGATTAATATTAGTTATTTAATAATTGTATATTAAATATACGCACCAGTTGAACGTATTAATATAATTGTTATCTAAGTTTTCAAAAATTTGTTCATATATGCATACTTCTCTAGACGTATCAAGTAAATTCAATGGCTCATTAAATTTCGAAATTATTTTTGCGAATGATTAATATTTAAAAACCTCCATTTAACGCAAACTTGTAAAAATGGTACTTTAATAATATTGGCAGTCTGGTTTTAAAAATGTTTACTCTTTACAGAATAAAATAAATAAATTTCTAACCATTCAAAATCTACACTGAGAGAATTCTCTGCATGATATTAATGAATTTTTGTATATAATCAACATGATACTTTTCATTCAACTTTTGAAATTCTTCGTTCACATTAATAGTTTCAGTACAACAGATTCTTTACTAAAAACTAGGGATGTCACGAATATTTGTTTACTATTCGGCCGTATATCGACTATTCGCAAATAGCTTATAACTCTATTTTTTATCTAAAAAATCGAGCATATCAAGAATTTCACAAAAAAATTTTCATTAAAATGTAAAACATGACTGTTTCTATCAATTTTAAGCGATTATTGAACCTAAACAAGTTTTCCAGCTTAATTTAGTTAATATCTAAATTACAGTGCATTTTTAAAGGAAATTTATATAAAAATAAAAGAACTATTCGACAAATATTCGGTAAAGTGCCGCATAACCTGTTCGTTACAGCTCTACTAAAAACATATATACGTATCGCTTATTAACTGCAAGACTGTCATAAGTCAAAAAAAAAAAATGCGATTATTGAGTTAATGATGCAGATTTATTAGTAATATCATGCTCTATATTGTGTAAAAATTTCATATTAATATCATGCATGCTTTTCGAGATAGAGGATAATATATTTTATTTTTTCTTTAAAGTGGTTGCAAAGAGTATATACTTCATAGAGAAACTGTGCTACTCAAGGGTCTCTCGATAATTCGCGAATTCGCATACAACTCTCACTAAGAGAAAAATACATTAAAACCCCCTATTTGTAAAAAAACATGACCAAATAAATAGAGAAAGGGTCGAGCGAGGCAGATATAGATTGAAAACTTTTCTGCAAAATCTTTCTCGTGCAAAATCGTGTGTTTTTGGGTTATGTCAGTCTTGCAGTAAATGACCGGTATGATTAATACTTATTATTTAATAAAACCACTAAATTTACATTTTAATAGAATTGCTGCTAATAGTTTTAAGTTTTCTAAAATGTAAGAAAAATCTATCTCTGCGTATGATTAATATTTATTATTTAATAATTCCATATTACTAGCACGCACTAAGGATAACTTTTAATGGAATAATGGTTTTAATTTAAGTTTTCATAAAAGTTTTAATTTCTCTAGAGTTTTATTCAATAAATTTTGCATATATCTTTAGCCGCTCAATCCCTGCTCAGGCGCTGATCAGTGCTTAAATAAAAGTTGATTTAGTTAAGTTTCTTCAATTCAAATTTTATATACTAAATCAATTTTTTCTAATTTCATGTGACCCGAATTAAATTTCGTTTTTTTTTTTAATCTTATTTGAATATTTACTTTCTTTTTAACCTCATTTTAAAAAGAGAAGTTTAAAAAAACTAACCAGTTAACAAAGCAACACCCATCAAAACACATAAAGAGAAAAAGAAATAAAGTTTAACTAACCAGATGAAATGTTAAAATAAAAAAATTTAAGTACATTTTGCCAATGATAAGAAACCAAAGCAGCTTCTTTAAACAAAATTTAGAAAACTACTTAAAAAAAAAGATAATAATAAAAAAGATCTTGTAGTTACAAAAAAAAACTTTCTTTCTTATTACCAAAAAATAAAAATAAATACTTTTCAATGAAAGTAAGACAAATAAAGCAATACAATGTTTAATTTTTACATTAAGATCATAAAATTTCTGGGTCATGACCTCTTCTCTATAAAAGCCTTAAAAACTAAAAAAAAAACGTGACTATATTTTAATAAATAATATAAAATGGATGAATATATTTTGAAAATTATGTGTATTTTTTTTTTTAAACAAAAGAGAAAGTGTAACATTTTCAAAAAAAATTTTTTTTTTTTGAAATTAAAAAAACAAAAAAAAACTACAATGACAGACAGCTGTAAAGTTTTATTCAAGTGAATGACAATGTATCATTTATACACCATAATGTTAATAATCTTGAAAATACTAAAAGGCAATGACCTACTTAAAGGGCCTTACTTTACAAACAAGCATAAGCAAAACATGACAAAGTGAGTTGTGTTTTAAAAACCAAACAATTTTTATGAAAAAGTATGGTAAACTTAAAATATCTTTAGCGTTTTAAAGCCACTTCCTGTGAGACAATATTTTTTTTTTTTTAATATATTTTTAAAAAACAGGGATGTAATGTAATGTTTAAGCTTTAACATCAATATTATTAAAACCAAAAAAAAAAAAAAAAAAAATATATGATGCCCTTCCTTTAAAAACTACAAGGAGGAATACAGCTGTTATGAAAATATTTATATATTTTATGTTTAACAACCCACCTGTTTTTTTTTTCAATAATTTTGGTAATCATTTTTATAATTATATATTTTTTTTTTTATAATTTTAGCGGTACGATTTGGTCGCGTGCCGAAACGTGAAAAAGCTCGCATATTGGCCGCCATGCAACAGTCAACACAAAATCGTGGCCAACAGCGGGCTTTGTCCGGTGAATTAGATGATCAACCTCGTTTATTGTCAGCTGTTTTACGAGCTCATTTAGAAACCTGTGAATTTACTAAGGAAAAGGTAGCAGCTATGCGTCAAAGAGCCCGTGAATGCCCTTCATATTCAATGCCAACATTATTGGTAAGTAATTTATAATACTTTTAATAAGTTTAAGCAATTACCAGACAAAACCATTGAAACTTATATAGGAAGGACAGACAATTTATGATATGTTTTTTTTTTTTTATAAAACAAGAGATAAAAATTGAAAAAATACAAGCAGTAAAGTTAAAAAGAATATTAAGAATTGTTTAACACATTTTGTTAAAAAAAAAAAAGAAATAATGAAAAAAGTTTTCAAGTTTTGGTTTTTAACCCATTTGAAAAATTTTGTTAATTACACAGAAGTTTTAAGGTAATTTAGTTAATTAAACTTTTCATCAAATTAATGAACATTTTCTTCACATTTATGAAAAGCTTAAAAAAGCTTAAAAGTTTTTGTACCCTAAGAGAATTATCATGCAGACACACAGAGAAATAAAGTGACAACCGAATTGAAAAGTGTATATTTATGATAACAACTTATAAATTCAGTAAGTACAACAATATTTACATTAGAATTTTGAAAATTTTGGGTGTTGCAACTAAAATTCATTTGAATTAACCGAACTTCGTTGTGAAAACTAATGTTAAGTTGTGACAACCGTCTGAAATTCGTAATAACCTAATTTGAGTCGTTTTCTTCGAATATCATTTGGCAAATAGCTAAATTTTTCTCTGCATGATATTAATTAAATTTGGCATTAGATCTATGAAGTGGAGTTCGTCCATTGAAACTTTTCATAAAATTAATGCAATTTTTCATATAATTTGAAGAAAAATTTCATTTTATTTCTTTATTAAAAATTGCATATGCCTAATCAAAAAATCTCATAGAGAATTGTTTCATAAAAACTATGAAGCTTTTTGATAAATTTAAAGAAATGTTTAATTTTTTTGTGCTTAATACTTTATTAGTTTAGTGAAAAATTTCATTAAAACTTGTACAAGAAAATTATCTCTGTGAAATAATATTTTAAAACTTTTCATTCATAAAATAATTTTTTTTTTTTTAGATTTTTTAAACAATTTCTTTAATTTACTAAAATGAAAACTAAAACTTAAAACTAAAAACCTTAAAAACTTTTTAAACTTTAATTTTTAGTAGATATTTCGCAAGAGAATTTTCTGCCAATTAAATAATCAATATTTTTTATAAAAATACTGGAAATTTTCTTTACAAAAACAATAAAACATTTCTTAACAAAGGATTTGTAAATAAACTACTGTCACAACATTTGTTAAAGAAGCTTTAACAGCGTTTCCAGAAAGCGTTTTTGCAAGCATTTGTTTTACAATAATGTCAGTGGTCTACAGAAAAAATCATAGGCAAAGAATTGGTTGAGACCACTATGATATGCACTATTTTGGGAAAAAGTGTTTTCCCAGTCAAAAATTACCAATGGCTCAAAAGTCTAACCACTGGCAAAACATTTATTTTATAAAAATTATGATTCTTTGTTTCAAAAAGTTTGCAGTTGGAAGGTTCCGAGCAAACATTTTTGTATGATTTTTTTTTATAATTTTCATTATTTTTTTTTATATTAAATTGATTTTTTTTCTTTCTGGAAAATCTCTTTAAGACCACCTTTTTTTATTTGCACAACGTTTGCAAGTTGTTTCCATCAAACCTTATGCCAGTGCTGACATATTTGAGCAGCCAACTGTTATCCAGCAGTTATAATTTACTTACGTTTTAAGCTATCAAGTTTTATATGTCTCGGTAGCGCAGTGGTTAGAGCTGTTGACTGCCAATCTGGCGGAGGGACCAACAAATTTATACCTGAACTTTTTTTTAAATTTAATTTTGAAAACAAATTTTTAGACCACCTATTTCATGGTTTTACCAACATTTTGCCAGCGTCGGAAATTTTGCTTCCCCAGTGCTTGTCCGACACTTTTTGAACAGACGGACCTTTTGTCTAATGTTGTTATAATTTTAAGATTGGGAAAGCACTTTTACCACTGGCTAAAGTGCCTTGCCAGCGGTGGTCCGTTTGTCTTTTTCTGACTGGGCACTTGTCAGAACTTTAAAATGGATTAGCAGATCTAAATGTATGAAAGATCTGAAATAAATATTAATTTCGTTTAAATGGTTTTTAAACAATAGAAAAAAAAATAATTTCTTAAGAGCTTTAGATATTGTGATATTCAATATCATGATTTCACACTCTCCCAAGTGATCTTCAGTAGAATTTCAATTATCAAATTTCGGAAAAACGTAATTTTTGAAGCGCATTCGTTATTTATTCTTCAAATAAAAATTTATAAATTACAGGTTTGAATTTCAAGGCTAAAACTGCTTTAGTATAAAAATAACGACAATTGTCTATCACGACGTCACCTATAACTAAAATTTGATATCTGAAGTGTTAACTGGGTTAATTTGCTTTAAAGTTAACTGTTTTTTTTTTTTTAATATTTCCCTGTTTTACCGGTCTAAATTTATTTTTTTAACTCAAATTACCGTTACAAATAACTTTTTTTTGTATTATTGCGGTTTTTTTTAACGGTAATTTATATATTTTACAAAAATAAACCGATAAAATAGTAAATTAAAAACGGTAAAATACGAAAATAATTATCATAATGTCATCTGAGTACCGAAACGTTAAAATTTTTGCAGTCTTTCAGTGAAGAATAAATATTTTATATAATTTCGGGTTTAAAAAATTCAAGTTTTAAATTGGATTTTATCAATTTTTTTTTTTTAAATTTAAAATCTTCTGAACAATAGGGTATTATGGGGTAAAGTGTGAAACTGCAAAATATCTATTAAGAAATTTTGTTAAGGAATAAATTCCATAGTGTGGGCTAACAATTCTGGTAGTTGTCTTAAATATCACCGGTTATCTTATGTTCCCCTACATATTAATTTTGTAAGTAAACTAGGATTTCTTAATTCGCCCTAAAATCTCCTTGAAAATATATATATTTTTTTAATTCCTTTCAATTCTATATATTCTTTTTATTATTTCCTAATTGTTGCCAAGTTCTTGTTTAATAATATTTTATTTAAATTAAACAAGGTTAACAACTAAACTTTGTTTACCTATTAACATATACAAATTAAATCCAACAAAAACTGAAAAAGAAACCTTAAGATTTAGTATTAGCAACATGAGGTTTTAATATATAAACCAAGATTATTTAAAGGTGTTAACTAAAATTATAATACTCAAACAATAGTGAGGTTTTTAAGCTACACAAGTTAAGGTCTTTAAACCAGGAAATTATTTAGCCAAGATTTTTCATTCAATGAAAATCAAATAAAATTTGTTATTTAACCAGCCTTCAGCCAAGTATATAATAAAATATAATTATTATAAAAAATTAAAATAGAGATAACTAAAACAAGGTTTTTCCTAAATCAGACACATAACTTATTTTTATATTTGACTCGAAGAAAAATATTAAAAAAAAAACAATTGTAGGTGATTGTATTTACAGATTATGTGATAGAAAAAAAAAACAGTTTTTTCAACCTTTTACAAATGCAAGTTTAGTTCAATATTATTTTCAATACTTTATAGTATTTAGAAATGTAAATGTCATATGAATTGTAGTTACATGTTTTTCTATAAAGAAAAAAAATAATAATAATAATAATATACAACAATAGTATACATTTCCTTATTATATTCTAATGCAATTTTGCAAGGTCACTTAAATAATTTGTTATTAATAAAATTAGAAATTACATATTTTTTCCTATAATAAAACCACTTACAATTAGAGACATTTAAACGTTTTATAAATTAATAACCCGTTTAAAAAAAAAAAAAGAATATAAATGCACAAAATTAACATTGTTTTCTAAAAAAAAACTTAATTATTTAAAAAAAATTAAATAAATTTATAAAATATGAAATATAAAAAAAAATTTACAAACAAATTAAAAAACAAGTACATGCATTACATTTGGTTTTTACCAATTTTTTCTTTACACCCTCCACAATGAACACTTAACAAATGAAACAACAAAACAAATATGAAAAAAAAAAAAATATGTTAGAGGTGAAAACAAAATTTTGAGGTGAAAAACTTTTGTTTATGTAAACAGAAATTGTGTGGGGAAAAAACATTTTTGAGGTGAACAATTATTTTTGTGGTGAAAAAATGTTTTGTGGTGAAATAAAATTTGAGGCGAATTTCAAATATTATTCACCGCGTATCGTGTGGTGGAAAACGTTAAATTTTTTATACACAAGACGTTAAAATGAAATTGTATTAAAATACAGTGTATTATACACCAATTTGCACATTCACATTTTCACTCATAGCTTTTGAACCGCTGTTCCGATTTTGCTCATCTTCAATACCAAACTCTTCGCGAAAATGTACGCCAATCTAGTAAAACATTAACAGTCCGTATTGCGTTTTCGAGTCGTGATCGCCATTTCAATAAACAGGCGGAAGGATATGCTAATAAGGATCAAGAATATAGATTCGTTTATATTTCGTTATATTTCGATGAGTTACAAACGGAATGACGAACTGATTGATATATACCCTCATCATAGTATGTGGAGAGTATAAAAAGGAAATATATACCCCAAAATCGTTTTAAGCAAAAAAAAAAATCACGTTAAATTTATGATAGATAAATATTCATTATTAGCAGAGCAGCGACATTCATGCACCAAAAAAATCGAAAATATGTGCATAAAATATGCAGTAAAACGTCAAAAATAGGCTTTTAAAATATGCACCTTAATCGAAACATGCACTAAAATCCAAAAAATAGGCACTAAAAATCAAAAAATATGCACTGAAAATAAAAAAAAAAAAATATGCACTGAAAATAAAAAAAATATGCACTTAAAATATGTTTAAAAATCGATTTATTACTCTAGATAATATAATAAATATAAATAAACAATATAAATGCCTAGCAAATGACAACTAGATGATATAAATGCTTTCTTTTGCTTATTTTTAACCCTCTAACCAGCAAGCCCATCTTCAGACGGAGTATTTTAAATTGGCTTTAAGTGCGAATTTAAGCTATTTCGATAGGAAACCAAATGTATAAAATATTTTGTGATGTAATTTTTTGTGTGCATGAAACGGTTTGGGAGCGTGAAAGCGTTAAAATTAAAATTTCTTAATATTTAAAAAACTAAATATTTTGAAATGAACACAATATTCCAAAATCTTGAAAATATATTTATGTTGACTAGAAACCGTTGATACTAAACACAAAGTAAGATTGAAGCTTAAACTTAAAAAAAAATCAAATTCAATTTCAAGTTTTTCGAAAAACAAAATCGCCATATCTTCTTGAGTATAAACACAAAAAGTGTAATTTTTGGACTGTAGCTATATATTGGTAAGACGAATAATGTATGCCTATGTGGGTATACGGTTTGAGGGTTAATTAAATCTTACTTTTAAGTTCTACAAAGTATGCAAAAATATGCAATTAAAGTGAAAATATTCAAAATATGTACCAACAATTACAAAATATGCAATAAAATATGTATTTATAGCAAAATATGCATTTATTACAAAATAAGCATTTATAACAAAATATGCATAAGTATGCAAAAACAAATCGATGCCATTTTGTTGGAAATTCTTTAATTCGAAAAAGCGTTTGGTCAAAATGGAATTTGGGCTACCGAACTCAAACCTGCATTTCCATGAAAGTCGCTGCCCTGATTATTAGAATTTTTCCAAATATCTTTTTTTTAATTTGATAAATTTGTCTGTTTACTTAAATTTTTTTTATTGAAGTTTTTTTAAATTTTTGAGAATATTGTTAATTGTTTTTGTATATTTTTTTGTATTGTGTAGATACGATTTTTTTATATTCAAGGTTAAAAAATAACACTCGTCAAGGTCGTCTCTGTTGCGTTCTTTATAAAAAAAAAGTTCTACGTTGTTGTATAGACATGTGTGTGCACAATACAACAGCAAAAACAACAAAAAAAAAATTATAATAAACACCGTTTAAACAAGAAATAAGATTAATAATTTTTTTAATTAATAAAACAAAAAAAAAAACGTTTCCCAGAAACAAAATTCAAAAACAATATTTCCCATTATTTTAAAGCAAAATCTTCAAACATCTGATTTTATAAAAATGTAATACCTAAAATTTATATCTTAATATTAAAACCCCTAAATAATAAATTTTAATATGCATTTTTTTACTCACAATATGTTCTTGACTTTGACATTTTGTCAAAAAATCAACAAAATTAGTTTTTTTTTTTTTCAAATTTTTTATATTAGTCTTAATCATATTTGATAACTGCTAATTATTATGAGAAAGCAAACCCATACATTTACCCTTTAAATTAAACAACTAGATTATTGTATAAACTGGAAATTTGATGACTAAAAAAATAACAATAAAATTTTGTTAATATTAACAATAAAATGCAAAAGAATAAACAGAAAAACCACGAATAAATATAAAATAAAATAACGACGTTCTAACTGACCTTGGCTATAGTAGAATAGAATATTTTTTTTTTATAAAAAGGTATCATAGGAATAAAAAAAAAGCATAAAAGGGTTTAAAAAATTCACGAAATTATAATTAAAGGCAAAAAAATTAGAGAACTTTAAATAATACTGACTGGGAAATACTGGTACAATAGTGTAAAGTAGGCAAAATTTTCAAAAAATAGATTTTTTTAAGTTATAACCTAAGTTTTAAGAAAATACTGGGAAAATAATGGGATTTTGGAAGTTTTATGTAGTAGATATCTTCCCAATAATTATTTAAATTATGTAAAATACCTTAAATATTTAAGGTTTTTTTTCATAAAATACTGGGAATTTAATTTTTTTAATTTCAATAAAATCCACTACAAAATACTGGATAATAGTGGCCGTTTGGAAGTTTGATTAATTGAATTATGTTAAATATTTAAATTTTAAAGGTTTGTTCTAAAATACTGGGTAATAGTTTGATTTATTCATTCAAAAAATTACAAGGAAACTAGGAAATTTTTTAGAACAAAAATCTTTAAAATTCCGAAGGAACAACTTATGGAAAATAGGAGGCACATTAAAAAATACTTGGAATAATAAGAGTTAAAAAAAAAAAATAAACGTGTGACAACAAATACTGGGGAATTAAAAAAAATAACAGTGTGACAAAAAAATACTCGAGAATTAAAAAAAATATATAGTTTTCAAGTTTCAATAATTAGAAGTTTTTTAGAAAATACTAGGAAATATTGGGAAACATATATAAACAATACTGGGAAAACAACATTTCTATAAATTAGTTTTGTTTTCATCAAATTTATTTTTTTGCCAAACACTTCTAAATTTTTTATGTTTCAACAAATACTGGGAAATAAGAGGAAACATTTTGCATAAATGAAAAAAAAAAAACATTTAAAAATAAAATTCAGGTTTTACATAAATGTTTAGGAAAATACTGGCAAATTTAAGGCCTTTAAACCAGTATCCCGCAGTATTTACTTCAAAAGTCTAACTATTTAAAATGTATTCGTTTCAATAATACCAGACATTAAATACGGGGAATTAGTGTTAATACATTTAAAGTAATAGTGTTTAAAATGGTTCATTTTTAAAATACTTATAAATTTTACGAATTTTTAAAAAATACTCGGAAATACAGAAAATATTTTACATAAATAAAATAATTAAATTTTACAAGAATAATTTAGATCAGGAGTGCCCAAAAGTTCCTTATGGAAGAGCAAACACCAATACATTTAAAGAAAAACTAATTTTTATTCAATATTTTTTGAAAGAAAAAAGAAAAAAATATTTCAATGTTTACCAGCAAAGCATACGAAAGTGTTGTTGCTTTGCGCTTGCGTGTATACAGTGAAGAACGACAAAAAAACTAATAAGACAAAGTTGTTTGTGTATTTCGTATTGCAAGCGCTGAGCGCTCTATACGTGTATTAAAACACACAGCCTATAGCTAAGTGTTTTTACAAAAACAATTGAGTACCAAGCGCATAGGCCGTGGGCACCCCTGATTTAGATATTTTCAAAAATGTTTTAAATAATATTGAAAAAATAACAAACTTAACCCGGAATTCCCCAGTATTTGTTTAGAGCTCTTATTAATATTACAAATATATATATATATATATATATATATATTGATATTATAATAGGTATTTAAGATAAATACTGGGATATGGAGTTAAAAGAAGAAGTAAATACCGTATTTTAAAAGTTTTTATTTAAAATTATGTTATTTATAACATTTTACATGACAGTTTAATTCTTTTATAAAATTAATATATTAAAAAATAGCGGAAAAGAGAATGTAAATTAATCATTTTAGGACATTATTGCATTTATTTTCATTATTTTTGAAATGCTAAATATATATTTGTTAATTACAAAAAAAAATACTGGGAAAAAATCTACCTATATTTAATTATAAAACATACAATTTCCGGTAAACATTTCATATCTTTTCATTTGTGTATATTTTTATTTGATACCGGTACATCTTTTTATATACATATATATTTTATAATACCGGCAATTTGCACTTGACCAAGGCTAAACATTTCAATACCAAAAAAAAAAAAACAAAGATGAAAAAAAAATCTTCTTGTTTCTAGCTCTGGCATCATTTCACGTATAAAAAATCATATACATTATATATATAGAACAAACAGTCACAACATTTTTGTTCTTTCTTATAATATGTCATAGTATAAGTAGCAGATACTATACACTCACAGAAAAAATTTCTTGTTTGTAATAATAAATACAAACAAAAACCAATTCTTTTTTTTATATAAAAATTTCAAGGTTAATAATCATTTTAGTTGTTATTGTTAGCATATCTTTATTCTATACTATCACAAACTGAAATGACGTTTAAAATGTTCTAAAATTTTTTTTTTTTTTTTCGTATTTGTAGCGTGGCATTTAATATTTTATTTTTTTGTAAAGAAACAACAAAAACTATAAAATTGAAAAATACCGGAACTTGTAGTGTTTTTATATGCTCTTTATAGTTTTGTAAAAGTGATGATATAAAAGTTTTACCTTGAACTTTAGGTTATTAACCTTGGATTTTACAGTTTTTTTTTTTTTTTTAAATAATATAGCAAAGCAAAAAAAAATACCCCCTTTTTCTTGCTTTTGTAAACCCCTTGAAGTGCAATGATTTTTATAAACCCCCGCTGAGCTTTGAAAGCTTTGTGGTTTTTGTTTAAAACAAAGACGAAAAAAGAGGGTGTGTGGGTTCAGAGTAGTTTTTCTATATTTTATATTGATTTTTTTCATATATATTTTTTAAAATTGCTTTATTTTTTTTTTATTACTAAATATATAAACTTTTCCTGTTGACCTTCGCGTGAACTTATGCAAACGGTGTTTTGTGTAATTGCTTATTAATTTCCTTAAAACATGCAAGGTTTTTCCGTTAAACGTAATATATACACGAACGAATACAATGAATTATAGAAAAACTGACCTTAACCGGGTACGGCAAATCGTTTACTCAAAACAATATTAAAAGGCGGGAAATTATTGAACTATTTATAGGAATACGTTCTGTTTCAATTACAATGAACAATTATTGCAATTTTATTAAACAATAATTAAGTTTGTATAGGTTATAGTCGATGCTTAACACTTATGACGCCTAACGTTATTATATATTCATAATTTACATGGATGGTAACCTATTCGATACGTGTATCGGTAAGGATAACGCTATTTTCGTTTATTTCGGTAACGGTATTTTAGGGGTAACGATATTTCAGTTATTTCGGTAACGGTTTTTAGAGTTTACTTATTTCGGTATTTTAGCGGTAACGCTATTTTCGTTTATTTCCGTAACGTTATTTTCAATGATAACGTTTTTTCGGTAACTGTATTTTAAGAATAACGTTATTTAAGTTATTCATTTAATGTCAATGCACATCGATAGTTTTAGCCCCATTATGGCCGAATTCTAAGGACTAGCTAGTTTATGATCAAGCTTTGGTAAAAATATATCTATTTACAGAGATTGTTTTTCTGATTTTGTCAGATTATTTCGGTAACGGTATTTTAAGGATAACGCCATCTCATTATTTCGGTAATGGTATTTTAAGGATATTAGTATTTTAGTTATATCGGTAATGGTATTTTGAGGATAACGGTATTTCAATTGTTTCGGTATCGTTATAACGGGATAACGATAGTCAGTTGAAAGGGTTTTGAATCGATAACGGTATTTTAACGTTATTGCCTGCCATCCCTAATAATTTAGTATTATTTTGATTTTGAAACTCAAATTTTTAATATTTTTTTTGAAAAAAAAAATATTTCCATTGATAGCTTAAAACTTTTGGCGCCCAACGATTGTCGATACTCAGGATCTTCTTTTATTCAACATTTTTACTCAAAAACAGATTGCTTGTGATAGTTTAACACTTTTGGCGCCCAAAGCTACTAAATATTTTTTTGATTGAAAACAAATTTCTTGTGATAGTTTAACACTTCCCAAAATTTGTAACATACAAATTTACACAGACAGAATAATTGTGAAAAAATGTATATTGAACTTTTGTTTATTATCAAACGCACTTTCAATAAAAAGTTTTATAATATATACTAAATGTTTAGTTGAAAATTGAAAGTGAAAAAAATGTCAAAAATCGCCCAATTGCTATTATTTGAAAAAATTTCCAAATTAAAAAAAAAAAAAACAAAAATTGAAAGAAAAATTCAAATTTCAAAAAATAACGCTAAATTTTAAAAGAAATCGCCCCAATTAAAAAAAATCGCCAAAATTCAAAAATTTCTCAAGATCAACTAATATGAAAAATCACATGATTCGCAGACAAGGAACAGTCATAAAATTTGTGAGTAATATTCTTTAATTTCAACATTTTTTTCATAAATTTAAATCAAATTACAAAACAAGTTGTTATAAAGTTCTTGTTCTATTAATAGAGAAGCTTTACTTGTATTATAACGACAAAAAAATAGCTTAACTAGTTTATAAAATTAAGTTGAAGCATCAACAGTAATATAGAGAAATAAATATACATAGCTTTGTTTAAAAAACACCGATTTCTTCATTAAAAGAAAAAACTGATGGTATACAATTGGTACACTTAAGAAATCACCAAATGTCAAAAATTAAAATTGTTTTCGAGACATGTTTTTTTTTTTTTTTTTTTTTTTTTAAGTTTGTGCGATTTTTTTTTAATTTGGAAAATTTTTTCCCAATTAATGGTGTTTTTTTTTTTTTTTTTTTTTAATTTCGGTTATTTTTATAAATTTTGCAATTTTTTAATTTTAATAATTTTTTTAAATTTTAGTGATTTTTTTCTCCAATTTTTTGCAATTTTCTACTAAAATTTTGTTTGAAATTAAAAACAGTATTAAATTTAATTTTTAATAGATATGATTAAAATCTTAATTGAAACTGAAATCAATAATATAGTTACAAATTATTTTAATTGATACTACAATTTTCTTAACAGGACCGAATTCAATTAAACTTTTAAGTCAATTAACAACTATTTTAATTGAAACTCGATTTTAGTTCTTTCTGTATCGCTGGACTTTTATTCACTTAAGCTTTTTTCTATTTGTAGCTTGTAACTAATTTACACTTTTCCTTTTTTCTCTTTTTAGGCTTGTCCTTTAAATCCCGCCCCTGAATTACAATCCGAACAGGAATTTTCACAACGTTTTGCTCATGTTATACGTGGTGTTATTGATTTTGCTGGTATGATACCCGGTTTCCAGTTACTCTCGCAAGATGATAAATTCACTCTGCTTAAGGCCGGTCTCTTTGATGCTCTATTTGTTCGCTTAATCTGCATGTTTGATAATTCAATTAATAGCATTATCTGCCTAAATGGCCAAGTAATGCGTAGGGATGCTATACAAAATGGTGCCAATGCCAGATTCCTAGTAGATTCGACATTTAATTTTGCTGAACGCATGAATTCAATGAATTTAACTGATGCAGAGATTGGTTTATTCTGTGCTATTGTTTTAATAACACCCGATCGGCCGGGTTTGCGCAATATTGAATTGATTGAGAAAATGTATAGCCGTTTGAAGGGTTGCCTACAAACCATAATCAATCAAAATCGTCCAGATCAACCAGAATTTATGAATAAGTTATTGGAAACGATGCCTGATTTACGTACCTTGAGTACTTTACATACAGAGAAATTGGTGGTATTTCGTACAGAACATAAAGAATTATTGAGACAACAAATGTGGTCTATGGAAGATGAACAACCTGCTTTATCAAAAAGTCCCAATTCATGGGAAGATCATCGTATGGATGTAGAAGCCAAATCACCCTTGGGTTCAGTATCCAGCACCGAGTCGGGTGATTTAGAATATCAAACCGCCACTACTACCACCTCTTCAACAACCTCCCATTTGATAAATCATCATAGTCAGCAGACCTCATCATTGGCTTCTTCGGCTCCCTTATTAGCAGCCACCTTATCGGGATCCTGTCCCATACGCAATCGAGCCAATTCGGGAACCTCTGGTGACTCTACAAATGACCTGGATATAGTGGGTAGTCATGCACATTTAACACAAAATGGTTTGACCATAACACCCATAGTTAGAGCACATTCCCACCAACAGTTGCATCACCATTTAACGGCGGGTACGGCACAACATCGTTATCGTAAATTAGATTCTCCCACCGACTCGGGTATTGAATCCGGTAATGAGAAAACTGAGTGTGGCAGTAAAAATGTAAGTTCAGGGGGTTCTTCTTCTTGTTCCAGCCCTAGATCCAGTGTAGATGATGCTTTAGATTGTACGGATAGTGGAAATAATGCTACAACTTCCCAGGTTACAGTATCCGTATCACCAGTACGTTCTCCCCAACCGTTAACACAACAGGCCAGTTCAACATCGTCCTCAACTACGGCTACTATGGCTACTCTTAAAAGACAGATAGTAGATGATATGCCGGTATTGAAACGGGTTTTACAGGCTCCTCCATTGTATGATACAAATTCCTTAATGGATGAGGCTTATAAGCCACATAAAAAATTCCGTGCTTTAAGACATCGAGAATATGATTGTACGGATGGTGATGCAAGTAGTTCGACAAATATACCCAACGCTGCTACAAGTCCTCAACATCATAATAATGCCCAAAGCCCACCTCCAGCTAATTCCAGTAATACGACGACGCAGCAGCAACAGCATCAGCAACAACAGCAGGTGTTAATGGTACCCCAGGCTACGCATTCCCCACAGCTGGCGCCCTTAGCCTCCTCGCCACCAGCTATTGCTCAACACCAAAGCCAATTGCATATGCATTTGACCAGACCAACACCCACCAATTCCCAACAGCAGCAACCCACACAACAGTCATCTTTGTCTAGTACCCACTCGGTATTGGCAAAATCTTTAATGGCCGAGCCACGTATGACGCCGGAACAAATCAAGAGACAAGATATTATACAAAACTATATAATGAGAGATTCTCCAAATAATACCTCCTTATTGGTATGTTCTCCCCATGGTCCAGGTAGTCGTAGTCCGGCACCACAACATTTACAAATGCATAATTTATATAATGGCAGTAATTCACCGAATTCAAGCACTTCACCAAATTCCAATTGTAATTCCCCCTCTACCACTACCACCACCGGCAGCAGTACACACATAGTAAATGCTTTGGCCTCGCCGCCAGTGAATAATCAACAAACGGCAGCACAACAACGCTGGTCCGGACATTCCGTTATAACCACAACAACGATAAATCAACGTCAACAGTCAGTATCGCCCAGCAGTAATGGCTCATCGTCTTCATCTACATCCTCAATAGCATCCTCCTCATCATCAACAACAGGTTGTCAGTATTTCCAGTCACCCCACTCAACATCAGCATCAGTATCACCGCCTAGACCCTCACCCTCAACTATGAATACTCCACCCCGTTTATTGGAATTGCAGGTTGATATAGCGGATTCGCAGCAACCGTTGAATTTGTCAAAAAAGTCTCCTACACCACCACCCAGCAAACTACAAGCTTTGGTAGCCGCTGCCACAGCCGCTCAACGATATCCTACGGTATCGGCGGATGTTACCGTAACGGCAACAACACAGCAAGCAGCCAATACCACTACACAAGTGCAAAAAGTTATGTTAGAGGCGTAAGTAGAGTTAAAAGAGTATAAAGAGAAAGTAAAAGAGAGCTTTAAAAAGAGAAACAGTATTTTTATGCCCACCATCCCATTGTGCAGGAGGGTATATATCATTTTAAACTACTATATTAAATAAAAGCTCTCTTTGTAAAATTGTAGCTTTCTCCAAAAATAACTTTAATTAGCTAAACCAGGTTAAAGCCTAGTTTAACTAAAGTTTATTTCTATATAAATTTTTTTGTAACAAAGAAAATTTAAAAATGATCGAGACTGATACAAAAAACAAATTACAAATTAAACCAATAAAAACTTTAAAAGAAAATCATTTAAAAATTAATAAAGAGGGATTATTAACAACAGAAGGTTTAAACAATTTCCTTAACAAACATTAATACATAATTTACAGGGGCGGGAAAAAATTATTTAAAAAAAAAGTTATCAAATAATTTTTTTTTTTTTTTTTTTGCTGTTATTATAAAAAAACTATAAATTATAAAAGAAAAATATTTATTGTACAAAAAAAAAAAGATATGCATGCAATTACAAAAAAAAGCAAGAAAATTGTCCTTTTAAAAAATATTTTTAAACTTTAAGCTTGAATTAATAAAAAAAAAAAAAAAAATTACACACAAACTTGAAAAAAATATATGTATTAAACAAACCAATTTTTATTGTAAAAAGAAACCAACCTAATGATTTTAAAAACTTTTTTTAAAAAACAAAAATTATTTAAACAACCAACTTTTACTTAAGTATAAAAAAAAACTTTTTTAATATAATTTAAAAAAAAAAAAATCTTTTCTTTAAAGCAGGTTTTAAACCTTTTAAGTTTTATGTTTAAATTATAAAAAAAAAACATTTTTTTAAAAAGATGATCATTATTATTATAAAATAACTCTGCGAGTTTAAAAAATTATTAAAAAAATATTTTTTTTTTCGTTTTTGCTTAAACAAAATGTGGCAGTTGTTACAAACATTTTTTTTTAACAAAATCTAAAAGAGATAAAATTTTTAACTATTACTTTTACAAGGAAAAATTAATTATAATTTTTATGTTTTGTTTATATTATTATTTTGTTTTTTATGTATTTAATTATTTAAAAAAATTATTATTTAATTTTAGGTTTAATTTTTAAGGTTTTTAATTATAAGTTTGTATAGAAAAAATTTAAATATAATTTCCAATATTACTTTTTAAATAAAAAAAATATAAATTTATTAAAAATACTACAAAAAAAACTACTTTTTTATTTTATTACAAAAAAAAACTGGTTCCAAACAAAAAATATAGTGTTTTTCAGCATAAGCAAACAAAAAATAAATTAAGATCTCTTAAAAAAATTAAAGATAGAAAACAAAAAAAAAAAAAAAAACATAAAAATTTAAATAATAAAAAATTCTTAGCTTCCAAATACATATAAATTGTTATAATATTCTCAAAAAAAAAAAAAAAAAAAGATAGAGACCAAATTTTAAGATATTAAAAAATATTAAATAAGGCCTCTAAAACAAAGAAAACATATTTATTAAAATTGTTTGTCATTATTATAACAATTTATATTTCCAAATAAGCTGCATTGTCTTTAGTATTATAAAAACAATTTTTTTTTTGCTTTTCGCTGATTTCTGTCTTTAATAAATTTTTCTACATTGTTTTTTAAAAAAAATTTTTTTTTTTCTTGGCACAAATTTCATATATTTGTTTTTCTATTGTATATAAATTTTTTATAACGTAAAACTTTAATTTTTTTTTAATTTAAATATTCTAATTCTGTTTTAACTTTTTTTTTCTTTTTTAACTTTTTTTGTTTAAGTTTAATTTAAAAAAAAAAATAATAATTTTATAATTTTTTTTCTATTTTTAAGTGTGCTTATTTTTTAAGTAATTATAAAAAAAAATTAAAAAAAAAAAAAAATATAAAAAAAAAATTATTTAAAAAAAATGAAAGCAAAACTTTTTATCCTACCAATAAAAGATTTTTTTGTTTAAAATGTATTTGAAAAAATAAATTGGTTTTTTATTTCGAATATTTATTATGAGTTGAATTTTCTGTTATTTTGTTTTGGTTGATTTTTTACTTACTTCGTGGGTTTTAAGAGTTGTTTTCTTCGTTTCAAAAACTTATTATTATACCCTCCACATATGTACTGTGATGAGGCTATATATCAGTTTATCATTCCGTTTGTAATGCATCGAAATATAGGTCTAAGACCCCATAAAATTTATATATTCTTGATTCTCATTAAATTTTAAGACGATTTAGCAATGTCCGTCTGTCTGTCTGTTGAAATGGCGATCAGGGAGCGAAAACGCAATACGGACTGCTCATTTTAACACAGATTGATATACATTTTCCCGAAAAGTTTAGTATTGAAACTGAGCAAGGTCCAGCGATTAAAAAGTTATGAGTGAAATTGAGAAGATACCTCTAAATTTTCCATACAAATTGGTGTATAATACACGGTATATTAGTACAAATTCATAGTAGCGTCTGTTGTATAAAATACAACGTCATATTTTTCTATTAGTCGCTAAGAGGTGGATAATATTTAAAATTCATCTCAAATTCGTATTTCACTTCAAACATTTTTTCACCACAAATATAGTTTTTCACCTCAACAAATTTTTTTCTACTTTTCATTACAGTTTAATTTTTACATTCAAAAAGTTTTTTCACCTACAAATTTTGTTTTCACCTCTAACATATTTTTTTTTTAAATATTTGCTGTTTGATTGTGTAGAGCAGGGGTGCCCAAGGCCTATGCGCTTGGTGCTCATTTGTTTTTGTAAAAACACTTAGCTATAGGCTGTGTGTTTTAATACACATATAGAGCGCTCAGCACTAGCAATACGAAATACACAAACAACTTTGTCTTATTAGTTGTTTTGTCGTTCTTCACTGTATACACGCAAGCGCAAAGCAACAACACTTTCGTATGCTTTGCTGGTAAACATTGAAATATTTTTTTCTTTGTATGTATTGGTTTTTACAACAAAAAATATTGAATAAAAATTAGTTTTTCTTTAAATGTATTGGTGTTTGCTCTTCCATAAGGAACTTTTGGGCACTCCTGGTGTGGAGGGTATAAAGAAAAAATTTGGTAAAATCAAATTTAATGCATGTTCTTGTTTTTTTTTTCGGTATTTTCATCGTTGGTTTTTTATTTTTTGTTTATTGATCTTGAGTTTTATAATTTTTATTGTTTGAAAAAATATGAGTTAAAAATTAAGTTTAAAAAATGTTTTCTAACAGCTGCTGCTATAAAATTTAATAAGTATTTTTTTTTTTTTTTTGTAAATAATGTATGTAAGATTTCGTAATGAATGAAACAACTTTTAGAAATGAAAATAATTTAATAGTCGTACATTTACAGCTCTTAAGTGACGACATTTTTCAACTCTGGGATAGAAATGCAAACCAATTTCTGTTTATAAGTGAAGTCGATCGGTGTGGTCATATAATATGTAAAATTTTATGATACTTTTCAGAAATAACAGATTTTTAATAAAAATTTCGCGGAATAGTTTCGCGAATTAAAAATTTCGCGGAAACCAAAATTTACGAATAAAAATGTTGCAGAAAAGTGTACGTCGAAGTTCAATTACGATTTGGATGAGACTTCCTTATATTTTTAACATTTATCCACATCTTGTCTATCTTTGCCCTAAGAGAAATATCACTAAAGTCAAAATTTACTTCCACACATTGTGAACGTCTTGCACAATTAAAGGTAGCTCTTTATAATTTCTGTCTTTTGGTATTTAATTTATTTATGCTTGCTTTGAAAGATATATGAATAATCTTAATCCCTTTTTCCCCGACCTACCTACACACAGAGAAATAAAATGCCAACCGAATTGAAAATTGTATTTTAATGGTAACAACTTATGAATTTAGTTAGTACAACGATATTTACATTAGATTTCAGAATATCTTGAGTGTTGCAACTAAAATTCAGATGAATTAACCGAACTTTGTTGTGATAACTTATGTCAAGTTGTGCCAACCGACCGAAATTCATAATAACCGAATTTGAGTCGTAGTAACCGTATTTCATTTGGCAAATAGCTAAACTTTTCTCTGTGTGTACGAATCAACTTTTCGCCCCTATCCTATTGCAAAATATCAACGCAATCGTAATTCTTACATAAAGAGAATTTTAGTGGACGACAAATAATGAAAACTAATAAAACTTTGCTTCACAAAGTCAACGAAATAATGAAGCTTCTCCATGGAAAGAATGACAGCTTTTATAAATAAAATGATATTAAAATTTTGTGAAAAATTGCATTAGTTTTATGTTTTAATTAACAAGTTCCAGTGCAACTTCATTGCTTCTATGCAAAAATTCATTAAAATCATGCAGGGAACTCTCTCAGTGCACCTATTGTGTAGCTCAAACCATTCACAATAGATCTATTTAGAAGTTTTTTTTTTCTCAGACCATTCACTATACAGCTCAAGTGAATACGAAGTGAACATGTTGCCCAATGTGGAACCCTAATAAGACAATGAATGCGTTGTATTCAGTTTTGAACAATAAAAATTAACAATAAAAATATAACAACTTCTCTTGCGCAATAAAAAAAATAATTTCTATAAATTCGCAAATTTTAAACCAAAGAAGCACATTGGGTCACACCTCCGATTAGTAATAAAAAAACTGGAAAATGATCTTTAGCGGTAAAATGTAAATGGAGGAAAACGAGAAAAAAAATTATAAGCGGACATTGGTTTAAACGATAATAGCCAAATAAGTTGAAAATAAATCGAAAATATTTATGCTTGAAGAAAATTTGGGTTTCGCTCAAATTAAGATTTTTACCAAGATAAAAGTACAGGGTGGTCCAAAAACTCTCACCCGATGTCGTTTTGCTATATCTTTTAAATGAAACGAGATAATTTCAAAATAATTTTTTTTTTTTTTAATATTTAATTGGAACTTTCAATTTTGTGCCGCTACTTTTTGGAGATATTATCGGTTAAGTGGCCCCCCTCAACTGTTGATGACAATTTTGACTTTTTTAACCGAACTTTTAAGTTCTTTTGCAATCTTGTCGGAAATTCTCTTTGAGAACTTATTTGTGAACATAGACACGTGACATCAAAAAAAAATCCCTGAGGCGGTAAAAAAAAAAAAAATTTTCAACCAAAAATTGTCCACTGCGTTGTTGAGGCTCAGGAAAGCGTATCGTAGTTTAGATGAGATTGACGGTCTGCCAGCAGTAGCTGATGCACCGCCTACACTGTGTAAAGAAACTTCTTTCACCAAAATATTCACAGAAACAAAACTAAAATCGAGTTTCAATTGTTGATTCAATTTGTGGATTCAATTAAAATTTTAATTCAATTCGGTAACAATTAAAATAGTTTGTAAATATCTAATTGACTTTATTTTCAATTAAGATTTTAATCATATCTATAAAAAAAATTTAATTGAATATTGTTTTTAATTTCGAACTAATTTTTATTTTAATTAAAATTGCATAAACTTTAATTAAAATTGCAAATAATCGCAAAAATTGGGGTAAATAATCGCTGAAATTAAAAAATAAAAAATGCCCAAATTAAAAAAAAAAAAATCAACAAAATTTGAAAATAGATTGTTAAAATTTAAAAAGTCGCCAACATTAAAAAAAAAAAAAAACTTACAAAAATCATTTAAATTGGACAAAAAAATCGCAAAAAGAGAAGCCAAAAAATGCAAAATCCGTAGTGTTAATAACAAAAAATATTGGAAAAAGGGCAAAAAAAATAGCAAAACAACAAAAAAGTTAAAAAATTACAGCTTTTAAAAGAAAAATCAAAAAATATTGGAAAAAAAAAGCATTTTAAGCGAAGAAGAAAATTTGAAAAAGGCAAAGGCTCAAAAATCATAAGTAAAAGCTGGCTTTAAGCCCAAAATTAAAAATAAAAAATGGCAAAATAAGCAAATATGAGTAAAAATGAGTAAAAATGTCAAAATAAATTATTTTATATTTTAAAAATAAAAAAAAAAATGTGCAGATCGCGGATTAACCATATTTAAATTTATAAACATTGACTTCTCTTTGTCTTTTTCATAAAAATTTCTTTGACTTCTTTTGCAGGGACCGTAAATAATGATTATTGTTAGTTTTTTTAAATCAAAAAATCAATCACTTAGAACAGACATAAAAAAGTAATTGCACCATTATTATTATTTTTTGACAATCTTTCCATATCCGTCATGATTTTTAAATTTTTGATTTTTAAAGTTTTCTTCAATGGTAATGATTATTTTTAAGTAATAATAAAAAAAAATCAGCCATAATCATTATTTTTGAGCAAAAAAAAAATAAAACTCAAAAATAATTATTATTTATGATTTTTATTTTTTTCGCTCAAAATAAAACTCACTTTCAATTTATTTGTTTTATGAGGATATGCAACTATGTTGGTAAAAAACCTCACAAAAAAGTCATAAATTGAAAGTGAGTTTTATTTTGAGCGAAAAAAATAAAAATCATAAATAATGATTATTTTTGAGTTGTATTTTTTTTTGCTCAAAAATAATGATTATGGCTGATTTTTATTAATATTACTCAAAAATAATCATTACCATTGAAGAAAATCATTAAAACTCATAATATAATCATTATTGTGTAATTTTTATTATAAAACTCATAATGATTACGGTCCCTGTTCTTTTGTACTTTTCAAAGAAATTCCATAAGTTTTCTTTACAATTAAAATTTTTTTTTAAATATCTGTTTATAAAACACTATCTTACATACATTATAAAAAATTTATATAATTTTATGCAATTATGTTTAAACTTATTAAAATCTATACCTTTAAAACAAAATAGCAGTAGAACTTTATATTTTGTAGAATATCATCTATATTTATTTAAAAAAAAAATAAAGATTATTATAAAAAAAACTTAAAAATGCATATTTGTGTATAAATGTGTGTAATTGAACAAAAAAATATAAAAAATAATAAAAAATTTTATGTAAATTTGTTAAAAAAAAAAACTAAAAATAAATGTAAAGTAAAGTAAAGCACAAAAAAAAATATAAAATAAATGTAAAAACACAAAAAATATGAATACAAAAAAAAAAAAAAATAGTTTTAACAATTATATTAATATTAAAAAAAAAAAGTTTTTAAAACAAATTAAAAAAAAAATTCCAAATGCTAAAAAAATCATAAAAGATGAAGTTAAAAATTTAAAATATTTTCTTAAAATTATAACACAAAAAGTGGAAGTCTACAAATGAAAACAAAATATCAAATTTAAATTATAATAAAATATAAATAATTTTATGTGTATGTGTGTAATTTGTCCGTTAAGTTATAAAAAAAAAATAAAAATCTAAAAAAAATAATACAAAAAAAAATCTCCTGTAATTTTTTAAAAAAAAATAAACACAAAAATTTCAACTGAAACAATGAAAATGATGACAATTTTTAACATAAATTTAACAAAAATCACAACATATTTGATCAAAATAATAAGAAATAAAAACATTTTGTTTTTTTTTTTTTTTTTAATTTAAGCAGAAAAAGAAAAAAACAAAACAAAATAGAGATTTAAAAATAAAATTATTTTGTTTAAAAATTGTGTATAAAAAAGTATAAAAGAAAATCGTAGAAAACAAGTAGTAGTTGTCTAACAAATTTAAGCCAGTTTATAAAAAAAAGAAGGAAATGAATTGAATGTTAAAAATTGTTAAAATAAAAATTGAAAATTTTCAAAACAAACGAATTATTACCATTACTGGAAGTTTTTTTCTTTCAGTGTGTAGAACAAAAAAAAAAATCACGTTAAATATTGAATAAACATTTAAAAACATTTAAATATTTAACAAATTTGAAACAAATAATATTACAAAAAAAAAAAAACAAAAACATTGAAAACAAAGCTGTTGACAAAGAAAATTCAAAAATATTGTGTATGAAATTATTTTTAAAATATTGAAAATTATAAAACGTTTTTAAAGAAAATATGAGAAACAATTTATTGAGTATATTAAAAAAAAAACTCACAAATTGACAATTCATTTGTATTTAAAAAATGGCATTAAAAAATAAAAACTTTACCAAATATTTAAGATATACAACATAAAGATCTTAGAGATATTAACATGAAGTGTGGTGTGTGTACGTAAGCAAAAATTATGGACAACTTATTATACATACTACATTTAAATTATGTATAATGATTAACAACTTTTTTTTTTTTTGTTTTAAAACATAATGATAATATATTTGAAAAGAAATGTGAATAAAAAACAAAATAAAAAAAAAAAAAATAATAAAAATGGCAAAGTATTTAAACATATAAAAACAAAGAAAATTGGTTTTATTATTGAAGAGTAAGTTAAGGAGAGACAAAAGAGAATCGAAAATCCGTAAGTATCAGTAATGTGCAATAATATATATTAATCATACGTTGCGATGTTCATAGAATATTTATTCGATTTTCTTTTACGGAAGCGGAAGAATCTTCTTGTGGGTTACTCCAGAAATCGATTAAGTTTGGATATGTGTTAGAGCAAATTTTAAAAACTTTCGGTAATAGAAATATCGATACAAGTTGATATTTAGGAGTTATTACATAGTTTCAAAGTTGTTCGATATTTTTTGTTTAAAAACTTTGTAAAACTGTATTAGACAGATGCCCAAATGTGTACACGAACACGAAATAAATCCGAACTACGAAAAATGGGGCATTTTTAACCCTCATATGTGAGATTGGGCCGCTAAAAAGGTTTTAACTTTTTTTTTTCCTATCCCCTCTACCACACACCCAAACTTCATTCAATTAGGACTCCTCCACACGTCAGACCTTCCACGTACGACTCTGGGGTACGTTGAAAAGCCACGAAACTAACGGATCTGCACCAATCAGCGCCCACTGTTGAACCAGCTCGAACTTCCTAAGAAGCTAATGAGATGCCTAATAACTCCAATGTGTAAATATTTCTTTACAAGAAACCCGATATAAGAAAAGCAGGGTCGTTTTTGAACCCACTTTTTAAACCTCCTATGTGAGATTGTGCTGCTGAAAAGGTTAAAGGTTAACATCCAAATTTTATTCAATTGCAAGTCATTCACTCGTCAGACCTCCCCTGTTCGACTCGTGAGGTACGTTAAGAAGCCCGAGACAGACGGATCTCCACCAATCATACGCCACGATTAAACCACTTTGAGCTCCTTAAGAAGCTAATGAAGTGCGTAATGGTCATGGCAACCCACTCCCTGCCAGCACCAGATACTAGCAGAAAATTTGCTAGATGCTCCCCATCTCCTCCAACCACTGTTTATACCTCTTAAAACAGTTACCCGTTATGAAAAGCCACGCCATTAGCTCCACTAAGAATTGTCGTTCTCTTACATGTTGCCAGGGAAATACCGACACTTTCAAAATTCCATAGAAACCTGTAAGGTGGTTCCCAGCCTTGCAAGTTCATCAAGGGCCTCATACGAGTCGAATGTTTAAACGGCTTGGCTGTTGCCGTAGTCAGAGACGTATATCCCAAGGACCTGACCACAACAATCTCTCCTATCGCCATTCAGAATGACTGTCGTACTGATTCGGCAACTCGCGAGCCAGTCTCAGGCCAACCTCACCAGAATATACCATGTCACGCTTGGTTGTCTAGCCATGTACGCTCATATGAAAGTTGACGCCACGTCTCCTTACCAGTACCCTGCACAAAGGAATCTCTGGCAGTTATATGGATAGTAAAGTGTGTAGTTTCCAAAGTCATATGATTTACTTCCAGTAGGATATTACCGCCATTCAATAACAAACTGTGAACACACCAATTGCTAACCCAATTGACCGCTAGCTGCTTCCCAAGTACATCCATGAGATTAAGATACAACGCACTCGCTGGTGTAGTAGGTAGTGCCCGTGATGTTCATAGTAGCCATTCTCTGTAAAATCGGCTAACGTTTGAGATATGTCGTCTTTTCCAATGCCGACCACCAAACAAACACCTCCGCAGGAAATAGTAAGACGAAACACCTCGCGTTTTTCCACCGAAAGATTTTGCAACTCAGGCCCCAGCTAGTGACGATGACTCTCCTAAAGGAGTATAGAGCAATTGGAGAACTTTCGTTCTTTTCGGAACGTTTTACATACATAGCAAACCCAAAATACTTCGTAGGTGAATTTCAAATCCGCCCAGAGTAATAGGACCAAAAGCGAGATCATTGTGACCTCTGTAGAAAAGTCAAAATTGCAATTATTATTGAAATTCATACCGAATCTACACGCCCTTGTCAAGACATCCAGTTACCTCAGAGCAGCATGCATAATCTATTCACATCATTACTGCAGCTGACCACATTTCTACCGCTTCCACTTAAGAAATGAGGTTCAGGATTCAAGGACATATTTCATGGAAGTAGAGAAAGCGGACATCCCACTGATGTGTTTTCCGGGTGTTTAATATTGTTACACACAGAGAAATAAAGTGCCGACCGAATTGAAAAGTGTATATTAATGGTAACAACTTATAAATTCAGTTAGTACAACGATATTTATATAAGATTTCTAAATATTATGGGTCTAACAACTAAAATTCGGTTAAATTAACCGAACTTTGTTGTGAATACTAATGTTCAGTTTTACCAACCGACTGAAATTCGTAATAACCGTATTTGAGTCGTAGTAACCGAATTTCAGTTAACAAATAGCAAATCTTTTCTCTGTGTGTACTTAGTTTTTTTTCATTTAAAAAAAAATTAAAAAATATTACAAAATTGCTTCGGGAAAGATATTTTTAATTTAAAATAGAACGAATAAAAAAGAGCAATTCCAATTCTATTTCAGAGGAGGCCCAGTCAGACCGATCTAAGAATGTTTAGCTTGAAGCTACTACCTTGTAATTTATAAATCAAGGACAGCCTCCTTTCAGGGTAGTCAGAGATTGTTATGAAATTTGAATATGTGATTTAATTGCCTCCTGGTGGACAGAGATCCAAGCCGACTCTGAATTTTCAGCGGCGACGGCGCAAGCTATTTAGCTACGGCGGCGATCATGTGATATATAAAACGGCGTCGGCTAGATAGTCGGCTCAAATGGGTCTTTGCTGTTAAATTGGTAAAACTTAGCAAAAAAAATCGCAAAATTTTTTAATGTTTGTAAATTTTTAATTGTTTTCCACCCCTTTATAAACAACTTGTTAATCCAGTTTTTGGAAAGAATATTCTTTATAATTTATAATATTGATTTAAAATTTAGAGAAATTTAAGTCAAATGTCCACACACGCTACTCCTTCTTTCCGTCATCCTAACTTCCTTTCGCCAAAGCAATGTACTCACTGCATCAGTAGGGTATCCCCTGAGCGTTGGTTCAAATAAATACAAAAATGTAAGATTTCACTATTAAAACTGTAAGAAATATTTATTTTAGAAATTTCTGGAATTCTTGGGAATGTTCTAGTTGAAAAACCCTAACGCCTAGCTTTTGGGATGTATGTTTAACTTGGCTTAGTTAAACCGAGGCGCCACAGGTTTTGCGCCGGTCGGTAGGGTTTTTTTTTTATAAATTTATCAAGTTTTTTATAAATTTAAAGATTTTTTTTTCATAATTGATTAGTTAAACAAAAAAAATTCGACGACATTAGTGAATATAATAGAGTTGTGTAGTTCGTGAACGACCTAGTTCAATTGTACTAGCCTTTACTTTGAACTAACGCGCTAGTTCGCAATCTTCAGCTCTTTTAGGTCTTTCGCACTTTTTGTTCTTTTTCGTCATTTGAGTAATATTTCTCTTCTTTATGTTGCTTTTGAGTTTAATTTTTTTTTTTCAATGTTGCCAGTTTAATTTTTTTTAATGTTAAAAAGTGTCTAATATGAATAATTCACTTAAAAATTATCAAACAAACGATCTAACGAACGATTGAAATTGTCAAAGATCGATTGAACTAGAAACGCGACCTAGTTCACTGAGTTCAATCGAACTAGAAAGAGCGCTCACTCAAACGAACTGGATTGCCCAAGTCTAGAATATTATAACTTTTACACTGTGTGAGTGAGTGAGTGCATGCATGTGTGTACGTACTCACTGCTACAGTAAAAGCTCATCACAATAGCCATTAAACACAGCCGGTAAACAGCATTCACCACACCTCTCTATACAACAAAAATATCAGCAACAATAAAATTGCATGTAGTGGTGTTGTTATCACAATGTATAAAATTTAATTCAGTTTTTTTTTTCTAAGGCTTCTCAATGTCGAATTATGTATTTTAACCGTGACCTTGAGATAACAGACGCAAAAAAATATATACTACAACAGCAACAACAACAAAATTAAATCAACAACAGACACGAGTAATAACAATAGCAACAACAGCAAACAAGTACTATCAATAAACCGAAAGAACAACAGCAGCAACAACAACAACAATTGTTATTAGAAAGAGGAGAGTGTTCTAAACAAAAGCAATTTATTTATTTTTTATTAGACAGCAAAAAAAAAATTTGAGTAAACAAAAATATGATATAAAAACGTAAAAAAAAAATACAAAAAAAAAAAATTAAAAAAGGTGTTAAGCGAAAAAACATTTTAAAAAAATTATAATTGAAAAATAACAAATTTAAATATTACCAACAAAAAATTTTGGTAAACATTTTTTTCAAAAATACATGTTTATGACGCAAAATATTTAAAAGTAAATATTTAAAATTGTTTTGTATTCTAACTAGGGTTTTCAAACCAGAAATTCCCGGGACGAAATTCCGGTGAATTTAGTATATTTTTCATTTTCCGATTTCTGGGAATTTAAAAAACACTAAAACAACCACATTTGCGCAATTAAAAATCTGTAAAAAAGCAACAACAAAAAAAAAAAAATCAGAAAATTATGATTTTCTTTTTAATTTTTTACTTATTTATGTAAAATTTTGGTGAAATTCAATAATCAATCCAGACTTTACTCTTTTTCTTAAATATGTGTATATAAAGCATTTAGAGATAAAATATTTTATTCCACTATACAAAACAAATTAAAAAAACAAATAATATTTAGAGTTGTTTTTAGTAAAATAAATGTTTACAAATATTCCCCGAATATTTCGCTTTTTCAGAAAAAAAAAATAAGTTTTCACTAACAAAATCTTAATAAATATTTATTTAAGAATTCCCGCGAATTTCCTTAAATGTTCAAAAAAAAATTCCCGATTCCCGGGAGTTAAAAATGCTGGGAATTTGAAAACCCTAATTTTAACATGTGTTTTCTTATAGTGTGGAACGATGTGAGAGTACTTTAAGACTGATGATGGAAAAGTTTTTACATAAAACGAACTCCAGTATAGAAACGGTAATGACACGTCGTTACTTTGCTTTGTCCGATGTCGCATGATATGTCTGATGTTGATTGCATCTCCAAAATTTAGACACTCCTTGGTCTCAGGTCCGAATCCCGTCGGGACACATTTTATTAAAAAAAAAATTTCAATAATTTCACTGACGAAGGTTCGATACCAGAAACTGCGCAGTCTGATTCAGAAAAATTGAAAATTTACAATGTAGTTATGAGTTTTAGAAAATACACTCATTCTTCACTAACACACCTTTCACAATTAAAATTAAATAAAATTGCATATTAATTATAGTATTAATGGCAATTGTCTGAAAAAGACGTTAAAATTGAAACTCAAACAAAAATCAGACTTTGCTCTCTGGCAATTTCCTAACTACGTAAGCGCCATCAATCGAATATACATAGAATATATCATAGATGTGGCATCACTTACAACATATGGGAAAACAGTGGACATTAGAGTGAGGTAAGTTTCTAAAAATAGAACTGTTGTGTTGTGTTGGAGTTGTACTTCTGAGATTATGTGCAAGAACAAAAACAACGTGTATTGAATAAAACTAGTTTTAATCACAACAAAACTCGACCTGACGATAGATCAGAGCGCTAAGGCGCTCTGTCTAACGTGTAGTGCGAGTGCAGTAGATATCAGTTTATCTATAACACGGTCAGTGATTGCACAGACAATTTCATATAGACGCAATCGAACAAATAAAAACATAACAAATATTACATTATTCAAAAAAAAAAAAAAAAAAAAAAACAGGGTCACTGACGAAGGTTCAATACCAAAAACTGCGCAGTCTGATTCAGAAAAATTGAAAATTTACAATGTAGTTATGATTTTTAGAAAATACACTCATTCTTCTCTACCACGCCTTTCACAAAACTACTTTTTTTTTATTAAATTGAGTTTTTTTAAATTTATTTTTAGGCTCATTATTATTGTCCATACTAGTAAACATATAGGTAAGCACATATTTTTTATTTTTCGTAAGGTGTTCAGCAAATGATATGTCATTATTTTGAACGACATCCCCATATAAAAGTAATAACATTTGTAATGACAATTTTATGTAATTGCCATTACCAAATATGTACTTATATAACCACTTATGCTTTTCTACACTGGGACGCTATCACAATATTTATCTTAAAAACTTTTAAATTCAGAACGAGAAAAATTTAATTTGTATAAAATGTCATAAAAAGGAATTATTTTAAAAAAATGGCGATCTTTGACCACTTGAGTTATGAAGGTAGCCCGAAAGCCGAGACAGGTCGATCTTCGACTTTTCTTCGACACCTTAAAAGTTTTATCAAAATCGGTTTCTTACTCGTACACAGAAAAAAACAAAAATCGAGTTCAATTAAAATATTTGTTAAGTCAATTAAAATTTTTAATTGAATTAGGTCCTATTAAGGTATTTAATTTTTTTAAATAAATGCTTAATATGTTAAGAATATTGTGTTAAAATTTCAAATCGATTGACGAAGTAACGAGTATTTATATGTCAAGTATGTCAGATTAGAGTATAAAATTTAGTGTCAAGTATGTCAATGTAGAGTATAAAATTTAGTGCAGCAGTAAACATTCTATCGAGCTGACACACGTGCGTTCCTATTTTCGTATCATTTTAGCCCCGGTTTCATTAAGTTTTGTGTTAAATTATTACTAAAATGCCTAAAAAAAATTACAAGATCTGATAGACAATCAGCTGGTTCGAGATTATATCGACCTAGAAAAATTGTACCTCCGCAAAAAAAAAGCACTTGAGTGGAACCTATGTCATCGTTGAAATTGAAGCTTATGTGGCAGCCAGTGTCTTCAATGAAGGTTCTTTGCTTTACTGACCTTCATGGAAGACATGGGAATCAATAGTGGATCAAGTGCTCATGACGGGGCGCGATCAACTGACTCCATACGTATAAGCAAAGCAGAGCAGGAAGCTGAGAGACACAATAAAGAAGGCAGGATTCGTCGTAGACCGGAGCAAAAAGGTGCTTTAGACATCATGGATGGACCTGGCATTGATGATTCAGTGCGAGGTAAGCCGATAAAATTTGCTTATAAACGTTTAATGCCAGATTTTTTAGTGTTCAAAACTTTAAAGTGTTTTACCCACAACGTTTTCAAAGTAGTATTAATGAACTTGTTCATTAATACAATGAAATTTTTCATTGAAATGTTATTAAAGAACGAATCCAGCCTACAAAAAAATTATTAGTTGATGACCTTAAAATCAAATATTCAGAATTTTGCATGTAATAACATCAGCAACAGGCGTGAAGTTTCCTAAAGTTATAGAGAGAGGGTTGAATTTGTAAAATTCTGAATTCTTACATTTAAGGTCATCAAAATGTAATTTTGTTGAGTAGCATCGAACACTTGAATAATGATTTATAAGGTTTTGTAAAAACAATACTCAACGAAAAATACAAATTTGTATGTTTTATATGCCCGAATTTTTTTTTTTTTTTTTTTTGGATAAAATCCATCGTAGCGTTCCCGTATCCTTTACAAAATCACACAAATTTCTTAAAATAGTTTGGGCCATAATCATTCAAAATCCGGTTTTAGAGTAGCAAAAAAAAAAAAACAGGGTTTTCGGAAATGTTCTCACAAGGAAGGTATCCAGACCCGTAGCGGCAGATCCTAATGAACTTCGGATATGTTGTAGAGAATAAATATTTAAGGGACCCGTGTTTTATTAAGCTGCCCAATCTCATGTTTAGGCGTTATAAACTGTGGTTGAAAATTACCTCATTTTACTTTTTTTTTGGTTTATTTCATTATATTCAAAGTAACAATAGACAAATTTGATATCAAATGAAAGGTTTATTGAAGAAACATTCGCTGGTTTAAAAATTATGTTTAAAGACTTTCACGTATTTTTGTTATTCCAAAAAATGTGTTTTGAGCAACATTAAATCTGGCGTTTTTCTCGTTTTTCCCCTGTATTTCAAATAATTCAAAAATATGTTAATTTTGGGTCCAAAATTTTTGTTTTCTTGAGTGCTTTAACTCTGTATAAAAATAAATCTAGTTTTCGTAATTTAAAGCCAAGTTTTCATAGAAAACCAAATGTTTTTTATCCCACTTTTTTACTCTTATACGTGAGATTGGGCAGCTAAAAAATAATACGTGTCTCTTTTTGTTTACTCCTTTACAATATATTCAAAGATCATTAAAATATGCGAGTTCAGGTCGGGATCCTCCCTTGACAGTAACGTCGCAAATAATAGTTGTTTTTGTTTCTAACATAAATTTTGAATTCACATGTTCACATTAAAAATACATGTTTTTATAAAAATTTTATAAATTTGTTTTTTTTTTTAAATATTTAAAAACGATAATAAATTATTTTTTTTATTTATCAAATAATATTGATGTTTTAGTAATACCGATACCATATAAAATACCGTTAACGATTCCAAAACAATGAATCTTTACTAAACCCATTATTCGTTTCGCTTGCCGAAATTGCTTAAAGTGTTTAGTCCCGGTTCACACACGGCAATTTTACTTGCTCAAGTCTTGAGTTTATAGAAGAGGGAGAGGAAAAGAGAATGGAAGAGGGTACAGACTTGCCCGTACTCCAAGTCCGTTTTGTTTTGTCATCCGCAATTTTCAACACGAAGTTTCAAAACGAAAATTGCTGAAACAAACTTTTCCTGTGTGAACACAAAACCAAGTTCAAAGGAGAATTGAAGAAAACTTGCGCAAGTAAAATTGCCGTGTGTGAACCGGGATTTACTAAAAAATTTGCAAATATTTTCAAAAATTATCCACCCCATAAGTCCAAGCATTTGGAGGGCATTATGAAATCTAATGAATTTTTTTTATGTAATTATGAAATTTTTAGAAAAAACGTTATGAAAAATTTCATAATAAAGAAAAACTAATATAACTGTAAAAAATATTACTTGAGCCAGAGTACAAACTAAAAATTTTTTATATAAATAGAACATTTTTGGTCGTCAAAGTTTAGTAACGTTATGATGCCTGTTAGGAAAAGACCCTAACCACGTGCTTGATTACTAAGAAGACAAGAATGGAGCAAAATTGATGGTTAATAGGTTTTTTGTTAAAGTTCTGCCTATTATGGAGGCTCTAACTTTTCTAAAACTTCGGGTTCTGATGAGATCTTTAGCCAGATCGAAATACTAGTATCAACCTAGCTAATATGTTTGATTTGCTTTGTTTTTGTAAATATACGGAGGTTGAAAGCTCGTTATAAATTGAAAATAACATAAAAATAATCTCGATGTATATAAAAACAAAAACTAATATAACTGTGAAAGAAATTTCATGTTTATAATGAAATTAAATCTACGAAAATCATATGAAGGATAATTCTTTCGGTGTATCCTTTTACATTGCTTTTAATACCAACAACCAACAACTTATCTGAGATTTTGTCACATGAATAAAATATTTTCAGTTAAACTCAAATATTAGTTTCGCCTCCAAAAAACAATCACTCTATCTGAAATTCTACTTTTCCGAATCAGTTTTAAAATACTATACAATTTTTCTATAGGTTTGGAAATTTTAATAATATATTGGGATTTGCAATTGAATTTCAGTTGTAGATACAAATCTAAAAATAAAAAAACTTTTTTATACGCAATCTTTATATACCTACACACACTTTTAATTTTTGTACGTCAGATTTGTTGTTAAATATGTAGTTGTTATTGTTTATTTCAAATGAATTTTGATAATTTTTTTTATTTTCTTATCTTCAAAGTCAATGTCAAAGTTACGGAAAAAATATCCAACAATTAAAAAACAAAATTTTAAGAATTGAAAATAAAGTATTGAATTTGCACAGTCACACACACTTAGCAGAACATTATTATAAAGTGAAATTACAATTGCAGCTGCAAGCGATAGGTAACAAATTATATTATTTTATTGGCACGAATAAAATAAATAATGGCAGCGTTTTTACAATTTCGTTTTATTGCTAAAAAAAAAACAAAGCTTTAAAGTCAATTTACAAAACTAATGCTTTAAGAAAAACGAAAACCAATCATCAGGCGCTTTTTATGGATTTGTTAAAGATATCCAGAAAGAAAATGTCAACCTTACAAAAAAAATAGTACTGGCAAATCAATGGTATTTTGTAAAACTCACAGTGTTAAAAATTACCAAAGGTACAACTAATATTGTATGTACTAGGAAAACAGTATTTTGTTTGCAAAGCTTGTTTTGCCAGTACCACCCTCAAAATTCTTTGCCAATATTGTTTTATAATATTACAACCAATTAGAAGCTTTTTTTTAATATTTTATTGTATTATATGTCATACATTTAAATATGATGTGTAATACTAATACTGTATTGTTGCTTTTTAAATCTGTTTTATTACAAAGCAAATTTTTTTAGAACAGATTACCTCTCAACCTGTTCTAGCACAACTTCTTTTACTAACGGTTACATGGAACCGGTTCTAAAACAAGTTCCTGGGAGTCGAAATGTAAGGAGTCAGTGTTCCAGAACCAGTTCTAGAACCGGTTCTAAAAACTACATATAAAAAGAACCAGTTGCAGAACAGAAATTAGAACCTGTTATAATACAGTTTAAGTTGTTCTGCAACCAGTTATTTGGATTTTACTATTTTACTGGGTATATATTAGAGCGACTCACCAAATTTTTGCATGTTTTGTTAATTTGAAAATCTGTTTCCCTACCAACATATACAATATGGGTATCATAAGAAAGGTTTTTTTAAGGCGCGCCCAACTGTATATACAATTTGTCCAAGGACGATCATCCATGTCCTTTTTTTAAGGACATTCTGTAAAAAAAAACGGGTTAAATTTAAATCAACGGTTGGCCACTGTGTCAATATTGTTAAAACCACATTCTGTCAATGCATAACCGACCGTAGCCGATACCTTGCCAACACTGTGCCGATTGCATTTTTCTGCCTGGGTATGTTTTTTGTCTGTCAGCTGACAGATATCGTAACTGAGATATTTATCTATACATATAGTTTTTGTATGTACTGTATGTAGTTAAAATAGATGAATTAATCAGCATTTCAGGAACTTTTAGACTACCGATGATTGGTTTGGTAACCATGAATATGCGTTCATTATAAAAATCTTTAGATCAATTAAATCTACAAAAATATTCAGATCAATTAAATATACAAATCAATAGTGTCCGACCGAGTATTCGTCTTCGGAGTTCGGCCAAAAAGTGAAGTTCGGCCAAGTTCGGTGTTTGGCCGAATTTGGCCGAACTACCGAGCTTTTTATGATTATTTGTAAAAAGCACAAATAAATAACAACTGTGGTTATATTTACTTTTTAGAATTTACAAAAAAAAACTACATAAAAAATACAACGTTGAATATGATAGAATACCAAAAAAAAAAAAAACAACGATATTTAAATATCAATGTGTGTGAAAAAATTTCAAAAAGCCAAGAGTTTTAAAAAAAAAATTTCCAGAAATATACCTACAAGACTAAATCAAAGCAAATAATCAAATTTAATGCGATATAATTTAAATAAACGTATTTTTAATTTCAAATATTAAAGTTTAAGTTTTTTTTTTCTATATCAACTTAAAAATCGATCAACTATTTTTCTTTGACTATAAAATATAGCACAAATATTTTATTCTTTTTTTTGTACTTAAAATAGTACAACTATTTTCCAAATATGATTTTTTAAAAAATATACCTATAAATTTGTATTTTGTTTATGTTTAATAACTTTTTGGTTTAAATTTATTGATCTAAAAAAACAATTTATATTTTTTTATTAAAACAAAAAGTTCGGCTTCGGCTTCGGCCGAACATTGATATTATGGCAGAAGTTCGGCTTCGGCCGAAAAAAATGAGTTCTGTCGGACACTACAAATCAAATTTTGTTTAAATGTAAAACATTTTAAAGTTAATGAAATTTCGATTCTAAAAATAGTTACTATATATTTTCATAAATCTCTAATTTTAAAGATGGCGCTATATCTTTCTCTTTTTTTTTCTTTTTTTTTGAAAAATAGCCTTTATCTTCAAAATTTAAAGAGATAGAGCAAACTAAACGAAACTTTAATAAAAGAAATACATTTTTCCAGAAAATTTATTTTATGGGAAACAGGACCCTTGAAACTATTATTATGATTTAGTTTCCTTTGTACTTAAAAAATTATGTGATTAGAAAATTAATGAAGTACAAGAAATATCTTAAGTGGCAATAAAAGAAGCAAAAAATATAGAAACAAAAACCATCTAATAGGCAGGAATAAACAAAATATTTCAAGGTTAACTGATTAGACTATAAAAAAAAATTTGCAAATATAAATATGCACACACATAGACCCGGTTCACACACGGCAATTATACTTGCGCAATTCTTGAGTTTATAGACGAGGGAGGAAAAGAGAATGGAAGGGGGTACAGACTTGCCCGTACTCCAATTCCGTTTTGTTTTGTCATCCGCAATTTTCAACACTGCAGGTTGATATACGAAAATTGCTGAAACAATTTCAAAGGAGAATTGAAGAAAAATTGCGCAAGTAAAATTGCCGTGTGTGAACCAGGACTTACACACATATTCTGACAAATATACGCAAAAGTAATCAGCAAGCATTTTAAAGATATAACGAAAAAAAAAAATATTGACAATATCTTTTCTTAATCGTCAATAAACTACTCTAAAATACCATTTGTAATAACCAGGGCAACCAAAAATTAGGTCTAAAAAATTGTTTTATGCCCATAAAAAATGCTTAAAAACGGAAAATATGCTTTTAAAATTTAAAAAAAAAAATGCTCTAAATAACATATTTTTCATTAAAAATCCGCATTTTAAAACTTACGTTTCAGTGCAGCTAGATTATTTTTTGTGAAATTTATTTCAATTAGTAACAAAAACAGGCAATTCAAATTTTCAAAAATGACTTAAAAAAAAATAAAATAAAATTGTTCGATGTCGAAAAAATATGCATTTGTTTTAAAAAGCACAAAAATAAGTTTAAAAATAAGACTTTTAAAATAAAACTTTTTTTTAACAAATTGATCCAAGAATTCGTCAATTATTCAAAAATGGATGAATATCTCATCCAAAAAAAAAAAAAAAACATGATACAGCTTAATTCTGGTTGCCGTGGTAAAATCTAGGATTAGTTTTCAACAGCAACCTAACTTGGTCAAGCCATATTAATACACTAGTGGAACAAAGTTATATAAAACTCAGAACTCTGTGGTCCATCCAATACTTTACACCGTTGAATGTAAGAATACTTCTTGCAAAAGCTTATTTGATTCCAAGCCTTACATACGGATGCGAGTTGTTTTCTTATTGTGATTATGCTAGTACGAAAAAACTTAAAGTCTTATATAATAACATTGTAAGATATATTCATGGACTCAAAAAGCGTGACCAAGTTTCAACATTTTCGAAGATACTCTATGGTGTTTCTTTTGAAAGCCTTCTTAAGATAAGGGTTCTTTTGTTTTTTCATAAAGTAATTTTTACCGAAAAGCAGAAATACCTATTTTAGAAAATAAGATTTGCTAGATCTTCAAGGGGTAAAAGGATCATTATTCCGAAATTTCGAAGCCTGGTTTCTGAATGGCAATTTTTCATTAATGCTATTCGTCTTTGGAACGCTCTTCTATATAACCAACAAACAAACAGCGCAACGCAATGTCTTTTAGAAATGATCTTTTTAAATATTTTGCTTAATTTAATTCATTTTATTTTGTTTATTTAAATTTTTTATATTTTTTTTTTATCTTTAAATTTGTATTCTTATTATAAAATGTTAATTATATGTATTTAATATTAATCTTTAGTTTAATTTAATTCAATTAAATCTGGCAAATATTTGTACACATATATAATCCTGTACTATAATTAAAAGCTTAGTCTTGGGCTCTATGAAACAAGACCCCAATGTAATAATTCCCCAAACCAAAAATGAAATAATGCCCCAAAAATTTCTAATAAAAAAATTGGGGTCTTATTTCATTTTTTGGGGCTTTATTTCATTTTTTTTTTTGGGACTTTATTTCATAATGAAATAAGGCGGCAATATGAGAAATGAATTAAGTCCCCAAATAATATTTTTGGGGTGTTATTTCATTTTCTTAAAAATCTAAATTTTTAAGTAATATAAGCAAATAACCGTTATAATTACTGCATGAATTATCAAGTTATTAATGTAAATAGTTATTTACTATTAGTAAGTGAGATTATACCGTGTAGTAATTTTGAAGTTTCTTTTATGTCGCACGCAGAAAAAACTTTATTTCGCGAAGCCGCCTGCCGCGTTCTACGGAGGAAAAAAACCCCTAAAACCGGCCGAAGGCCGCCACAAAGAAGAACTTGTTTTTCAAATCAGATGTCGAATCCGTTGAAATCTTATATTTTTAAGACATCAAGTAATTTGTAAAAACAAGTTTTTCTGTGTGGCGGCCTTCGGCCGCTCTTAGGGGTTTTTCCTCCGTAGAACGCGGCAGGCGGCTTCGCGAAATAAAGTTTTTTCTGCGTGCGATTATACGATTTATAAATTTAGTTTTATTTTGTGATATACTACTAAAAATATTAAAAAAACTGTATTGATATACTAAATATTATTAATCTTTTTATTTTAAAAAGGCTGAACAAAAATCGCTCGATTTTTTTTTCAGCCTTTTTACTATGTATTAATTAGGAATAAAGAAATATTTTAAAGTAATATATAATTTTGTTTTTTTTTTTTAATTGGGGCCTTATTTCATTTTCGAAATGGGGCTTTACTGCATTATGAAATAAAGCCTCAAAATTGCGGTGTTATTTCATTTTATTTTGGGGTTTCGTTTCAGTTGGTTGGGGGTTTATTTCACTTTTTTTTTGGGGTATTGCTTCATAATGAAATAAAGCCCCAAAAAATGGGGCGTTATTTAATTTTTGGTTTGGGGACTTATTTCATTCGGGTCTTGTTTCATAGAGCCTTAGTCTTGTTGTGCAGGAAATCAACAATAAATAAATAACAATTTTTGTATCTATTTTTTGTATCTACCAATAATAATAGCGAAAAAACCCCAAAAAAAAAAAATAAAATCTTTAATGGTAGTTTTAGATATTTTCAGAAAACTGTATTAAAATATAAGAATTTTAAAGAAATATTATGAAAATTCATACGAATTATTATACTTGAATGTCCTGAACTCACATTTTAGGTATCCCGACCCGAACTCGAGGATTGTAATGAACTTTGAATATGTTGTAGAGCACGAAAAAAAAGAAACACGTGCTTTTTTTAGCTGGTCAATCTCACGTTTAAGGGTTAAAAAGTGGAAATTAGATCATGCAAATAATTAAACTTTAATTGCTTGAGGTCAAGAGGTAAACATTTCAGCCAAATCTAATAATAATTTTAAGCCGCGCTCCCCGTACAAAGTAGTGAAGATTAAAATTCGTTTGGAAACGCCGGTAAAGCGTTTTGGAAACGCTGGTAAAGCATTTTGGAAACGCTGGTAAAGCGTTTAAACCAAGTGCTCTGCCAGTAATTTATTTAGAATTCCTCGGTTAACCAGTGGTTAGCCAGTGGTATGCTTTTTTTTTTTTGTAGCACTGACAGTTTCTGAGTGCGTAATGATGTTTTCTATTTAAATAATTGAAATTTTTTAATTTAAAATTGTTAGTTTAAAAAATACGAGCTAAAAGGTGCCAATGTCTTTAGTTAGCCTCTACATTAGAGGGTTAACTTTTACAAAAAGCAAGGGGTTAAAATCACGCGCCAATTTGGTTGCTAAAAAAATCACAAACAAATTCTAAACACAATAAAAAAATATATATAGTAACACAAAACAACAAAATTTGCGTAAATATAGCCGATATACATAGAACACCTTTCTCTAACACCCCACCCCCTCTTTATATCATTCATTGTGTTACTGTTTCTCCTTTACACTCACATTTTTTACTATTCTTACAACCACATAAAAAGCTGGTCATTAACCCTGAAACTATGCGAAATGAGTGCGTATATGACGCGCGTATTGAGATAACGTTACCCAAGAAAAATACTTTTTATTATAGCAATTATCGTATATACTTACTAACACATTTACACATATATATTTTTTGCAAAAATCTAAAATGAATTACAGTAAAAACTGTTAATGACAATTAGCGGATATTTCTCTATACAGAAAAAATTAAAAAATTTTAAATGATTTTTGTACATATCACGAAAATCTTTTCAAAACATGATTATTCCACTTTTGACAAAAGTGATTTTTTTTTTTTTTTTTTGTTTGGTATCATTGAATTGATATCTCAGCGAAAATAAAATTTTGCGAAATCTCTATAATTACACCAGGAAAAAAAATTAAATGCATGATTTCATCAAAAGTAGATTATTTCACTTCAAAATGACATTACCCATTTCAAATATACATTTTTGGAACAAAATATGTATAATCCAGAAGTTAATTAAAAATAAATAGAAAATACTGTGTAATTTTTTTTTTAGTTTTATTTATTTAAAGTTGAACTTAAGGTTATTTTAATTCAACATAAGATATCTGATACCTAATTAGTTTCAGCAAAAACAAGATTAATCCGCAGTGGTTTGAATCAAAACATAATTATTTCAATCAGCCGCGTCAAAACAAGATTATTCCATTTCAAATCTTGCATTTATTCCAAACATATTACTGCTAAATTTTTGAATCCTATACAATGCAATGACTAATCTTGTAGTCTATACTAATTCCAGAAAATTTCGGGTTAAATACATAGGGGCTAGGGTTGCCATTCGTACTGTTTTAAACAGTACATGTACTGTTTTTTGAAAAATGTACTGTTTTATTCACAACACCTAAAACAGTACGCAAAAGTACTGTTTTTTTGGATTTGTACTGTTTTTTTTTTTGTATATTTTACAGAAAAATTATAATTTTTATATGATAATTTACTTTGACTATTAGAAAAAAACACAGAAAAAGTTTTTAGACACTAGCATGAATGGAATGCATTTTCTGACCCACTACGGTCTTCATCAACATTCTTCGTGCCATTTAGTGTTAATCGTAAATATCATCTATTTAACTCACACGTTAAAGAAATCGGGTAACGTTAAATCCCACATTACTCTGTGTGTTGAGTTAGAATGAAATTTCCCACGAACGATTTCTATTTATAGTGTGTTTGTTTTTTCTCTAGTCATTATCATAGTTGCCAGTTTAACTTTCAGTTAAAACTTTTAAATGGCAGTTCTTTTCTCTAATGTCATCATATACTATCCTTCTACATTAGCAAAGCATATCAACAAACATTAAAGATTTTTTTTTTATTAATACATATGTCGAGCATATACATTAAACGATTTTTACACTGTACCTGGTGAGTGGTTTAATAGTCAAAGTAAATTATCATATAAAAATTATAATTTTTCTGTTAATTTAGAGAAAAATTTGTCATGATCTAAAACCGAACAAATAAAATCTCACACATAAATTTATAGATCAACGATAAAATTCACTATTTTACATATTTTTATATAAACAAGTTTTTTTTGCGTGTACAAAGAATATATATTTTTTTAACCATGTTTTTTTTCGTGTGTACAATAGTTTTTTATATACATAAATTTTTTGAATCTCCCTGTATTAATTCCACTTCGTTTCTTTGTACATATATAAGTTTGGTTTGTTTACTTTTCAAGCAATGGATGTTTGCAAACACAATTTTTTTTCATGACACTGCCCAATGCAAAAAGTAATGGCGTCCAAACTAATAATTTTAGCCAATTTGACGAAATTTAGTCAATTTGATGAAATTTAGTCAATTTTACTTCTTTAGAGGTTGTAAACTTGACGAAATTTTGTTGATTTGAATAAAATTAGCTAAATCTTAAAAAAAAATTGACAAAATTTCGTTAAAGATCTACAAAATTTTTTTTGTTGTTTTTACCTATGCTATTTTGTTCGGTGTATTAACTTATTTGAAGTAAATATGTGATGTATTGAAGTAAAAGTTATGTTAACAATAAATACAAAAATGTACTGTTTTTATTTTAAAAGTACTGTTTTTTTTTCATCAATGTACTTTTTTTCACTTTTAAAATATGGCAACCCTAATAGGGGCATACATAAAAAACTATTTTCTCAATTTGTGCGAAAACACAAAAAGTGGAATAGTCATGTTTTGAAAAGATGCTCCTCAATTACTAAAATTAATTGTTTAAAAAATGAGCTTTTTTATTTACACAAATAATAATATCAATTAAAATAGTAATTGATAATTTTTATAAATTTCAATTAAAATCATGGATGGTAACCGATTCGATGCGGGCATCGGTTCGGGTAACGCTATTTTAGTTTATTTCGGTAACGGTATTTTAGGGATAACGATATTTCAGTTTATTTCGATAACGGTATTTTAGGGGTAACGATATTTCAGTTATTTCGATAACGGTTTTTTTAGCGGTAACGGTATTTTAATTATTTTTTTAAAGTTATTTTAGGGATAACGGTTCTTCAATTATTTCGGTAATGGTATTTTAAGGATAACGTTTATTTAGTTATTCAGGTAATGTCAGAGCACATCGATAATTTTAGCTCCATTATGCCCGAATTCTAATGACCAGCTAGTTTATGATCAAGCTTTGGGAAAATATATATCTATTAACAGCGATTATTTTTCTGATTTTGTCAAATAATTTCGGTAACGGAATTTTAAGGATAACGCTATTTAAATTATTTCGGCACCGATATTTTAGCGATAACGAGATTTTAGTTATTTCGGTAACAGTATTTTAAATATATTAGTATTTTAGTTATATCGGTTACGGTATTTCACGGATAACGGTATTTCAATTATTTCGGTAACGGTATTTTAGGGATAACGATAGTCAGTTGAAAGGGTTTTGAATCGATAACGGTATTTTAGCGGTATTGCCTGTCATCCCTGATTAAAATTTTAATAACTTCAATTATATTAAAATTCCTAATTACTAGGGCAAGAAATTTCATGCAGATGCATGTTTTTAGTCAGTAGCCCAAAATCATTTTTTACCACATCCTTTTCCGAATCAAAGAATTTGCAACAAAATGGCATCGATTTGTTGTTGCATATTTTTGCATATTTTGCTATAAATGCATATTAAAAAGTACATTTCGTAATGTTTGGTTACATATTTTGCATATTTCAAATTTAATTGCTTATTTTTGCATATTTTGTAAAAATGAAAATTAAGTTTTAATTAATAATAAACAAAAGAAAACATTTGTAACCCTGAACATAGCATTTGTAACCCTTAATTTTTTTGGACATTTATATTGGATTTAATTTTTAACCCTTTGACGACGGAATGGTTGATATATGTCCCATTTTTACTTTTTGCCATTTTAGGAAAACCTGCAGGACGATTTAATCAAAACTTCTTGACAATAGACAGATGTGACTTTTTAGCGATACCTTTATATTGTAGCCTTATAGTCTCAGAGCCTTAAAAGGTCAACCCAAAGTCAAATAATTAGTTTTTTGTTTTTTATGCTTTTATTTCTACGTTTTTGTTTTCATAATGTGAAAAACTCAATTTTAAGTTTATACAAAAATGGTTACTATTTTTAGATTAGGCATAACTTAAAGCAAAACACAAAATTAAAACTTAGACAAAATATTTACCCATTAAGGAGCGACAGCCCATTAATGATTAAGCTTTAGTACTATATTTCTCCGATAGGGAGTGCAGAGAGAAGCACATAATTTATTTTTAGTCATAGGCCCAAACCTCCGCGAAGTTTCGTCAAAAAATCTTTAGCGGTTTAAAATCATTCGTCAATGGGTTAAAGCAACAAGCTAGAGTAATAAATCGATTTTTAAAATTGGTTTTTTGTGCATATTGTTTGGTTTTTTGTGCATATTGTTTGGTTTTTTGTGCATATTGTTTGGTGTTTTGTGCATATTTCGATTTAAATGCATATGTTAAGTGTATATTTTGGATTATTTACTGCATATTTTAGGCGTCTATTTTAATTTTTTAGTTAAAAGAAATTCCTTGCTCTACTAATTACTATTTTATTTATTAAAAAAAAAAATCGTAAAAATTTAAAATATAATCGCCAACATTGCAAAAAAAAAAACTCTGAAGTTGAAAAAAATCGACAAAATTGAAATAAATCATTAAATAAAAAAAAAAAAAAAAACACCAAAACTACTAATTTCTAAAATTTTGGCTATCTTTTTAATTATTTGCAACCTTTTAAGATATTAGCAATTTAAAATTTTTGCCGATTTTTTTTAATTTCATTTCTTTAACCCTTTAACTACCGACTTTTTGTTTGTGGTTATATTTCTATTTTGACTTCAGATTCTTGTTAGCGGCCTCTAGATTAGAGAGAAAAACATTAAAACTAAAATATTAGAATAACCAAATATTCTTTGTTTTATTTTGTTCTGCTCATAACATGAATCCAAATTTCGAGATTCCAGCTTTGCTAGTTTAGGAGATACACCAAACTCTCCTTTTTTCGGAGATAAAGGCTGATTAAAAAAATATGAGTTTGTTAACAATATACTGCCCTCATGAACAGTTTGTGCTAGAGATGTTCACGTGATTGATTTCTGACTTACACTCACTCACGAGTGAATAATTCCACTAACGCACAATCACGCGTGATTCACGTGGATCATGCAAATTCACGAAACAAAATTCTACCGGAAAAAATGGCAATTATGATAATGAGTAGAGAAAAAACAAACACACTATAAATAGAAATCGTTCGTGGTAAATTTCATTCTAACTCGACACACAGAGTAATGTGGAATTTAACGTTACCCAATTTCTTTAACGTGTGAGTTAAATAGAAGATATTTACGATTAACACTAAATGGCACGAAGAATGTTGATGAAGACCGTAGTGGGTCAGAAAATGCATTCCATTCATGCTAGTGTCCAATAACTTTTTCTGTGTTTTTTTTCTAATATTCAAAGTAAATTATCATATAAAAATTATAATTTTTCTGTTAATTTAGAGAAAAATTTGTCATGATCTAAAACCGAACAAATAAAATCTCACACATAAATTAAAAATTAATTTAATTAATTAATTGCGAATATTTAACTCAAATTAAATTGCTCTGAATATGTAGTTTTGTAATTTTTTTTGTAATTTAAAAACAAGTAATTAAAAAACCGGCGGAAATATTTAGAAATACACATTTGTGTAAAATTCTTACAATTTAAGAGTTTTTTCAATTTTAGCGATTTGTTTTCGATTTTTTCCCTTTTTTTGGACGATTATTTGCAATTTTATTAAAGTCTTAATATCATATAATCATCACTAAAAATTTGATTGAAATAAAAAATAATATTCAATTACATTTTAAATAGATATGATTAAAATCTTAATTGAAACGGAAATAATTAAATAACTAAAAATGGGCGCTACGAAATAACCCCCAATGAAATAACACCCAAACGACAAAATGAAATAACCTCCAATGAAATAAATCCCAAAAAAAATGAAATAAGTCCCAACAAAAAAAAAAATGAAATAATACCCAAAAGAAATGAAATATTCCCCAAAGGTGAAAATGAAATAACACCCAAAATTTGGGGGTTGTTTCGTAATGAAATAACTCCCAAAGGAAGAAATGAAATAACCCCCAATGAAATAAGCTCCAAAGAAATGAAATATGTGCCAAATTTTTTTTATTTTTTGTTTTCATATTTTTGATTCTTTTGTTACACTGTTCAGTTTTTCTGCGTGGCGGCCTGCGGCCGATCTTAGGGGTTTTCTCCTCCATAGGACGCGGCAGGTGGCTTCGCTGAATACAGTTTTCCTGCGCGCGTCTCATTATCTTCCTAGTGTGACGCGCGCAGGGAAACTTTATTCAGCGAAGCCACCTGCCGCGTCCCATGGATAAGAAAACCCCTAAGAGCGGCCGCAGGCCGCCACGCAGAAAAACTAACAAATATTAAAAAAATTTCACTTTTAGCAAAATGAAATATCCACCAAAAACTATGAAATAACCCCCAAAATAATTGCATATGAAATAATCTCCAAAGAATTTAAATTTTGGGCTTTATTTCATTTTGGGTTGCTTCATAATGAAATAATCTCCAAACCGTAAGATGAAATAATCCCCAAAAAAAATTAAAAAACCCCCAAACAATTTTACACAATTTTTTTGGGGGTTATTTCATTTTTGGCCGTTGGGTGTTATTTCATTGGGGGTTATTTCGTAGCGCCCTAAAAATGTTCTTAGTTTCATTTAAACTTTTAATTGGATTAAGAAATATTTTAATTAAAACTCGATTTTAGTTTTTTCTGTGTAATATGAGTTGGTCTGTTTTATAAGGTTTTACTGTATACAAAATGAAAAAATTTGCTAACATTTTATATTGTTGGTTTTTGCTATAAAAATGTATGATTTCAGTGTCCTTGAAATTTTTTTCATCGCTGACTGCGTAGGTTTTTCGTTATAAGCATAAAGTTCTTTAATTTTTTTGTCGCTACGCAGTTTTTTTTTTTTTTAACTTAAATTCATTTTTATAGTTAATTGACTTTAATGAGATTTTTTTTCAATTATTTCATTCTTTTTTTGGGCGTATTTTGTTTAATAATTAAAAAAAAAAAAAGAAAATAAGAGAAAGAAATTTTATTTTTGTATAATTAAAGGGTCCGCCATCTAACGTTTTTTTTTTCAACTAGTGCTTATTTCGTGAATGGTAACTAGTGTCCGACCGAAGTCACTTTTTTTGGCCGAAGCCGAAGCCGTAGCCGAACTACGGCCAAATTTTTAATATTCGGCCGAAGCCGTAGCCGAAGCCGATCTTTTTAATTTTTTTTTAGTTTGAATAAAATTTAAATTTTTGTTGATTTTGACTACAAAAAGCATCATTAAAGTATATTAAAAAATATTCAAACATCAATAAATTTGTAAAAAAGCAAATTTAGAATATTTTTCCAAAAATATTATAAAGTCAGTTCAATTATTTTATTGAAGTTTTCAACAAAAATATGGAAATACCTGAACTTTATTATTTTAACTAAAGTATATGACGAATTTAATTGAAAATTTTGTTTTTTACGTGAAATAAATTTGAAAATTTTGTTTTTTTACGTGAAATAAATCAAAAATGAACTGTTCTTCTTCAAATATACGGTATTCGGCCAAGTTCGGCCAAAATTTGGCCGAACACCGAACTTGGCCGAACATCACTTTTTGGCCGAACTCCGAAGCCGAAGCCGAACGTTCGGTCGGACACTAATGGTAACACTTAGCTCATGTCTGATTTGATAGATAATTAGTTTTATCCTTCCGCTGAACGAATATGGTCCGTATGTTCGTTATCTTGTGAAAAAAGTGAAAGAAACTGGCATCCTCATCGATAAACCAAAGCGTGAAAAGCCAAAAACAGTACAGCGTACACCCGAGAATATTGCTGCTGTGGCAGAAAGTGTGCGTGAAGCGCCATCAACATCAATTCACCGTCGTTCTCAACAATTGAACATTTCGGAGACATCATTGAGACGAATTTTGCATAAAGACCTTGGTATGACGCCATACAAAGTCCAATTGGTTCAGGAGTTCAAAAAAAAAAAAGTTATTTGGCGGACCCTTTACATTTATAAATAATTTGTTATTAAATATGAATAGAAAAGACACAAATAATTAAGTTTGCAAGCCGTAAAATATTGTGTAAATATTACAGTATTTATAAAAAAAAATTTTAATTACAAAACTTTTATATAAATTGTAAAACTTTCACATTTTAAGGATAACGTTTTTAACGAGAAACAAATATTACGCATTACAAACGTTTGAGAATTGTTACAGTTTTGTAGGCACTTAACCCTCCCTGTACAATCATAATAATCCATGCTTAAAAATATAAAATTATTTTTCGTACAATGTACAAATATTTTGTAAATATTACAAAAATTTCGTATTCAAAAAATTTCATAAATTTTTTAATAATACAAATACGATTTCGTAAATTATTTTTAACACAAAATACAATCAAAATTTAAATATTAGAAAATTTTTGCAAATAATACGAAATAAAATTTGTGGAATATAAGAAAATGTACAATATTATTTTGTATTTTAACTAAATATGTAATTGTATATTTACAAATGTGTTTTGTGTTTTTACAAAATTTCGTAAAATATACAGAAAAAAAAACTTTCTATTGGAAACGAAATATTATTTGAGTATACATTACAAAATTTTTCGTAATGTGAAAATAACCTAAAATTTTGTAAAATGAACAACTGTTTTCGGGTATTTTACCTATGAATTATTTTGAGTGTATTGCACGAATTTTTATTATCAATAAAATTCAAATAATAATTTTGATTCTACAGAGATTTTAAATACCATAATCTAAACTTTTAGTTCAGCATTTTAAGAAGTCTAAAGTTTAACACATTTTATTAAAAACTATTTTTTTTTTTATTTTATTCAGATCAGTTTAACCGTAACCGAATAGAGAGGATATCCTTATACTGCTCATATCCTGTATGGGCATTATAAGGACATGGTGGAAAGCTTTAATTTATTTCCTAAAACGGTACTTGAACCTAGTTCCGTGTTTATTATTAAGTCTTCCAATAGAATGAAATATTTTTGTTAATTTTTTAAAATTTTGTTCATTCAAAAATATTTTTTTACATTTCAAAAAGTTCAACTTTGACTTTTTCTCGCTGACAAATCCTGACCTGTAGACAAAACCTTTTGAACAGAAATGTCGGAAACTATGTTTTCTAAACTGATAGAAAAATATTAGCAAATTTTTTTGCTAAAACCACTAAAACTTAGTTTAAAATGACGTTGCAGGAAAACTATATAAAATTAGCAGATTTTTTTGCTAAATATTAGTAAAAAAAATAATAACAAAAATAAATTTGTTGTGTCTCAAAAAACCCTGTTACATTTGATCTAAATTTTAGTTTATTTAAAGTAGCTAATTAAACTACTTAAATCCGCAAAATATTTGCTAAATATAAGTAGACAAAATTAGCTCTTCTAAAATCAGCAGTTTACAGTTTTTTTTTTAGCAAATATTTCTGTTGAATTTAGCTAAATGTGCTGTTATTTGCATTAAACTAAAATTAAGCGAAACTTTTTGCTAATTTTAGCAGAGTAAATTGCTATTTTCAATTAAATGATGAACGACCCCAAAAATAACTAAAATTTTGTAAATTTAACAGTTTTATTTTTGCTGTTCTTATATTACTAAAAGTAAGCAAAAATAATCTGCTAATTTTAACAATTTTTGCAACGTCATTTTTAACTAATTTTTATTATATTTTCTGCTGTTTTTACAGGTTTATTTCGAAATAACTCTGTTTATGAATTATATAAAATTTGTTCATAGGGGGGTAATCATAATAATTTTGCTTATCCATTGACCCAAATTCCCAAATTTATTGTATAAGCAATGAAAAAAAACTGGGAAAATTTTACCAAGTTTTTAGCTGAATTAGGAAAAAACTTAGTAAAGTAAAGAGCATTGTTACTAAACTTGTAGCAAACTTGTGTTTGTGGGTAGGTTTTAAAAGCGAACTTTTTCGAATCCGTTTATGTTATAAAATTTTCCAAGTTTTTACATAATTTATACAAAAAAATTTAGGCAGTTTTTTTAGCAAACCTGTGGCAAACATTTATTTGTGATTATATTTTAAAAAGTTCTATTAGCAATTGAACCAGAGTTCGTTTATTTTTTATATTGTTGACACAATGTAAACAATGTAAAAATTACAATATTTTAAAAATTTAATAATAAAATTGCATAATATTCAAATAAATTTGTATAAATGTCAATTCTTTTTAATTGTTGACATATTGCAGACAATGTAAAATATAAAGATATACCACAAAACTGTTGTTACCAGTACTAAAAAATAAAAATTGATACCGGCTTACTTATACCAACATAACCAAAGTTACGGAATTAACCATAGCTATGAATGTCAAATTTATATAGAAATATCTGTGTTTAAAGTTAAATTTTGGTTATTTTTAGAAATGTTGCTCTGGGTAAGATATATTTATTAATTGGCGACATAATGTAAACAATGATAAATATTAATTAAGTTTTAAACTTAAACTTTATTTGTATATTAAAAAAATGTTACTAATTACATTATGATATTACATTTTGTTAGAACTTAATTCAGTTAATCTTTGTTAAACTGGTATTTACATAATGTAAATAATGTAAAATATGTAATAAAATATTTTAAATTAATTTTCTATTTGCCTAAAATTTGTCTTCTATTCACACGAAAATGTCGATGATATTCGTAGATTTTTATCAATTGTTGACAGTCTGTTGACATAATGTAGATAATGTAAATATTATGTAGGTAATGTAAAATCATATAAATTTTAATAAATTAAGAATTTTGAAATAGTTATCAAGAATATTTAAAAAATTTAATTTTCATCAATTGTTTACATTATGTTGACAATATAAAAAAATATATAAATATTACTAAAAAGGCATACTTTAAAATTTTACACTTTTTTCATTATGTTGCGATTAATTTTAAAAATTTATAAGTTGTTGACTTTATGTAAATAATATACCTAAACTATCTAAAAACAAAGAAAATTAAAATTTTTTTAGAATTCAATATTATATGGAATTAAAGATTGCTGATATTCGTTGATTTATATCAATTGTTGACATAATGTAGATAATGTGAACAGTATGTAAGTAAAGCAAGATCATAGATATTTTAATAAATTAAAAATGTTTAATTGTGCGCCCCGGTAGAGTAGTTGGTAGCGTGCTGGCTTATCAGCTCGGGGGTCGTGGGTTCGATTCCCACCAGAGGCACTGGTCTGTTTTCGCTACAACGCGCCGAAGGCCATAGTAGCTAGTGCTCGGTTAGGGTAATAGTATATAATTTGTAATTATATGATTATTAATTAATAAAAAAAAAATGTTTAATTATGATGTGAGCAAGAACAATGGTTAACCTCTCTGCTGCGTAAGACGTATACATACGTTTTATCAAAATTTTATTTCAACGCAACCTGCGAAGATTTTTTTTATTTAACAACATTTGTTTAATTTGATTAATTCATGACATTATATAGACAATTTAAACTACATACAGAAATTTTACTAAAAAGGCCTACACTCAAAAAAAAAAAAGTTTGTAAAGTCAGCAAAACATTTTGCTGAGTCAGCAAAATTTTAGTCAGGAGGATGTTTGCAAAAAAGTTGCTAATGTCAGCAAAATTTTTTGGTGAAAATCAGCGCGCTGATTTTTACCAACAAAATTAGTAGATTCAGCAAAAGCTTTGCTAACACTTAGTAGATTAGAAATAAAAAAGCCTTGCTAAAAATGAATAAATTTTTTGCTGAATTTTAGAAGACTGAAAAAAACGCAAAAAATTTGTAGAAAAATTGTAATTTAGTTAATTTATTTGCTGAAAATCATAAAACATATTTTTGTGATTCTTTTAAAAATAATTTACAATAATTACGAATTATAAAAATTTTCATTTTCCCACATTGACCACATGAATTAATTTAATATCTGAAAATATATAGAAATAAATATATATAACATAACAAAAATTTTCTTTCAACTACTTACATCAATGGTTGTCTAAATGATGCTTTCTTTTAAAGGACGCCACTGCCGAAGATAATTATAGAAACGAAACGAAAAAATAAAAAAATCAAACGAAACGAAAAAAACAACCATTTTTTTTGCAATAAGAAAAAGGAACCATAAAAATCTACCTAAGATGTGTGTCTTTGTCTTTCGCTATACTCTGTCTACATGTCTGTATATGTTTGTTTGCAATTTGACCACACTAGACTATTAATCTGTAAACATTTAGTTTAAATAAATAAATATTTTATTTTGTCTTTTATTTAATTAATAGACAATTATTTTCACAAGCCGGTGACAACGCAAAATTTAAGTTGTTTTAATCCTCAATTTTGTTTTATGTATGAAAAACAGATACAAAAACTTCCATGGTTGATTTTTTTATATGCCTTATTAGAGTTGTACTTTTTAGTATCATTTTCCGCTTCTCTACTACATCTTGACATGCCGAGACATCTACTTCATTCTGCGTATATCTTTCAATCTGGTTGTCGTCCACACTATTAATGTGCTTATCAAGCACAATTTTTTTTAGCGAAATTAATTAGTAAAACATTAGTATATTGGTAAAGCATTAGTATAAAACAGTTAAGTGCTGAATAAGTATAACAAAAATTTTAGCTGAAAACACGAATTTAGCAAAAAATTTTGCTAAAAAATAGTATACCTGATTTACAAGACGTTTTACTAACTTTACTACTAACTTATTTTTTTTTTTTTTTTAAAGTTTTTATGTGTTTTAAATAGTTTGCGATTATTTTAACAATTTTAACAATTATAACAATTGCTGACTTTGTGTAACTAATGTAAACTATGTAAAAATTAAGACAACTAAAAATTATATATTATTTAAGTCAACATTGACTAAATGCAAATAAAATCAATTTGCTTTTATATATTCGATATGGTGTAAATAATGGAATTCATGCAGATATTTCATAAAAAAAAAAAAACTTTTGTAGATTTATTCAAAGACTTATTGAAACATATTATTGACATTTTGTAGACTATGTAAAATTGTTATTGTTTTACTTTCAATAAAATTTTACCATACGTATTCTACTCATACATAATTAAATTAACAGCAATAACCTGTATAATAATTTTGAATGAAAAAACGTAATTAAAAAAAGTGACTCCTTTACCTCTACTTTACTTGTCCCAAACACCCATTATTCAAGACATAATAAATATTAACACAACATTCCACCTCAACTACGAAATATATTTTTCTTTACCTTAAAAAGCATTCAAGTATTCATCCAGTCATTTCACACCAATCACACGTACAATACACTTTACAAACTGCAGTTCAAGTTCAATGTCAAGTGCAATGTATTCATACGTTTGTTCTCCGCACCTCCTTTTATGATAAGGGGGTTTTTGGTATGAGTATTTTGTTTTTTTTTATTTGCGCTATATAGAATGAGTTGTGTAAATTATTTTTGTAGGCAGACTACGTGTTCTTAGTGCTGTTGTTGTTGTTGTTTTTGGTGAATTTGTATGAAAAAGGGGAGCTAGTATTTCAAAATTTTCGGGTGGTATGGTGATGTGATATATCATGATTGTTTGATTTTATATTCAATATACACAGAAAAATATAGTCACAAAAATTGGAAATATCAATCAAAACTTCAATAATCCAATATAATAAAATCAATTAAAAAAATTGTTGTATTGATTAAACCATTATTTGATACTACGAATTTAGTAGTTGGGGCAAGTACAATTAATAATGTTATATTTCTGTCAAATAATTCTTAATTGAAATTAAATATTATTTTCAAACACAACCCTGCATTTTATCCATTAAACTTTTAATTAATAATACGAGTTTGTGATTGATTCAACTTAAATTAACATTTTAATTGTAGCAATTAATCTTTTAATTGTAACTACATATATTTTTCGTTTTTTTTTTAGGAAACGGAATAAAATTTTCATTTGTTAATCATTGCAAATTTTTATTGAGATTGCATTGCATTTCTTTCGGTGTAAAAAGAATTGAATTGTTAAAAATCAAATTGTTGCATGCGCGCACTTCTATAACTGAAACATTGTTTTTAAAAAAAAAAACATATATTGTTTATTTAGTATTTAAAAAAACTATTTTTTCAAACTTGTGCAAAGTATTACACGTTCATTTTATTTTATTCTAAGAAATTTGTATGCATGTTTTTGTTTAAAATTATTTTATTTAAACAAATGATTCATATAACTTAAGGCAAAAAGAAAGCTAAGAAACAATGAATGATTCAATATGAAATTTTAGATTATTAATAATGATTATTTTATTATAAAAACGGCTAAAATTTACAAATTGTCATTAAGTTAAAAACAAATTAAATGATTAAAGTGTTTCATATTTTTTTTTTTTGTAAATAATGTAATTTATTATCGATCTCAAGATATTTACAGCCTGCATATTTTTTTAAATTATTTTAAACGAATTACCAGTTTTAATTGCACATCATCATTTACAAGACGTAAAGATTGTAATACTTATATTAATGATATTATGATAGGAAAACTAAGATTATTACTAGATTTTTTGTTTTATAATCATTTAAAAATTTTGAGATAAATTTTAAATATTCTACACATTTTTCATTAGATGTTAACAATATTTGAAAGGTTAAAATTTTGTTTTATTGTGCATTTTTTTAATTTTAATTATTAAAAAATTGTTGAAATTTAGCCCATCAGCAATTGTTGACATTATGTTGAAAATGTAAAAATTCATTTAAAAGCTGTATACACAACTTGTGTTAATTTGATAAACAGTTATAAATTTTTAAATATCATTTTTTAATTCTTTACACATTGTAGGTTATGTTAAAATGTAAACTTTTATACATTTTTAAACAATTTGCCCTCAAATTCGTTCCAATAGCAATTGTTGACATTATGTAGACAATGAAAAATATGTAAAAAAAAAATCTATGAAAAGATTTTGAAACACTTTCAGTGATTTTTATAAACATATCAAAGTTTATAAATAATTTTTACAATTTTGTACACATTTTTGACCAGAAGTAAACAATGTACAGAATGCAGCGGCATTTTTTAAATGTAGCTTTTTAATAATTTTATTTATTTTAAAACAATTTACATTGTCTGCAATTATTGACATTATGCAGACAATGTAAAATATGTAATAAATCCCTTGAAAAACTTTATAAACAGCTTTAGTGTTTTTATAAACATTTTACAATATGTAAAACATTTTTGTATTTTTTTACACATTTTTGAACAAATGTAAACAATGCAAGTTAACTGTTGTTATGATGAGAATTTTTTTAATTTTTTTTAAACAATTTGATATATAAATTCGGTCCAATAGCAGTTGTTGACATTATGTAGACAATGTTAAAAAAATCAAATCAAATGATATACACAGACAATGTAAAATATGTAATAAATCATTTAAAAAAACTTTATAAACAGCTTTAGTATTTTTATAAACATTTTTATAGTTTGAAAATAATTTTTGTTTTCTTACACATTTTTAACCGAATGTAAACAATGCAAGGTATTTGTTGTAAAAATAAGATTTGTTTTCATTTTAATTATTTTAAGACAACTTTGTAAATTCGGCACAATAGCAATTGTTTACATTAAAGTGTATAAAAATCATTTGAAAAGATTTATAAACAGTTAAATTTATATTTTGATAAATTGAAAAATTTTATTAATTTTAATTATTTTAAAACAATTTGTTTGTAAATTCAGCAATTGTTGACATTCTGCACCCAATGTAAAATACGTAAAAAGTTGATTAAAATTATTTACAAACAGTTTTTTTTATAAACTTTTAAAATTGTTCAAATACATTTTGAATTCTCTACACATTGTCGACAGGTGTAAACTATACAAGTTATATGAAATTTCGTTTAAATGTACATTTTCCTTAACTTTCATTATTTAAAAAAAAGTTTCAATTTGGTCCACTATACAATGTAAATATGTAAAAAATCCTTTGAAAATATTTCTAAACAGTTGAAGTGTTTTTATAAACATTTTCAAATTTATAAATATTTTGGTATTTTTTACACATTTTCGACCAAATGTAAACAATATAAAAAACAAAATTCGGTCCAATAGCAATTGTTAACATTATGTAGACAATGTAAAATATGTAAAAATCGTTGAAGGGGAATAAAATTTATAAATAATTTATGCATATTTTACACATTCTCGACGAGATGTAAACAGTGTAAACAAATTTTAAATTTTGTTTAAATGAGGTTTTTTTTATTAATTTTGATTATTTTAAAACAATTTGCACATAAAATTGGTCGAACGATAGTTCACATTATGTAGACAATGTAAAATATTTTTTAAAATCCTTTTAAAGAAATCTAACATTATATTATTGAATTAAAATTATGAGTATTAATTCAGGTATAAAATTCTGCGATAAAATTTTCTAAATCACTTATTTTTTTTGAAAAAAAGTTTTCTTCTTCTTTATTTCATGTATTTGCCTATTGGATGAGAGTGAAATGTAGCTTTTGACAATTTGTATTTGAAAATAATAACATTTACATTGTGTATGTATGTGAAAGTTAAGTAAGCCTCTTATATAAAGAATGAATTGATGAAAAGATATCAATACTTTAAGTAAGCGATAATGGTTGTCATCCTAAAATCCCATTGTAAATCTCAAAGAGGAAGTGGGGAAAAATATAATAAAGAAGAAAATCTTGTTAATAAGAACTAAATTTTTTCTTTAAATTATGTCGTTTTGATTTAAAAACAATATATTAATCTCGTTAAGTTCGACTTAAAACTCAACAAAAAGTCTCTTAAACCTGAAAAAAAATTTGGAAAAATATCAGAAAAAGCTACTAAAAATTAGTCAAAAATTACGTAGCAACAAAAAAATAAACTGTTAAAATTAGCAAATTTCTTTTGCTAAATTTTAGTAAAATAATATCAGCAAAAATAAAACTGTTAAATTTTGCAACATTTTAGTTGAATTTAGTTAATGAAAATAGCAAACACTTTTGCTAAATATTTGTAGACAAAAAACAGTAAAAAAAACTGTAATACTAACAAACATTTTTTTTTTTGTTGCTACGAGGGCGGATTAATAAGTTCGTGACTTTTCGAACTTCCCTCGTAGTTATATGAAATGCAACACTGCTACCATCAAGTTAACAGACTACTGTCAAATTTTGAGCAAATTACGTCATTTACTTTGCGTTTAACAGCTGTTCAAAACATACAACCTCGTGGATTTTTTTAAAAATGGAAAAAAGTGAATTTCGTTAGCTCATTAAACATTATTTTTTGCGAAAAAAAACCGTCAATCAAACCAAGGAAAAACTTGATTGACACTATGTGGACTCAGCATCATCGATTTCAATGGTAAAAAAGTGGTTTTCTGACTTTCGTTGTGGTAGCACAAGTACAAATAACGCTGAACGTTTTGGACGGCCAATTAAGGTTAATACACTCGAAAATGTCGTAAAAAATCCACGATATGGTGTTGGCCAATCGACGAGTAAAAGTGCGTGAGATTGTTGATGCCATAGGCATTTCATATGGCAGCGTGGTTTCGATTTTAAATGATCAGTTGGGTTTAAGAAAGCTGTCTGCAAAATGGGTGCCGCGTTTGCTGTCAATTGACTATAAACGTAATCGTGGCCAATAAGGTGATGGCAACAGTTTTTTGGAATGCACGCGGAAAAATCCACATCGATTACCTTCAAAAGGGGAAAACAATAAACCGCGAATATTATGGCAACTTATTGGACCGATTTAACGAGGATTTCAAAAAAAACGACCCCATATGGCCAAGAAATGCCTATTTTATGGACCTCGAAAAATCTTATTTTTTGGAAGGGATACAAAAATTGGAGAAGCGTTGTGTGCATTGCAGTGTAAGTGCATTGAGCTAAAAGGAGATTATGTTGAAAAATAATTTTTTTTTTTTTTGCAAACTGTGTTTCGTTCAAAAAGTCACGGACTCATTGATCCGCGCTCGTATATTTACCTTAAATTTAGTTGAATGCAAATTTTAAATTTTAGTTGAAAGCTAATTTTTATTCGCATACGATAAAAATTTAAAATAAAACTTTGAAAATATCAAATTTTTCGTGTGATTTTTATTGTCTACTAATATTTAGCAACTTTTTTTTTTTTTGCTAATTTTAGCTATTTTTGCTATTTTAATTAACTAAAAATTTGCTCAAATATAACGTAATTTTTGTCGATTCAGTATTTATTTTTTCTATTCTTATATTACTAACATTTATATAAAGGGTCCGCCAAATAACTTTTTTTTTTTTGAACTCCTGAACCAATTGGACTTTGTATGGCGTCATACCAAGGTCTTTATGCAAAATTCGTCTCAATGATGTCTCCGAAATGTTCAATTGTTGAGAACGACGGTGAATTGATGTTGATGGCGCTTCACGCACACTTTCTGCCACAGCAGCAATATTCTCGGGTGTACGCACAGTTTTTGGCTTTTCACGCTTTGGTTTATCGATGAGGATGCCAGTTTCTTTCACTTTTTTCACAAGATAACGAACATACGAACCATATTCGTTCAGCGGAAGGATAAAACTAATTATCTGTCAAATCAGACATGAGCTAAGTGTTACCATTCACGAAATAAGCACTAGTTGAAAAAAAACGTTAGATGGCGGACCCTTTATTTGCTCATTTCAGCAGTTTTTCCTGAAACCAAATTTAATTTTTAGTAGTTTTAGCAAACACTAACTACTAACTTTTTTATATTAGTTTTTTTTTTTTTTTTTTTTTTTTTTTTTAAAAAAGAGAGGCAACACTTAGGAAATACTTCCTATATTTTTAGTGTGTTGCTTTCTTTGGAAAGGGATAGTATAGAGATGAAAGGTGGGGAAAGATGAAGGGCTTCAGACATGGCAACACTGTAATTGCGCGAGATGATAAATCTTAGAACAGTTGTTGCTCGCCACCATGTAGAGTTGGCGAACTTATTGAAGCTTTTTGGTTCATAGCCCTGATTCATTATTTTACTTCGGTGGGGTTAATTGCTATGGGAACACCGAAGGTGGACGTTGCGATACGTATGAGGGATAGAAAAAACTCATACATATTAATTTGATGTTGCCGGCACCGGGGATCGAACCCGGGACCTTCTGTGTAAAAGTCCAACGCGCTAACCATTACACCACAACGCCCACAGTTTATGCAAAATATAAATTTCCAATTTAAATTTAATTTTTTTCATTTCGCGATTTTTTTTATTAAATATATAAAAATTACATTATTACACCTCATGTAATTTACAAATAAATTAAAAATAAAAAAACTATAAAGCCACATCTTAATAAAATCGGAATGTAAATAAGGAGAATTACAAGAAGACTTGCAGACAATACACACAACAGTCTCCTTCGTCAAGGTTAACAGCCCGGGTAAAAATAGTTATATCTACATTCAAAATAGTTTGTAATTTAAATTAACTGAAAATGTAATTCAACATAAATAATAAATCATTTTAAATCCGGTCTACTCACTTTTCAGTTAAGTCAAATGTTTCTTGTTATTTATTTTTAAATATCGTTAAAATAACTAACAAATCCGTAAAAACAAAAGAATAGTAAGTTAAAAATAAATGTTCAAATTTTAACTACAGATCAGTTAAAATAAAAATTATATTCAGTTTTTGGAAATTATTTCAGTTTTTTTGTTTTTCACACACACACACACAACATGTGTAAACTTTTTCAATTTCTTGTAATTTGAATTGAAATAATTTTGTATATAAACAAATCATTTTAATAAAAAAACATACACGAATTTTTTTAATATTAGTTTGAAAAAAAAAAACAAAAAATAACTGTAACGGAAACAAATTAACTACAACAAATATTTTTATGAGACTTTAAATAGATGAAACTTAAAAAAATCGGTAAATGGTAGTAAATTATTTTGAACAAATGTATAAAAAGTTGAAAAAATATTTATTTGAAAAATATTCTTTATTTTCCACGCAACTGAAAACCTTTTTATTAAACTACAAACAGTAACCTACATAATATTCTTAGGGCCATTATTACAACTTGCCAATAGCTAAAGTTCGGATGTTATCTGACAGATTATCAGTTTTTCGATATTATAAGTATACTTTAAGCTAAAAGTGACCGATAAGCTAAAGGGAAGATATTGTTGCCTTTAACTTTAAACGTAAGGTTTATGTGTTTAAGGTTGCCACATTTTCTGCTCTATAAAGAAGAAGAAGAAAATACCGAATTTCACAAATTATTGTTTGTTTGTAAACAAATAAATAAAAGTACGTTGCCACTACGTATTTTTATAAACCAATTCATAAACCAATAATCGGTTTTTAGTTTGGTGCTGCCACATTATCAAAAATATTAATTTTATTTTATTGGGAAGCTGTAATAACGAAAAACATTATAGCTCACGTTATTCCTCACTTTAGCTAAAGTTACTTTTTACTAACATTTATTTTAAAGGCAAGTTGTAATAACGGCCCTTAGTGTAGTCATATATAATATGATTAAGGGGGACATGACATTGGCCGTTTTTTGAAATCGACTTTTTTTATAATTTTGTATTTTAGTAAATATTCATGGAATATTTAGTAAAGATTTCATGGAAAATTCCTACGGGTTCAAAAGTTACAGCCGGATTAGTGAGAGCGCATTTTTAATTTTCGCGCTACCTACGTACGGAAGCTGGTATATACTTGTTTTACTTGCTACCTGACTTTTGGTGGTTGTTATTTCGTACCTACTTGAATTGTGGGTTTTTTTTTTGCGTTTTTGAATTTCTTGAAAAAAAGGCATCTTTATACCTCATATAGTGGAATTTTTATTTTATATGCTTAGTTATTTGGCATCTTTTGCAGCGTGAAGTGAAGTTAACCTTTTTTTTCTTTGTTCCCAAACTTTGAATGCGTTTATCTCGAAACCATGTTTTTCGTACTGGTTGCGGCACTAGCGGGTTCATTTTTTTAAACTTGATTCACTATCGTATGACACGAGCTTTTTTTCGATTTTTTATGAATTTTTAAAGTCAATATTTTTTTCGAAAAAACACACTTTTAAATTTGGAATATCACCAAAAATTGAAAAAAAAAAATTTAAAAAAAAGCTCGTGTCATACGATAACTAATTTTTTTTAAGATTTAAAAGTCATTTTTTTTCCAGATCGGACAATTTTTGCGACTACCAGCGCTGCAAGCACGAGGCCCCGTTTTTTTTCTCTGCCGCCAGTTTGGAGCTCTATAAAACCATGTTGGAGTGAAAAATATATTATTTTGAATTTTTTTTTCTTGTAATTTGTTCAATTCTCTACAATAATAATAAAAAAAAAATTTTGGAAAAATGTTTGTTTTTGACTGAGTTATGAATTTTTAAAAAAAGGTCTGTTTTCTCTGCCGCGAATGTAATGTCCCCCCCCCCCCCCCCCCCCCCTTAAGTCATATCAGACTTTGAATGGAGTCACATTAGTCATCGTATACAAATAATAATTATTGAGAGAATTTTTTATATGGTACTTGATATTATTATATGTCTCAAAATCTTACTCCATATATAACTATATAAGCCTTATAATAATCGATATTATTATATATGGTCCCATGCTAAGTCTTATTAAACTATATGTGACGTCACACTAAAAATATTTCCCTTATAATTTTATATAGCAGTATTTATAATCCCATACATATTTTGGAAAGTTCAATATCAAAATAAGTTATCTGCAAGTTAAGATTTTATTACATATAACCATATTAATTTTTTACCGCAATTTTTTTAAGTGATTTCTCTTATATAAATTAAAATAAAAAATTGGTACATTTTATAACACAAAAAATTGTTCTTGATAATTTTTAAACATAACTTTACGTTTCATTTAAAAAATTTGGGTGTTTTAACTTGTTGATTTCTAGAAATTTTAATTTTCAACTGAAATACTTGAAATAATTTAAGCATAACTTCAAATTAAAAAAATAACATACCTACTTTCGGCTAACATTTTATAAAATCATAGATATAATTTAATGTCGCGGATATAAACAAATCTCGGATAAAATAGTATAAAATTTTATCTAATTTGATTTAATTATATACATGTAGATGACCGATTTTTCGCATCAATTTGTATGTGTTTATATATCGGAACTTATCAAATAAAATATATCATTTCATTAGACTCCATGTTAATATTTTTACTCGGGAGAGCCATGTAAACAGCCTAATAAGAAAATATTGTTGCGGATGTGTGCGTGTGTGTCTGTCTGCACACAATCATAATAAAACACCCAGAAATAAAAAGTTTACATTGTATGTGTAAATCTTGTTATAAAATCAAAAAAGAATAAGAACAAAAAAAACAGAAATTGCCAGCGAGTCCTTGACAGTTAAAATACATTGCAATATAGCCAATAGGCAAATCTTTATAAATAAAACACCCTGAAACTTTACCTTCTGTCAGCATCTCCAACAGTTTTCATCTAATTTTTTAAATGGAAACTTTGGCAAAATTGGTTTTGCCAACCATAGCCACCCAGTATTTGTTTCTGAACATGAATGTCAAATCATGAACATGGCTGATTGCTTATTTCCACGTGCCACATATATTTGATATTAATTGTGTTGTTAGCTGAGTTGTCTTTACTTTACTCCCTGGTATCCATGTTTTTGTTGAAAAAAAAAAATGTACTCGCATTTGAAAATTTTTCGTGTAAACACTTAAATATTTGAATTTGATTGTAGTTATAATGGAAATATGGTTAGATAATAAAAGTGCGTTTTAAAGATATATATTTAAGTTTATTTAAGACGCAGATGGCAGGGATTATCGTATAAAGAACTGACAATATAACCCAGTGTAGAAACGGTAATGACATGGAATTATTTTTCTACTACCAGCAATGGCACCAGCTTACTCTTTGCATTACTGTAACACGAATAATAAGGACTTATTAATAATGACTAGTTAATTTCCCCATAATCTCAATACAAAAAATAAGGCGCTACCCATAGTATTTAATGTTTATCATTATTTTATATATAAAGTGATGACCTAAAAGTTTTTGGTTAATCTATTTTTAGACTCATTATTTTTCCACCCTAGTAAGGACATATTTAAGTACTTATTTTTGATTTTGTGTAAGCTGGAAAGTTATGACATTTGGTGCAAGCAAGTAATATATGTTTTTATCTATCAAGTACAATATGTCGAGATAGTTCAGATGGAAGAGTTCTTTCTTTTATTTAACAATGGGCTAAAGAATTTACTTTTCTTCCATAGACTAAAAAAAATAAATAAATAAATAAATAAATTAAAAGAGCGGTTGACTGCCAAACTAGAGGCCCGGGTTCAAATCCCATGTGAGCACATTTTATTTTAAAAAAATTTTCAATAAAAAAATATACATTTTTTTAAATCGAGTTTTTTGAAAATTTATTTTTAGACTCATGGTTTTTGTCCACACTCATAATAATCCATGCTTAAAAATACAAATATATTTTTCGTAAACTTTTTTTCGTAGAATGTACAAACATTTTGTTTATATTACAAAACTTTTGTATAAAACAAATTATATAAATTTACAAATTTCGTAAAAAATACAAACATGATTTCGTAATATTTTTTTAGTACATTGTACAAAAATTTGTAATGTTACAAATATTACATATGGATGTTGATGTGGTTAGAGGTCGGATTTGCAATCAGAAGGTTGCGAGTTCAACTCCTGGCCAGGACAACTTTTTTTTCTTTTTAGTTTTTATATTTTTTTTGTTTATTAATGGTTTTTAAATTTCTATGTTTTATTTTTTTATTTCATTATTGCTATTTTGGTGTTTTGATATAAATGGATATTTTGTATTTTGTTTAATAAAGAGGATCCTAAAACAAGTTAAAGAGGACCCGAAAACACTACTTCCACTTTATTTGCAGGGTTTAGTATGAAATTCAATAAAACAAATATTTAAAAAGATAAAATATTTAATAATAAAATGCAATTAGTTTGAAATTGTTATTTAAGTTTTTTATTATTATTATTTTATTATTTTTTTATTTTGTTTTTTAATATATTATTTGATATATTTATAAAAAAATTATATTATTTTATTTAGTTCAATAAACATAATAAAAATATTTAATTGCCATTTTACCTTTTTTATTAAATATTTGTAGCATATTTTTCTAGTTTTCATAAAAATTTCATAATATTTTCGACTTAAGTTCCTTTTTAGTTTGTTGTATTGCATCAGCTACTTTGGTGGAAATGGTAGAGGGGTCTACTTCAACACAGCAGGACGTCACTGAAATCGTGAGTTCGATTCTGGTGTGGCACCATTAATTTTTTTTTTTTAATTTTAAAATAACCCCGTAAGGTATGCACCACATTTTTATTAAAAAAAAGTTTTTACAAAACTTTACGAAATATGATTTGTATATTCTACAAATTTTTTCGTAATGTCAAAATAACCAAAACTTTCGTAAAATGAACAACGGTTTTCGTGTATTTTACCTATAGATTATTATGAGTGCATACTACACACAGAGAATTTAGCTATTTGCCAACTAAAATTTGGTTAATACGACTCAAATTAGGTTATTACGAATTTCAGATGGTTGGCACAGCTTAACATTACTTGCCACTACCAACTATGTACTTATATAACCGCTTATATGATACTGATTTTCTACACTGTTACTTTTCTTTAGCTGAATAAAAATTTTTTTTTCAAGTTTTAAAGCAGAAATAAACAAAATATTAAATTTTCTGAGCAAAATTGTATTCAGCTACAATTATCTCACAGATTTCAATGAAAATTAATTTCTTTTTGCATGAAAACTTTTCTTTAATTTACAAAAACAAAGACTTATTTGTGCACGGGATAAATGTTGCCTATACAGTGAACCCAGAGTTATCACATTTTTGAATTATTAGATATATGGGAAAAAGTCTCTTCGGAAAGTTGCATAAAAACCGAACGATTTCAAATATCTGGAAAAGGTCAGCAAATTTCTAATCAAAATTAAGATATTCTATTTCTTGATCCCACTAAGTAACGCCTAAACATGAGATTGGGCAGCTAGAAAAAAATACGTGTCTATCTGCGATCTGCCAGTCCGGGTCAGCATACCTCCCTTGTTAGCTGAATTGCAAATTTCTGATCAAAATTCTACTTCTTTTTAAAGTATTTAATAACAAATAAAAATTAATAAGGGTACTCACGTCATATTGTTAATTAAACACAAATGTATTGAAGCTGTAAAGATAAAAAAATATTTTTAATTAATTAATTAGAAAAAAATATATATCTGATAAATTTAATACAAAAATTATTTCACTAGATATTATAGAAGTTAAATTCAAAAGCGAACCAACAAGATATTATGGGATTTAAAGCGAACTTTAAGAACATAAATTTATGAAAGAATTAGAATGAGGCCTACGCATTGAACACCCTTATTATTAAATTGGAATATGTATATATGTATATATATGTATTTTTTTTCTGCAAATGTCACGTAACTTTTGCGCGTGTGAACAGATTATAACAGCTGTACAATTTGTTTATAACAATATTGTTGTGGAATTATAATATTATTGTGGAATTATAAGTAAAATAAGTGTATTTCTGGAAGAAAAAAAAAATCACATATTTAAATTTTAGAATAAAGAGTCTTAAAAATTTCTTTCTAAGCAATCAATACAAATGAAAAAACAAAATTAAATGCAAATTTACCTCTCCATATATCATAATCGGTTTATAAAGACAAAGAAAGTTTAGTAAACAAATTTTGTATTAAAAATTTGTGTTATTAGTTTCTAAACAATATCGTCTTCAAAAAATTTTTTTTTCCAGTTCCTTAATCGTTTCTTTATGTATTAAAATATTAAAAGTTTTAAGTCAATTTCTAACTTTGGTGTCAGAAATTAATTATTTCTTTTGTAAGTCCCAACGTTGGGCGCCATTTAGAGAAGAAATAAGAAAATTTTTTAATATTGATTTACTTATGTTTAATTTTTCTATTTATTTGATTTTTATATTTTTCATTTATTTTATGAATTGTTTCTCAAAGTAGACTAAATATAACTGCCTCTTTTTAGGTAACTACTACGTTTTGCATTTTTTTTTTCACAAAAATCCTTGAATTATCTTACTTATTACTTATGCAAGGAATATTATCGTTTTTGAAACAACGTAATAAAATACATGTAAGTGCGTTAAAATACTTGTCAATGTGACGTTGAAGAAACACAAAATTTAGGAGAAAATGGGCATATATTATTAGCATGCGTAAATCAAATTATATACATAAAAACCTTTTAAAGTGTTTACAAAACATAATAAAGTTAAGTATTCCTTAATTAAAAAATTAAAAAAATTTGTTTGGTTAATACATATTTAAAAAAGATTAAATATTTCCTTTAAATCCGATAATTGGCAGCATTAACCTTTGCACTCCCGAAATTGGCAGCATTAACCTTTGCACTGTACAAAACCCACCCGGGGTTTTGTAGATTTCAATCCGTGATAACTTTACGTTTTTGATCAAAACTAAAAATGCTTTCGACTTAGTCTCTAATTTTTTATTTTTATCAGCAACTGTTAACCCTTTCACTACCCATGTACACTACAGTGTACACATTTAAAAAATAAAAAAATCAAAGTACAAGGTGGCGCAAAAGTAATCCTCCTATCAGAAAATGCTATAAATTTTGCGATTGGCCCCTAATGTCAGTTCTGTTTTGACATTTGTGTAGTAAACACATGCGAAATACACGTTAATAAACAATGTTACGCTACACTGCTTCAGAACGCGGAATATTGGTGACTATTTATTTGACCAATAATCGGTCGGTGACTTTGGCACAACGTGAATTTCGTCGCAGATTTCCTGGCCGTCCAACGCCTACTGGTGAAACACTGCGACGTTTAGCCGCTCGCCTCGAAGAGACTGGCACAACACGAGATGCTGCCAGGCGTGTCAGACCCCGGAGTAGCCGTTCTGCAGAGAATATTGCTGCTGTAGCCGAGGATGTCATGGAAGCGCCGTCGACATCGACCAGACGACGTGCCACGCAAATGGGTATCAGTCGACGGTCTTTACAGCGAATTTTGGTACAAGATTTGAAGATGTTTCCGTACAAAGTCCAGGCGGTGCATCAGCTGTTAGCTGCTGACCGCCAATCGCGTGTAACATACGCTCAAGCCATCCTTAATCACCACCAAGAGGAAGATGATTTTTCATCAAAAATAATCATGAGTGATGAGGCCCATTTCCATCTTAGCGGGTACGTAAATAAGCAAAATTTACGCTTCTGGGGCACTGAAAATCCGCGTGTAACCCACGAAGAGCCATTACACCCGCTCAAAGTCACTGTATGGTGTGCTGTTTTCGCTGGAGGAGTCATCGGACCTTTTTTCTTCGAAGACGTCGCGGGCCAAACTGTGAATGGTGAGCGCTACAGAGCAATGATCAACGAGTTCTTTTTGCCGCAACTTGATGAATTGGGATTGGAAAACATGTGGTTCCAACAGGACGGTGCAACGGCACACACTGCACGTGCCACAATCGATATGCTGAAGGATGCATTTCCCGGGCGCCTAATCTCCCGTTTTGGCGATTTGCACTGGCCAGCAAGATCGCCTGATTTGACCGCTCCAGACTTCTTTTTGTTGGGCTTTTTGAAGTCGCGGGTTTATGTCAACAAGCCTCAGACTCTTGCAGCTCTTAAAGACAATATCCGTCAAGAATGTGAGGACCTATCGCCGGAAGTTTTGGCCAAAGTGATGGAAAATGCCATAAAAAGGGCTCAAATGACAATCAACTGTGGCGGCGGCCATTTACATGACATCATATTCTCGGCTTGATGTAAAAAAAATTAAAATACCAAATAAAAATAATCCACAAGAAGAATCAAAGTTTTTCATTTTTTTTTTAAATTACAGCCAAAAACCATCGGAAGGTTATTTTTGCGCCACCTTGTATTTAAAAAAAAAATTTTTACATTTAAATAAAAAAAAAAAAACAATATTTAAATTGAAATTCAAACGATAACAAATAAAACGAAACTCAAAATATACATTATTTTAGCAACAAACAATGATTTTACACATTTACGAATAAAAGAATTTAAGCCAACTTCAGAAATTAATGGATGCAAAAAAAAAAATATTGCAAATATTAAACAAATGGATTTGATTTTAAATTTAATTTAATTTCGTTTTGTTTTTTCTTTTGAGTTCTTTGACATACATTTTGGGGTAGTTTTTAGTTTATATTTTTTTCAATGAAGAGGAAAAGAAATAAAACTTTATATTTCTGTTTAAATATGTTCGTTTATGTTGGTCATTGAGAAAAAATCATTCTATGCACAAACTACCCTATGGGGAATGAGGAGTCAATTGACCTAAAAGTGACTGGTTAAAGAAGGACTTATCACAGGACTGGTATAATTTAATACTGAAGTGGGTTAAGCCGTGACAACTGTTCTAAAATTACCAATCCTGTGACTGGTAAAGGGATTACATACCACTTAACCAGAATGCTTATTAACAAGAAAAAGCCAGTTGGCCAGAATTTCACCCATTGGAAGCTGTTTAGTTTTCGTTTATTTTTATGCCCATCTTTTGTTAGTCCACTATGTGGTTTAAAGCAGGACAAATGACCCCCTCCTATGACAAGCTCATGTTAAAGTTGCCAGTTGTTTACATAGGGTAGGGTTTAGCAGAGGACCGGTCTCTGGCACGAATTGACCGATCCTGTTGCACACGCAGGACCAGTCCCATTCCCTATAGGGTAACTGTTCATCAGGGCAATATAGTCGCGATTTTTGTTAGCAAACTCCTATTTCTTTAATCACTCTTTATCTCCGAAAAAGGGGGCGTTTGATGTATGTCTAAACTAGCAAAGGTAGAATCTCGAAATTTGGCACGTAGATTTATTAAATGACCAGAGCAAAAAAGCATTTTTGCTTATTCGAATGTTTAAGTGTTAAAAATGTGCTGAGAAATTTAAAAAATTCGATTTTCGAACCCAATTTTTGATGGGTACAAGGGGGGAGCGGCCATATGTGTGAACACTTTTCTTTGATTTCTTTCTAATTTAAGAACCCCGAACAAGAATCGGAAGCCAAAATTTAAATATACCCAAAAACAAAAAGTCGGTATAAAAAGATACGAATATTCTTTAAATTTTTTTTTAGTTTTTAAATTTTTTTACCCACCCAGCAATAACACAGCTTACCAAATAATGAGTCTAGCAATCTAAACTCAAAGGTTAGGATGTACTACCCTTTAAATTATAATTCTAACTTTTTTATATGAAATGTCCCAAAAGAAATGAGTTATTCATTACTGGCAGACTTAAATATTAATTCTACTGGGTTGCCTATATACACACAAGGGCATAAATATAAAGCCCTTACAAGAAGAAAAAAAAATTAAGGGATCTAAAAAATAGATTTTGAAAAAAAAATACGAATTTAAAGAAATATTATTAATTTTTTGTTTAAAACATAGTTGAACGGCTAATCGATCTCGGGTCGTCAGATTAACAGGCGATTGTTCTATAACCTAAGCCAACGAGGCATATAGTATTTGATAGTTTAAAACAAATAACATAACATTTTTGTTTTCTCGAGTATTTCATTAATTTCAGACATGTTTCCATACAAAAACAAAAATATATTAATTTCGACTTCGCCTTTAAACCTTAAACGTATGATATGATATAATTGATTGAACTATGATTTTTTTTTCTCTGTGTGCACTTTTCAGCTGTTAACTTCTATGATTAATACTTGTTGCTCAGTTTAAATTTGCCTAAAATTTAGTTTAAGATTTATACTTTATTTTGTCTGATAGTGTATGTATCCTAAACGCTTTATAATTATTATCACCAGAGAAGATAAAAAAATGCCAAAATCTGTGTTGTTTATGGCAAAAAAAAAAATATTGTAAAAAAGACCAAAAATAGCAAAATAACAAAAAAGGAAAAAAATTTAACTTTTTGAAAGAAAAATTAAAAAAAAAATAGACGAAAAAAGCATTTAAAGCAAGGAATGTTGGGCTGTTTTTAAGCTCAAAAATCTTAAGACAAAGCTGTTTTTAAGCCCAAAAATAAAAAATCCAAAAATGGAAAAAAGCAAAAAAGCAAAAAATTACAAAAAAAAACATAATTTTTTTCTCTGATTGTCAACAACAATATTCATCTATTATGCTTCTCATCACTCTAGTTGTTTTTAGAATAAAACGTCAGCATCTTTATTCATATTACAATTATACTATAAACAAAAAAATAATTAAAATTTATTTCAAGGAGACAATTTTTGTTTTGTCTACTTATTTTTTCTTAACAGGGTTGGCATTCAATAACTTTTCATAATAATCGTATTTGGCTACTTCAGTAAGTCCCGGTCCAGACACGGCAATTTTACTTGCGCAAGTTTTCTTCAATTCTCCTTTGAACTTGCTTTTGTGTTCACACAGGAAAAGATTGTTTTAGCAATTTTCGTTTTGAAACAAATTCTCCATTCTCTTTTCCTCTACTCTTCTATAAACTCAAGACTTGCGCAAGTAAAATTGCCGTGTGTGAACCGGGACTAAATTTTCAAAATTTCATATGGGCAGTGATGTGGGCGTGGTAGGCAACTGCCGTTATAATGAAAAGGTAGTGTTTGCCAACCATGGTTCTTAAATAAACATAAATTAAATATTCTGGGATCTTCTTACAATAAAGTTCGTCATTTTAGCTTGTTTTCTGTGGCTGGATTTTTAAATTCCCATACTTATAAATGTGAATTTGCTTAAATTGCTTTTTTCTGCTGATTTTAGCAGTTTTTATCTACACGTGTAACAATTTTCTTTAAACTTTGGTTCGGCTATGAAGAAGACCAAAATCACAAAAGTTAAATAAAATACAGTGGAACACGGTTATAACAAACACCGGTTATAACGAAGTATTTTTCTGGTCCCAACGCATTTACTAACATATTTCATACAACATGATACTGTTATAACGAACATCGTTTATAGCGAACTTTGCATATAACGAACTAATTTTTGGACCCTTTTACGAATATTCATACATATTTTTACGATTACAACGAATACATTAAAAAATTCGAGATTTTTTATTTTGAAAAATGTGCTGCAAATTTTAAAAACTTCAGAGTTTTACTTAAAAATTCACTAAAAAGAATTAAAATTTGTATGAAACATAATATAATGGAAGAATTGTTTTAAAATTAAAGAAAAATTATAAAGAAAAATTTAAAAAAATCTTATAATTTTTATTAATTTTTGGAAAATGTTTACTACGCTTATAGCGAACTTCGCTTATAACGAACTAAATTTTGAAATCCCTACAAGTTCGTTATAACCGTGCTCCACTGCAAAAATCAAATTAAAAGTCTGGGAAATTTGTTATGTATAATAGAGTGAATAAATGTTTAATACTTTTCAAGCGAACCGACTTCGATCAAATAAAATTAATTTATTATTAAAATAAGGAAATGTTCGCTAATGTGGCCATACATCTGGTTTTTGGGCTATATAAAAAACCAACAAGGGAGGTATAACAACCCGAACTCGCATGAATTTGGATATGTTGTAAAGGGGCAAAAAAGCATATTTTTTAGCTGCCCAATATCACGTTTAAGTGCTAAAAAAAAGTAGGGTTTAAAATTCATTTGTTTTGGTATGAAAACTTTTCTTTAATTTACGAAAACTAGATTTAAAGTACTCAAGAAAACAAATATTTTGATACCCATATTGCCTATAGGGGAAAAAGGCTCTTCGGGAAGTCGCTTAAAAACGGTTTCAAATATCGGAAAAGGTTCAGACACCCCTCGATTAAATTAAATAGGCATTGCATTATTTTTAGCTTAATATAACTAAAATTCCCTAATAAAAAGCCAGATTTTATGTTACTTGAAACACATTTTTATGAAAAATTAAAATACTTGAAAGTTTTTGGGCATAATTTGAACACCATTGAATGTGTCTTCAAGAAACCTTTCATTTGATACCAAATTTGTGTATAGTTATTTTAAATAAAACGAAATAAACGGAAAAACGTAAAATTGGGAAATTTTTGGTCCCACTTAGCAACGCCTAAACATGAGATTGGGCAGCTAAAAAAATACGGGTTCCTTAATTTTTTTTTTCTTTACAACATATCTGAAGTTCATTAAGATCTGCCGGTCCGGGTCGGGATACCTCCCTTATACGTATAATATTCCAAATTATGTAAAATCTACAAAAAAAAATTGTATTTTAATTAAAATTCATTTGAATTTGGTTTGTTAAAACGTTTAACGTATCGTTAAAAGCTCCTGTAGCTGTTACCAAATGTAATAGCAACATAATGCTTTTTAACTGCGAAAATTGGTCAAAAGAATAGTTAAACTAATGCTTAAAGCATTTGAAAAAAGGTTTAAAATTTAAAAATTGGACAATTATAAATGGTCCTCTTTAGCGAACATGATGAAAATTAAATATTTAAAATTTTTTTCGTATTTATTTTTATGAAGTCAATTAGTTTTATTAAAATTGTGAATGTAATTCTTACCGTTTGCAAAAATACGATTATGCCAACGAAAAATTATATTTTATGTTGAGTTTTTTGCAACGACACAATAAAACTAAGAAAACCGTTTGCATTCACTTTGAAACTTTTTAAAAATAATGACAGCGAAAATTAAACTTGATGACAGTTGACAGTTTTGACATTTTCATGCAACAACACGAAAAAGAAACGAATGGTTTTAGCGAACAGCCCACATTATCAAACACTCATTTCTTATAAGCTAAATAATTTTTTTTGAATTGTAACATTCTATTGTCGGAAGGAGAAAATTAAATTCGTACTAAACACTTAAAAAAAAACCAAGTAGAATTTACAAATTCATTCAGTAGATCCAAAAAAAAATTTCTAAAAATAAGTTCAACCAAATTTTAATATTTTTATTCTTTAAATTTATGTGGAAAAAGATAATTTTTTTTTTTTCCTGTATAATTTCCATTTAATTAAATAATAAAATACGCGTAACATGGATAAAAGAGTAACAGAAAATAGCCACTTTTGGCACCGGATTTTTTTTTTTTTTTTTAAGACTTAAGGGGGCCAAAGTTTGTATTTATTGCATTAAATTATGTTATAGCGTTACGCCCTGTTTCTAGAACACGTTTTGCTTCACGTTCGTCTAAAAACAATAACAAAATACATGCAATGCAAAAACAAAATACATGTAGGCACCCGTTCGTCGTGTACAGGCGAACGTGTTGTAGAAACCAGGGGTTAAAAACTTCTGAGACCCCCGTAATTTTTATTTCTGAAATTCATAGGGCCAAAGGCTGAAGTTTTTGTGTATTCATTGCATATTTTTAAATTTACTGATTAAATTAAATAATGGATGAACAAATTTCAGAAAATAACAACCTTTTTGTTACTAAATTTAAAGGGTCCAAAAGTTTAACCGGCAAGTGTGTCACTGGGAGGGGTTGTCAAAATTGAAGAACAGAAGCGTCATAGAGTTGTTTTATTATCAGATATTGTTTTATTAAAGATATTTCGATCAGAGTTGTATGAATGTATGACACAAAAATTGCGAGAGTGAGTGAAATTTATGCAAATCATGTGTCGTGCGTGAGATAAGAAATTTTGTTGTCAAAGATCCATGCGGGTGTCCTAATTTTTTTTGTCCAGTTTTAGGTTTATTGATGATTTTTTACTGAAAAATCTCCGGAATTGGTAAAAGTCATACAAATTAAGTCAAAAAAACTCCTCGATTTATAGAAAATTTCGTGAGCGTAAATGCAATTTAAATTACACATAATAAAATGTCTTAAGTGATTAGAAAGATTAGCACGTGAGCGCGAGTCGAAATTCGCCCTCACGTGTATTCGATAAACCGAGAGAATTTTAGTGGACAAAATATAATAAAAATTTTTAGTAAGCCAGTTTGCTAAGTAAACGAAAAACTTCTTAAAATTAATGAAAATTTTAATACATTTTATGAAATTAGTTTTTCAATGAAACTTCTTCATTGAGAAAATGAAACATGTAATAAATAAAATGAAATTTTTCGAAAAATTTTGTGAAAAATTGCATTAATTTAAACTTTCAGTTCAATAATTATCTTACAAGGAAACTACACAATGGTGATTCCGCAGATTTTAATGAAATGAAAAAATATTAGAAACTTATTTTTTTTTTGGTGAGCACTCGCACGTTTAGGAGTTAAAAGAAGGGATGTTAAAAATTACAACATTTTTGTATGAAGACATGCCTAAAATTTAAGAAATACAGATTTAGTTGTACGCAATATTAAAGTACTCGAGAAAACCAAATTTTGATACTCATATCGCATATAGGCAGGGTTGCCACTTATTTAAAATATATGTTATAAAAACTCTTTGGGAAAATTTGTAAAAAAACACCCTCGATAAAAATTAAATAATATGTTAGTTTGATTTCAAACCAACAATAAACAAGTGGATGCTTCTTTAAAATCCCTTTCAGTTCAAACCCTAATTGCCTACAGTTTAATAACTTGCACAAGAAATTTAGTAAAAAACGTCGAATTGAGTAATTTTTTTACCCCACGTTTTAACCTGTAAACTTGAGATTGCGCACCTAAAAAAATACGTCTCTAATATTTTTTGTCCTCTACAACATATTCAAGTTTCATTCAAATCTGCGGATTCGCCACTCTGTAGTTTTCTTGTCAGCGTAGAAAACTTAAGTAAATTTCGGGGGACCAAAAATATTTCAAATAGAAAAAATTTAAATACATTAACGAAACTTTCGAGTCCTAAAAAAAATTGTATTTTCTTTAGCTCTTCAATACTCATCGTTTGAGTACTATTTCTTGAAAATGTTGTTAACGGGATACCCTAATATGTTTCCTCTCATGCAGTGGGTTTTGGCTGGTGTAAAAAGATTCCTTATATTATTTTTTGTCAATTGATTTGTTTTTAACCTAGAAAACTAAAATAAAACCTAAATTTGTGTAAATAGAAATAAATAACATTTGATTAAAACGCACTAAGTCCCTAAAATTCACCCAACCACTTCAAACTTATCTACTTAATAGAAACCATACAAGAGAATATGACCCTCAGGCCTATATGATTTATTAACAATAAATAAACAAAACCTTCCACTACCCTAAATGACAAATTGCCAGGCTATTACAACTTCACAAATAGGAAAATTGGTTTACAATATTGTACAAACAAATACATAACTTGGAAATGCGGGGGAGTTAATAAAAATTGGTTAAAATTGCCCAATACCACAATATAAGGAAAACAATTTTGGGATTAAAAAACAAAATTAAATAAAATAAAAACAACTTGAAACAACAAATATGATAGAGAATTTTTTGTAATTTGACTTTCCCTTGGAAAATACCATAAAAGAGAGTAAGGTTTTTATGATTAGGGTCGGGTTTTATGTTTGCCTTTAAGTATTAAACACATTTCAAGCGATAAGCGAAAAAAAACAACAGACTTGAATTTATAAAAGTTGCAATATGCATATTAAAAAAATATATGGTTTTATTTAGATTTTTCACTTTTTTAACATATCTTTAGAGAATATAATTTCAGAAAAAGTACTTCAGCTCTGTCTTACTAGGATCCAGAAAATAAGTAATAATCTTAACGCTTAAATTTATCATAACTTGTAATGAGGGAAGAAAATATAGAATTAAAATTATTATGTGCGCCCAGGTAGGCTAGTTGGTAGCGTGCTGGCTTATCAGTGCGGGGGGTCGTGGGTTCGATTCCCACCAGAGGCACTGGTCTGTTTTCGCTACAATGCGCCGAAGGCCATAGTAGCTAGTGCTCGGTTAGGGTAATGGTATATAATTTGTAATTATATGATTATTAATTAATAAAAAAAAAAAAATATTATATATAAATTATCGAATGAATCGATTTTTAGTTAAACAATTTCAAATTTTGATGTGATTTTTGATAACAAAAGCTGTCTTAATCGCCTGTCGCTCAACTTGTGTCCATACAACGTCTTCATTTTATAAACTTTACCAACAGAATATGTTTGTTTTACATTATGCTCAAAAAATTAACTATGTATTTGGCACAAACAAAAATTTGGAAAAGAAAAGGAAGAAAAAGAGCAAAAAAGAACTTTACAAGCCGACCTTGAATAAAATATATAGCTGTTATTCGTGACAAATTTTATAGAGGGAGGATTGTAGACTTTTTGTTTTTTTGTAGTGTCTACACAAGAAGAATTTTATTGGACAAAAAATAATGAAAATTTTCAGTAAACTAATGAAAATGTTCTTTACAAAATTAATGGACATTTTTTCAAAATTAGTTAAAGGTTTATAAAACCAGGTTTTTATGAAACTTCTTTTTTGAGAAAATTAAATTTTTATCACTTAAAGAAAGGTTTTAATGGACGAGTTTGCAATTTCATTGCTTTTAAGCAAAAACTAATTAATAACAGTGTAATACAATATTTTAATGTATTGTCTCGATTCTTGCATTCCGGAAAAAAGCGTGAAAAACTTTATATATACAAGGTGGCGCAAAAATAACCTTCCGATGTTTTTTGGCTGTAATTTAAAAAAAAATGAAAAACTTTGATTCTTCTTGTGGATTATTTTTATTTGGTATTTTAATTTTTTTTACATCAAGTCGAGAATATGATGTCATGTAAATGGCCGCCGCCACAGTTGATTGTCATTTGAGCCCTTTTTATGGCATTTTCCATCACTTTGGCCAAAACTTCCGGCGACAGGTCCTCACATTCTTGACGGATATTGTTTTTAAGAGCGACTTCAAAAAGCCCCACAAAAAGAAGTCTGGAGCGGTCAAATCAGGCGATCTTGTTGACCAGTGCAAATCGCCAAAACGGAAGATTAGGCGCCCCACTGTGTTGCGGCTAGTGGAAAAGTAACTTTTTTCCGATTATTTTTTTCAGTGTTTTTAATGATGCAATTTTGTCACAGACATTCCAAGTAAACAAAAAACACATAAAGCTTATTTTTATGTTGGCCCGTTGATTTTTAATTGATTTTAGAAGTCAAATATACAAAATTTTCACGAAAAGAGGGGATTTCAGGGCTGTATTCAAAATGATCTCATTTGATTTTGGTGACAGATATTCTGATTTGGAAAAAAAATCTGCCTTCGGACAAGTATCTTCTGTAAAACAAAGGAATGTTGTTTGAGACATTTTCATATGCACCTTTTTTAGAGCGAAAACCCGACTAAAGGTCCATTTTTCCTTTAAATTTGGGTTAGGTAAGCAATATCTAAAAAGTCCCAGAGAGTCCCAGTTCCAAACCACTACAGAAATGTTACATAATATGTTTTCAACGAACTGTGAAAAAATCAGCTGCCGATACCAGCCCTCCTGGGAGTTATAGCGATTTTAGTAAATCACTCTCAGTATTTATTCCATAGAAATATAACGGAAATTCTCGGAATCATTTATTTTTTTATTCTACATCTATTCTAGCACTCCACAGAAATGAGCATAACTCTCTTAAAACTGAAGCTATTGACTTCAAACCGGTATCAAATTAAAGCTTTTATTGCCACCTTTCAAATAAGAAATGAAATAGATTTTGGTTTTATATAAAATTTCAGAGTTTTTCAACAAATATCGAAAAATCATGAAAATTTGACGTTTATAATTCTTGTTCGGACCACCCTATAGTTTATTTAAAAAACTAATCATAGGGTATTTATCAGAAATAAAAGAGCAATTAAAATAAATTTTTTTTGTAAATTTTTCGAAAAATTTTTTTTTTTTTTGATTTTGTTGAAAATTTGACCCAACAATTTTTTTCGGTGTACATTTTTCTTCACTCATTCTGTTTGGGATTTCATTCTGACCAATCTGTAGAAGTTTCTCATCGATACAATTAAAATTACAGTTTAGGCAATATGATTTCCAAAAACTTCCGGTTTCGCAACACTGTGCGCCCGGGAAATGCATCCTTCAGCATATCGGTTGTGGCACGTGCAGTGTGTGCCGTTGCACCGTCCTGTTGGAACCACATGTTTTCCAATCCCAATTCATCAAGTTGCGGCAAAAAGAACTCGTTGATCATTGCTCTGTAGCGCTCACCATTCACAGTAACCGTTTGGCCCGCGACGTCTTCGAAGAAAAAAGGTCCGATGACTCCTCCAGCGAAAACATCACAAAATACAGTGACTTTAAGCGGGTGTAATGGCTCTTCGTGGGTTACACGCGGATTTTCAGTGCCCCAGAAGCGTAAATTTTGCTTATTTACGTACCCGCTAAGATGGAAATGGGAATGGAAATTGTGCCAAAGTCACCGACCGATTATTGGTCAAATAAATAGTCACCAATATTCCGCGTTCTTTAGCAGTGTAGCGTAACATTGTTTATTAACGAGTATTTCGCATGTGTTTACTACACAAATGTCAAAACAGAACTGACATTAGGGGCCAATCGCAAAATTTATAGCATTTTCTGATAGGAGGATTACTTTTGCGCCACCTTGTATGATAAAAAACTTCATTGATTTTCGTTCAATGTAAATATGATTAAGCTGTTTTATAAAAGGGCAAATTGATGACAGGCTTCTTTATATTCATAAATGTGATGAAATGTTTCATAAACGTTGCAAATTTTATTTCCAAATTTTCGTTTCATACGAACACCTGACTTAAGTCACTTAGGCCAATTATGTTTCAGCATTCACTTGCAAATTATTTTTTTCTAAATTTCAAATAAAAATTTAAAAAAAGCAAAAAAAAAAAAAATCACAAAGTTGATGAAACTTTTTTATGTAATGATGAAGGTCTATGAAACAATTGTCATTTTATGAAACTTTTCGTCGTATTTATGAAAACTTCATAAATATGATGAATAATTGATGACAATCTAATTATGATACTTTTTTATCTAATAAGGGAGGTATCCCGGACCGGCAGATCTTAATGTACTTAATGATATGTTGTAGAGAATAAACATTTAAGCGCCCAATTTCTTGTTTAGGCGTTAATAAGTGGGGTCAAAAATTACCTCATTTTACGCTTTTCCGATTTAGACAAATTTGGTATCAAATAAAAGGTTTTTTGAAGATTCACATTCACTGGTGTACAGATTTTGCCAAAGACTTTCATGTAATTTTATTATTAAAAAAATGGGTTTTGAGTAACACTAAATCTGGCGTTTTATTAAGGAATTTTAGTTTTATTAAGCTAAAAATAATCCATAGTAATGCGTATTTAATTTAATCGAGGGGTGCATTTTCTGATATTTGAAACCGTTTGGTTTTTATGCGACTTTTCCCAAGAGATTTTTTCCCCTATTTTTCAAATAATTCAGTAATGAGGCAACTACGGGTCCACTATATAGGCAATATGGGCATCAAAATTTTTGTTTTCTTGAGTACTTTAATCCTGCGTACAAAAACAAATGTTTTTAACCCCATTTTTTTTTTTTTGCTTTTTTACAACATAGCTAAAGTTCATTCAAATTTGCTAGTTCGTTTCCGGATACCTCCGTTGTGAGTGTAGAAAGAAATTTGTTTAAAATCTAATTATAATTATTAAGAAATTACACAGAAACAATTATACCACAAACATTTTTTAATTAAATATATGTTGAAAATAAAATGTCAGTCTAAACAGATGTTTGATTGATACAATTAAATTTTTAATTAAATATTCATGAAAAATTGTATTCAATTTTAAAATTTAATTGAATTTAAAACATTTCAGTTACATTTTGACCAAGCGTTTTTGACACATATAATTATAAAGAAGGGTTTGGGGCTACAAGAATATAGGGGGCGATAAAGCTCTTACACGGAAGGAGTCCCAAAGTGGGTAAAAACAATAAGGGGAAAAACAATTACGAGCGAAATGAGGGACAAGAAGAGAGTCCATATAGCCAATTGTTTGTAACATAACTACACAGAAAAAACTAAAATCGAGTTTCAATCAAAATATTTGTTAAATCAATTTAAGTTTTAATGCAATTCGGTCCTATTAAGAAAATTGCAGTATAAATTTCAATAAATTGTAACTACCCTGGTAAAAATTATAATATGGAGTCTAATAAAATTATATCTCATTTGATAAGTTCCCATATATAAGCACACACAAATTGATCCGAAAAATGGGTCATCTCCATATATCAAATTATATCAAATTAGATATAATTTGATAAAATTTTATCTGAGATTTGTCCATATCCGGTACATTAAATTATATCTAATTATATACAAATATATCTGATTTTATAAAATTTTAGTTGATAGTAGGTATGGTTTTAGTAACTTGAAGTATTTATGTTTAAAAATAAAATTTCTAGAAACGAAAAATTTTAAAGACCAAACCTTTTTTAAAAACAAAAGAACGAAATGATTAAAAATTATCAAGAACAAATTTTGTGTTTCAAAAATACATAATTAAGTGGTATTGTCTTATAAAATGTTAACATTTTTTTATTTGAAATTATATAAAATAAATCAATTGCAAATAATTTGGTTATAAAATTAGTATGGTTATAGGTGAAGCCATATGTAAGAAAATCTTAACTTGTATGGGATTATATATAATGCTCTATATAATTGTAAGGAAAATTTATTCAGTATGGCATCACATATAGTTTAATAAGTCTTAGCATGGGACCATATATAATTAAATCGATGCGCCCCGGTAGGCTAGTTGGAAGCGTACTGGATTATCAGTGCGGGGGTCGTGGGTTCGATTCCCACCAGAGGCACTGGTCTGTTTTCGCTACTATTGTTGATTTTTAGAAATTTTAACTTTCAACTTAAATACTTTTAAGCATAACTTCAAGTTACAAAATGGCTAAAATTTTATAAAATCAGATATATTTATATCTAATGAGATATAATTTAGGGTCCCGGATATGGACAAATCTCTGACAAAATTGTATAAAATTATATCTAATTTGATATAATTAGATACATGTAGATGACCCATTTTTCGGACCAATTTGTATGTGTATATATATATGGGAACATATCAAATGAGATATTATTATATTGGACTAATTATTAAAAATTTTACCCGGCAGTTCTGAATTCAATTAAATTTGTAATCCAATAAACAAAATATTTAATGGAAACATGAGTTGTATTTTTTCTGTGTAGCTTATGGTTGGTAATAAACGAAAAATATCTGAAATTAAATTCATATATATAGACAATTTCATTAACCTATGTCAACTAAGTAAATGGACAAAATTTAAAGATAAATTACTGCTAAGTATGCACACTTTCTTTTATAAATGCATGTCAATAAAATCTTATATTATAAGCATTATTGTAAATAATCAAGAGCGAAAAAAATTCAAAATGAAAGTGGTAGAACAAAACAGTTTAGGAACAATTTCTATGACTTGTTTGGACGGTATCCTAAAAACGAAGTGTTAAAAACAGTTTATGGACAATTTCTATGACATGTTTGGACGGTATCCTAAAAACGAAGTGTTACATCATTTCCTTAAGGAACAAGTACCACGTAGCACAATATATTCCATATGCAAACGGTTTGAAAATGGAGTGGCATCAACTGGAATAAAACAGAAAGGACGTTCAAAAAAATATACAGCAGCTGAGCTTGTTAAATTGAAAAAATCGACAGTTAATCAAATTCAGGCATCAAATTCGTAAGTTGGCCAGAAAATTTTGCGTTTCCAAGATAGTGCCCAAATACAGTAAAAAACAATTGGCAGAAGTACCAACAAAATACTGACAACTAAGAAAAAACTTCATGAAAAAATTTTTTTAAATAATTTTGGATGATGAAAAATCATTTTCTTTTCTTGGAACAAAGGAAGTAGTATTCTGATGACTTGAGAAAAAAAAAAACTCCCGACAAGGTACGGTATTCAGACAAAGCGAAGTTTAAACCACACTCAAAAAAAATAAGTTAGTAGAAAAGTTAGTAAAACGTCTTGAAAATCAAGTATACTATTTCTCAGCAAATTTTTTTGCTGAAATTGTGTTTTAGCTAAAATTTTAGTTATACTTATTCAGCACTTAACTGTTTTGAACTAATGTTTTACTAATAGTTTAATAATGTTTTACTAATTTATTTTGCTGAAAAAATTGTGCTAATAAGTACATTAATAGTGTGGACGACAACCAGATTAAGGGCCATTATTACAACTTGCCAATAGCTAAAGTTCGGATGTTATCTGACAGATTATTAGTTTTTCGTTATTTTAAGTATACTTTAAGCTAAAAGTGACCGATAAGCTAAAGGGAAAATATTGTTGCCTTTAACTTTAAACGTAAGGTTTATGTGTTTAAAGTTACCGCATTTTCTGCTCTATAAGTAAGAAGAAGAAAATACCGAATTTCACAACCGAATTTCACAAATTATTGTTTGTTTGTAAACAAATAACTAAAAGTACGTTGCCACTATGTATTTTTATAAACCAATTCATAAACCAATAATCGGGTTTTAGTTTGGTGCTGCCACATTATCAAAAATATTAATATTATTTTATTGGGAAGTTGTAATAACGAAAAACATTATAGCTCACTTTATTCCTCATTTTAGCTACAGTTACTTTTTACTAACATTTACTTTAAAGGCAAGTTGTAATAACGGCCCTAAAAGATATACGCAGAATCAAGTAGATGGTGCGACTTGCCAAGATGTAGTATAGACGAGGAATTTGATACTAAACAGTACAACTCTTGTAAGACATATAAAAAAAACAAACATGGAATATTTTTGTATTTGGTATTCATACAAAAGAACTCTAACAATGATAATACATATGTGGATTACAAAAACTTTAACTTTGTGTTGTAATTGTCTATTAATTAAATTAGAGATAAAATAATATATTTAAATTTAATAAACATTAAATGTGTATTTGTAAACTAAATCTTTAACGTGATTATTAATGTAGTGTGGTCAAATTGCAAACAAATATACGTTGAGGTAGACAGACTAGAAGATCGCTGTCCGTTGGCTCTATACAAAAAGTGAATTAATAATTTATAATCTATACTGTGTTATAAATAAGAATACTTTTTCAAAAACAAAAATTAGGTTTTTAATTACAAGCGTTTTAAAATTGTCCAATTACTAAATTGGCATAGGTTAGTCTAAACAAAAGTTATAAAAAAAACGTATACAATTCTTAGGAATCTAAGTATGACTTTTTGTCCGCCAACATAATGTTGTCATAAAATACATTAATTTTAACATCATTTCCAATATTTTCATTTATTCATCGAGAAAAACAATTCATAAAATCTAGAAATTTGAAAAAAATTTTTAAAAATTTGATTCAAAACCAAGTTCTATAAAAAAATTTTAAGTCTTATTAATATTAATAGATTTTTCGTTTACATTGTGACTAAAAGTTTAATTTTTCTTTTGCAAATTACGTATTACTAGGTAACCGGTTCTAAAAATTTTGCTGGGTTGTTAATAATTTATTTTGAGGGTAATTTTCAAATTACACTTTGAAATAGTGTAAGATCTAGAAACAAAAAAAAAAAACGAAGAAAATTCTAGAATAAAAATAATACACACAGAAAAAAATTTAGCTATTTGCCAACTGAAATTCGGTTACTACCATTCAAATTCGGTTATTACGAATTTCAAACAGTTGGCACAACTTTATATTAGTTTTCACAACAAAGTTCGGTTAGTTCAACAGAATTTTAGTTGCAACAAACAAAATTTTCTGAAATCGAATGTAAATATCGTTGTAGTAACTGAATTTATAAGTTGTTACCCTTAATATACACTTTTCAATTCGGTTGGCACTTTATTTTTCTGTGTGTAAGTAAGCATTTTACAAAGTTTCAAGGACTTTTTGTTGTTGATGTAGATTCTTTGCTCATATGCGTATATTTAATTAAATTTTTTCAAATTGAACTTCAACTGTCTGTAAGATATTTGTTGCCTTACAAATTGCAAATAAAATTTAAACGTTAAGATTCGCATTATACATTCTCATATAAAATTTTAATATGACACTATCCATAGTTTATAAAAATAAATAAAAACGTAAAAATATTCAGTAATCCTACACTGTCTGACGAGGATGAATTTTGTAAAATAAAATCTCTTTTATTGAAACGCATTCGATTAAAAATGTTTATTTAAAATATTTTTTTTTTGGAATAATCTTGTTGAATTCAAATTCAAGGTTTAAATGATTTTTATTTACTTTCAACATACTAATGTGTTTCAAGACGTAGTAACAAAAAAGGCGATTTTCTAGAATGTCCTGTATAAAATTTACATTCAAACTGAAAATACACAAAAATAATGCTTTGCTTAATGAGCAATTCCATATGGAAACGATCAAAATTGGCAAATTTTTGGACGACCCCTCTTCGATTTTAAAATAATAGTCTCAATCGATTGCCCAGCAAAAAATAATGTACCTACATATTTTTTTTATTTGAAAGTTTTTTTATGATTTTTAGCAACAAAATTAGTAGATTCAGCAAAAGGATTGCTAACACTTAGTAGATTAGAAATAAAAAAGCGTTGGTAAAAATTAATAAATTTTTTGCTGAATTTTAGTAGACTGAAAAAAACGCAAAAAAATTGTAATTTAGTTAATATATTTGCTGAAAATCATAAAACATATTTTTGTAATTCTTTTAAAAATAACTTACAATAATTACGAAATAGAAAAATTTTCATTTTCCCACATTGACGACATGAATTAATTTAATATCTGAAAATATATAGAAATAAATATATATAACATAACAAAAATTTTCTTTCAACTACTTACATCAATGGTAGTCTAAATGATGCTATCTTTTAAAGGACGCAACTGCCGAAGATAATTATAGAAACGAAACGAAAAACAACCCTTTTTTTTGCAATAAGAAAAAGGAACCATACAAACCTACCTAAGATGTGTGTCTTTATCTTTCGCTTTACTCTGTCTACATGTCTGTATATGTTTGTTTGCAATTTGACCACACTAGATTATTAATCTATTAACATTTATTATAGAAATACATATTAAATTTAAAAATTTTTTGCTGACTTTACAAACTTTTTTTTTGAGTGTAGTAGCTAGTGCTCGGTAAGGGTAATAGTATATAATTTGTAATTATTTTCACAAGGCGGTGACAACGCAAAATTTAAGTTGTTTTAATCCTCAATTTTGTTTTATGTATGAAAAACAGATGCAAAAGTCTTAAATGGTTGATTTTTTTATATGTCTTTTTAGAGTTGTACTTTTTAGTATCATTTTCCTCTAAAACATTAGTATATTAGTAAAGCATTAGTATAAAACAGTTAAGTGCTGAATAAGTATAACAAAAATTTTAGCTGAAAACATTATTTTAGCAAAAAAATTTGCTAAAAAATAGTATACCTAATTTACAAGACGTTTTACTAACTTTTGTACTAACTTATTTTTTTGAGTGTATGTCCTTCGGCGCGTTGTAGCGAAAACAGACCAGTGCCTCTGGTGGGAATCGAACCCATGACCCCCGCACTGATAAGCCAGCACGCTACCAACTAGCCTACCGGGGCGCACGATATTTCCAATAGAGGTCGCTTTAAGGGGAAAAAAATTAAAAATTTCTTTTTATGTATATGCCCGGTTAAAAATCAATTTATATTTTAATATATCCACTTATGCAATTTGATATGATTATGTATGTACCATTTACAGTTTTATATTGCTTATATGGCTTGTATGGATCAACATATGAACATTAGAGCAACTCAACTTGCATGGAAGAGAAAATGCGATTTTGTAACCCCTCTGAAAATAAAGCTTGATATGTTTTATGATGATTCCCAAAATATTTTGGTTCAACGAATTAAATTGATTCAAATTATAAAAGCGGAATTGCAATTTTTTAAATTTAGAAAGGTAAATAAACATATTATGTTTTATGTTTTATTTTTTTGTTTGCGTGTATCATCTACCCATAAAGTAATAAAATACGCAAATTAAAAAACATGTAAATACCGGAATTTTCGGGATCAGCACCCTACTGACCACGTAATGATGCAAAGTAATTGTAAAATGTTTCGGAGTTACACTTATTCATAAAATGCTCTATTAAAGATTTAAATAAATTTTTAATATCTTTTAAACTTTCGAAAATCCCTAATTCATTTACATGTTTTATATGTAATCATATCGCTTCAATGATTGCATTTAAATTTGATTTGTGCAAATTTCTAAAGCATTCAATTACAATCAAGGATGGGAAACTTTAGTTTTTTAAATGATGCTGAATAGTAAGAAAAATAGGAAATTTTTACAAAAACCTCACTAACCCTCTAAGTGGCAACAAAATATTTAAAAATCAATATTAATCTCTTTAGAAATCAATATTAACAACAATATTTAACACCTGGATGACCAAACTTATAATGATGGAAAATTTGCAATTTTTTGGCGGATTCGTGATCATACAGGGTGTCTGGTAGCAGATTTATATTTTCAAACTAAAATAAAAAACGTAATAATTGACACAAAGTTTTATTGAGAGCATTGCACGATAGAATGGAAGTGCGGATTATATTTTTTAAAGAGTATGTCATTCAGATGTCTTCCGTCGAGTTGAACACACTGTTCAAAACGGAGCCTTGTGTTCTGCGCCACAAGCTGCAGTAAACTTGGTTCAATTGAGCTGATTTCTCGATGAATATTTTCCTTTAAAGCCACAAAAGATTGGGGAGTGTCATTTTAAACCCTCTCTTTGAGGTAGCCCCATAAAAAAAATCCATGGGATACAATCGGTCCATCACGTATTCGCCGAATACCGAACTTTAAACAAAATTGTCGACGAACGATTACGTAAGAATCATTACTCTTAAAAAATGTCTCCACAGCAAACGCGCGATGCTCACTCGACCACTGCGACATCGTGACTGACAAATATGCACAATCGATAATTCCAACGGCGCCACCCTCCCTTCGCACCGTTTATTACTTTTTGAAATAATCGTATTTAAAAATATAAATTTGCCACCAGACACCCTGTACATTAGTGCTTCCCAAAAATTTTTTGTTTTTCGATTTTCATGGGTGCTCAATAGGGCGGGTCGATTTAAAAATCGCTCAATGTTCAAGGAAAATCGTATTCTAGGGATCAAAATAAGAAACTTTGCCGAAGGAACCATAACTCTAAAACGAATTCTGATTTCCCGACTTTTGACCCGTAGGGTGAAATTTTGAAAAATCCCACTTTGACCCATTTAGAGTGCCCCAATGGAATCCAACGCAATCGAATATATTTATACTCTATTTCTTCCGGAGAAGAAATAGAGACCCTAATCTTGGAAATATTATCCCGAGATTTGTACATTTTGCTAAAAAAAACACGGCTAAAAAGGCCCTCTTTTAACTTAAATTTTAACCCCTAGAATGATAATTTATGCAATAATCTGCTAGCGCGTCTCCCGGAGAAGAAGTATCTCCCATAATCTTGGAGAGATTCCTCCTACTTTCTGAAATATCAAAGTGGGCTTTTTCAAAATCAAAAGTCAAAAGTCGGGACATCAGAATTCGTTTTAGAGGTATGGTTCCTTCGGCAAAGTTTCTTATTTTGAGCCCTAGAATACGATTTTCCTTGAACGTTGAGCGATTTATTTGCCTCCATACAAATCGACCCGGCGTAGTGCTCAAGCTTAATTTGAATGCTTATGGGATAAAGTAAAAATATGGGTTTGTGGGCGTTTTTTTTTTTTTTTAATTTTATTTTTAACTTGAGCAATAACCAAAATTTTGCTTAGCTTCTAAGTCAGTATTTTATATTTATGTACATAAACAATAAGTTTCGGCATTGCTTTTGTACGTTTGCGTACTATATATTTAATTTTTTCGTAATTTTTGAATAAATTTTGTAAATAACGCTTTATAACTTTCAAAATTTCTACTAAAATTAAAAAAAAATAATGATGCGGTTTAAAAAAAAGAGATAAATTCTAAATAATTTTGTAAACAACAATTTTTAATTTGCTCTTTCTCTTCCAGAGTTATACCCGTTTAATTTGCACTCATTGTGTAAAACTGGCCTGGCTGGGTTTTCTGTGGGACGATCGACGACTATCTTCCAATTTTCGAAGTTAAATTACGACCATATTAAGTAAAAATTTTAAATATTTTAACAATCGTCAAAACGATAGCAATTTAAGTATCGTTTTGAATAAAACGATATTGCTTTTCTTAGAGAATCCGTCCCCAGATTTGCATCGGATTTGCTTTACACTTTGAATTAGAGATGGACACACGAGCAGAATATTACGTGATTCACGCGTGAGTGTGAGCGAAACCCAATTGAAAAAAAAGTCTTTGTGAGTGACTAAAGTTTTAGCAAAAAAAATCTGAATTGAATCACGTGGATGAGAGCGCGAGTGAGTGTGAGTAGAAAAAAGTTCTAGTGAGTGATTGTACGTTAGTGGATTTTTTCTCTCGTGAGCGTGAGTAATTGTGAGTCGAAATTCACTCACGTACCCATTTCTAATTTGAATTATGAGATTTTTCTAGTTTAGTTGTTATTTTTTCGCTCAAGATATCAAATATAAAAATGACGAATCCGCGAAAAATCTTATAATTCAAAGTTTATAGCTCAAAGATGGGAAACAGAATATAATATTATTAGTTTCATACAATGGGAATAAAGCTATAAATTGGTATAACTCTGGAACATTCAAATAAAATTATTTAGAATTTATCACTCTTTTAAACTGCATCATTAGTTTTTTCAATCTTCGTAGAAAGTTCAAAAGCTATAAAGCGGAATTTTCAAAAGTTACGCAATAATTACGAAAAAAATTATATACGGTACTAAAGTTACAAAAGCATTGCCGAAACTTATGGTTTATGCACATAAAAAAAAGTTTGAACATTTTTCTTTGAAGCTAAAAAATTTTGGATATTGACCAAGTTCTAAGAATAATTCAGAAATCGTCCAGAAACCCTGATTTTATGGGAAAATCGATTTCCCCGACCTCTAAACCTTTTCCAAAAAAATCTTAATAATACTATACCCCATTAAAGTTAAACATGAGCAAGAAATAAACATATTTTTTGGGACACACTAAAGTACATATTTGGTAATGAAAAGTTCTTACATTTCCGGAAAAAGTGACATATCATTACTAACCACCTTACGAAAAATCAAAAAATATGTGGGTATCTTTCTGCTTACTAGTATGTACAAAAATAATAAGTGTAAAAATAAATTAAAAAAAAAAAACTATACTTAGTAAAATAATATTTTTTAATTCAAAATTTATTTTTAATATAATGATTCCACACGGGATTTGCGCTTGAGATACAAGGTTGTCAGTTAACCGTCCTAAAATAGATTTAAAAAAAAATGTTCAGATCATGACTTTATATTTAAAATAATGATAAAAACAAGGGGTAAGCCATTATTTTTTGTAATGAAATAATGTGGACATTAGTTATTAGTGAGTCATTATTATTTGTGTTAAAGTAATGCAGAGAGTCAGCTGGTGTCATTACTGGAAATCCAAAAAATAATGATGTCATTACCGTTGCTACACTGGGAAGACACATGTTTCTTAATTAATTTTGCTATGCTAAACAAGAATACATATGTAACAATTTTAGAACAATTTGAGGCGCAAAATCGAGTTTGACGGTAATCCTAAAATATCAATTTTATGCGATTTTTAAAAAATTGTGAATGGTTAGAATGAATTTGGATACCAGATTTGGAATCAAGAGATAAAAATCGATAAATAAAATCGACGCAAAATTACATAAATTTTAATGCGTACAACTGAACTGAACGAAAATCTCCTAATTGTTTACCTTTTAATGTGTCTATCAACAGTTTAATCCCGCATGTCCAATAGCGTTTGGGACAATATGTACTTTGAAAAAAAATATATATTTTTAAATTAGGGTCACCCTATTTGACTCTGGTACCATATTGGTTTCAAGTAGTTGACATGATCTGAAAGCTCCAACTATTCTCCGTCGATACTAGCCAGGACATATATGTCCTAATAGTCGTGCAAGGGTTAATTAATATGTAGCATTCATTGGAAAGGCGATACGAAAGGTGCTGAAAGATGAAGGGCTTCAAATAGAGAATGAAAAACTTTGATAATGAATATAGTCATATTGTAACCTTGGCTTAAAAAATAAATTTTTATTTTGATCAAGGACTCACATGATCTTATCGGGATGTCTTTAAAGGATATCATCTTAACGTGAAAACAACGTTAATTTTTTAATTTGTCAAATCGAATTTATTAATCCATAGAAGTGTTTAAATTTAAACAATATATGTTGAAGTTAAAATGAGTTTTCGCTACATTTTGTAATTTTCGAAAAGCAAAAAAACGTCACAACTTCTAAAGTTCTTAGTGAGGAGGTACAAAATCGAGTTTCTTTAACTACTGGATTTCTATGATTTATGAGCGTTAAAGACCTAAACTTTCCATCCCTGATTACCAACCTCCTTATCATGTCTAATATGTAGTTTTAACTCCGCTTTACGAATTAAACTCGTTCGTATCTATGGTATGTTGCGCATGCGTGTTGTGATTATTAAACATTAAACTCGTACTTGCGCGCACACAATACAAATCTAATTGTGACGCACGAAACGAAAGTGTTTTACATTTGTTTTCGTTTTCACTTTTAATTGTTGAACTAGAAAAAAATATAGTGTTAGAAAAAAATAGTTAAAGCAACAATCAAACAAATAAATCGAGAGTAAAGAAAACAAAAATGATAGAAAAATTAAAAAAAAAAAAAAAAACTGTGAAACACGTTTAACAATAATTTGTCATTTAATTAACAATTAAATGAAAGTGAAATTTTTTGTTTAAAACTTATTTAAAGTTATTAAAAGAAAAGGTTTAAAATAAAACTCAAGAATATTGAAAAGACCTTTAAATAGATTTTGATTAGGTATAAATTGTTGTGGGGTCTTTTAAGAAATTAAAATTTCTTATTAATTTACAAAATTTTTTGTATCTTTATTTAAACAATTTTAAATTGATGTCAAAGAAAGTATTTAGAGATCACAAGAGTTAGAGTTTGTCTTCAACAAGACCATATTACCATTGGCTAGCATGGATGGTTGTCGATTCGATGCGGTTATCGCTAAGGGTAAAGCTATTTTCGTTTATTTCGGTAACGGTATTTTAGGGGTAACGATATTTCAGTTATTTCGATAACGGTTTTTTAACCGTTAACGGTATTTTACTAATTTTAAGGGTCATTTTATTTTAGTTATTCAGGTAATGGTAATGTGCACCGAAATTATTAGCCCCATTATGCCCGAATTCGAATGACTGGCTAAATTATGATCAAACTTTGGGAAAATTGATATATTTGAGCTATTATTTTTTTTTATCTTGTCAGATTATTTCGGTAACGGTATTTTAAGGATATTGGTATTTTAGTAATGTCGGTAACGGTATTTTAAGGATATTGGTATTTTAGTTATATCGGTAACGGTATTTTACGGATAACGGTAGTTAAATTAACGTTATTTTAGGGATAAGGATAGTCATTTGAAAGGGTTTGAATCGATAACTGTATTTTAGCGGTATTGTCTGCCATCCCTGTTTGCTAGTCACCAAAAGTTGTAATAAATTTTAACACGAATTCACAAGAAAAAAAAAAAACAGCTGAACTCAAAAGTTTATTGAACTTTTTTGTTCAACAGAAAAAAAAGAAATTTTGTTAATAAATGTACATAAAATTTAGAAAAAAAAGTAAAATTTTATAAAAACAAATTTTATTGGATTGGGGAAATAGCAATATCGTATTGTGTAACAAAGTCGAATTAAAGAAAGACATCTATCTTACCAATATGGGGTAAAAGGGCCGGTCCCAGATGGCAAACATGACAGGTCACAAGGTTTAAGGGACCGGTCTTTTGTTGGACTTTTTCTTATACAAAAAAGCTATCTTGGATATTTTTTTATTTAGAAAACAAAGTGGTTCGATTTTGGTTATTTCAACCTTTAGATTTTTCTGAAACTGGAAATATAGTGGATTTTTTTTTTTGTCAATAGCCGATTCATATGTTAGTATATCGACTGATACAATTTGATATAAAATTAATCTATATGTTAGTATATCGACTGATGCAATTTGATATAATTATGTAAAGGTAGATATAACCAAAATCGAACCACTTTGTTTTCTAAATAATAAAATATCCAAGATAGCTTTTGATTTTTTTTTTATATTTTATTATATGCAGTGCACTCGCGATAATGTGAACACTGCATTACTTGAACACCGCTTAATGTGAACACATTTTATTTTACATTGACTACTCTAAAAGGCGAACAAAGTACGAAAGCCCTATAATGTGAACAAAAAAAAGTCAATGTGTTAGTTGGAAATGCGTAAATACGTTAAGAATTAACGTTTTGGGATTTCCCTATTTTAATTGTTTCACTGCATTAAGGACAGAAGATACATAGAAACTATTTTAGTTGCTATTTTTACTTATTGCTGAAAGGTTGTTTTTTCGTATTTTGTTTCAAAATGTGTTCAAAAAAACCAAACTTTTTAAAATTAGATGAAAAGGCAGACATTTTAAACGCTCTTAAATGTCAATTATTATTTTAATACGTATAATTAGTTTAAACTTATGGCATTATTGATACATTTTGCCTTAAATTTTTGGCATTCGGAAAGGTGAACAGCTCACAAACGTGAACACTTCCGGTTTTAATTAGTTCACATCAGACTTGGGCGACGTCAATTACATTTCAAAATCGTTCAGTTGTGAAATTTTTCTATATCATTAATAATATTAGACCTACACTCACACCTGTGAGCTTAATCGCTTCCTTGGAAAATTTGGAAAATGTTTAATACCAAATATGGGGATTAGGAAAAACATCTGGGTATTTAATTACAGGTTAATTACTCAATTACACCTAATTACATGTAATTGAACATAAAAAAATAATTGGCCTGTAATTAAATACACATTTATTGGAATTATGTCTCATGTCTGGTATTGACAAAATTGAAAATTTTCCAAGGAAGCGTTTAAGCCCACAAGTGTGAGCGTATGTCTAAAATTATTAATAATATAGAAAAATTTCACAAGTGAACGATTTTGAAATGTAATTGACGTCGCCCAAGTCTGGTTCACATTATCGCAAGAGCACTGTATATCTATAGTAACTACCAAAATGTAAAAAAAATTAATTAGAAGTCGATTTGTAAGCAAAATATCGCACTTTTCCGAATTCGTCCCATTAGTTTTTGCACGAGACTTTTATCCACTTTTCTGGCTGCCAAATTCCATTTAGATTTGATTTAGATTTCAACAGTTGACACCGTCATTCCTGTCTTCTTTAAAGTTCCTCTTATAATTGACCAATTTGGTGGATTGTTTTCGTTTTGTATAAAGTCGATTTTGTTGTTGTAAGACCATTCAATTGTGGGTTTTGACAACTGCCTAGGTCAGGCCAAAATAACGGTTTTGTAATGTGAGATCTTACAAAGGGTAAAAGCCGCATTTTTAAGCATTCTTCTCTATAAATTTCACCATTTATTGTACCAGTTGTAAAGAAAGGACTTGATTTTCTCCCACAAGAACAAATTGCTTGCCAACCAGGTACTTTATTGGAAATTTGGACTTAATTTTCTGTTTACATTAATCTGGAGCATCACCACGACTACATGCTGTATAAAAGTCTTGTCCTGCTATGTAACGGAAGTTTGCAAAGCAATATGTTCCATCATCCATTATCAAGCAATTATATTTTGTTAATTGTTTTTCGTAACGACGTCGACTACGTGTTTTTGCTGATAAATTTTGTTTTGCATTCCTGTCTGAACATACCTGTGCTTTATAACACTTGAGTCCATTACGCTCTTTGACATTCTGAACAAAATTTTGCGATTTCTTGATTTAACTCGCGACTGCTCGAGTTGAAATGGTATCTTTTCTAAAAGCTTAGACCATGCTCACTTTGATTTTATATTTTTGCATTTTTTTCTTTCTTTAGTCCTATTTTTATCCATACATGATCTAGAAACTAAATCCGCTATCATATTAGAGTTACCACTAAATTGCATTTACATATATATATTCCAGAGCACCGTGTAAAATGCATCTAATTTTCAAAAATCTAAATTATTTACATGGCAAAAGAAAAAATTTGATACCCATATTGCCCTATTTAAAACGAAAAGTTACCACCCCATTGCATTTTTGTCAAAACGCGAACTAGCACGAATTTCAAAAAAAGCTGAGACCCGTATTTAATTAAATCGACTAAAGATTAAAATATGTTAATTTGGCATTTTTATTACAACCAACCATGAACAGAAAATTCAAAAACCGTTTTTTTTACAGAATTTCCTTAAAAAAAGGACATGGATGATCGTCCTTGGACAAATTGTATATACAGTTGGACGCGCCTTAAAAAACCGTTCTTATGAAACCCATATTGTATATGTTGGTAAAGAAACAGATTCTTAAATTAACAAAACATGCAAAAATGGACCCTTTTTTAAAATGGTCCAGCTCCTGAGAGGTCAAAGCTAGAGCCGAAATATTTTAGATGTCATCATAAAAAATACCAATGTTCATTTTGAGGGGGGTACACCTTGCACGAATTTCGCTTCCATACAACTTGAGTCGCTCTAATAAAGGGTGGTTAAATTGTAAGGGCCGATGTTGAATGTGAACCACACCTAAACGCCAAGTTTTTTCCGAATTTTATTTGACATTTCTCTATTTCAGACTTACTCAATTTGAACCATGGAGAGATACACAATCCAACAACGTGTTAAAGTTATCCAGACTTATTATGAAAATGGGCGTTCAAATCAAAATGCATATCGTGCACTTCGTGATTTTTTTGGTCAATTTGATCGTCCAAATGTGCGTACAATCGCAAAAATCGTGGAAAAATTCGAGCAAACCGGGTCTGTAGAAGATGTGAGAACACCAGTGCATGCTCGTACAGCTCGTACTGCAGAAAATATTGCTGCTGTTCGCGATAGTGTGGCTGAAGAGCCGTCCACCTCAACTCGTCGTCGTGCCCAACAATTGCACCTCTCACGCTCGTCGTTGATGAACATTATGCATAAAGACTTGCATTTACACGCTTACAAGGTGCAATTGGCTCAAGAACTAAAGCCTCTTGACCATTCCAAACGTCGTGAATGGGCAGAATGGTGGCAAGAAATGGCAACAGTGGATGATCAATTTTCGAAGAAAATCATCTTCAGTGATGAGGCACATTTTCACCTCAGTGGATTCGTCAATAAACAGAATAGCCGCATTTGGGCGAATGAGAATCCAAGAGTGATGGTCGAAAAACCAATGCACCCACAAAGAGTGACTGTTTGGTGCGGTTTATGGGCTGGCGGCATCATCGGGCCGTATTTTTTCCAAAATGAGGCCGGTCAGGCAGTTACTGTGAATGGTGTTCGCTATCGTGAGATGATAACGAACTTTTTATGGCCCGAATTGGAAGATATGGATGTGGAGGATATGTGGTTTCAGCAGGACGGTGCCACTTGCCACACAGCTAACGAAACAATGGCTCTTTTGCGCAACAAATTCAATGGCCGTGTTATCTCACGTAATGGCGATGTCAATTGGCCGCCAAGATCATGTGATTTGACACCGTTGGACTTTTTTCTTTGGGGTTATTTGAAAGAAAAGGTGTACGTCGATAAGCCAGCAACAATTCAAGAGCTAAAGGATGAGATAATTCGGCACATTAACGGCATAGAACCTCCATTATGCCTCAGCGTCATCGAAAATTTGGACCATCGGATGGAGGTGTGCCGCCGTGGTCGCGGCGCCCATTTGGCCGATATTTTGTTCCATACATAATTGAGTAATACCAATATATCATAATAAAATAAAATTACAATAATTTCCTAAATAGTTTGTGTTTTATTCAAAATCAACATCGGCCCTTGAAATTTAACCACCCTTTATATATATATTTATGTGACCATATCAAATTATTTATATTTCTATAAGTTTTGATTAATTAGATGCGACCAAAACTCTACAATCAAATCAAAGTATGTATATACATATATTTATATCTAACTTTTTATTGATTTATTTTATTTGATCCCATTCTACAGAACCAATTTCAATTTGATCCCATTCTACAGAACTAATTTTTTTTTTGTCAAAACCTAATTTTGTTTCAATTCAGGAAAATTTTGATTTGAATAAAATACGAAATAATTCTTTAACAAATCCAATATTTTACCAACAAACAACAACATGTAAAAACCCATTGCATACCCCTTTCTCAACCATTCATAACATCTACGTTTTTTTTTTTTTTCTTTTAATTTTTGAAGTGAGAAAGTGAATTTAAGTTGCATTTCTACTACTACTGCCATTACTACTGCTACTACACCACAAGAAATAACAAACAAACTAGGTCAAAACAGCTGATAATTTTTAGTTGAAATTTTGCTGTACAACGAAAGTGTTTGTTGGTAAACAAACACAAAATGTGTGTAAAACAAGAAATATGACAGATACTATCTTAACACTGATACATACATACACTCGGTTTTTGGGTCTTATAGTTTCTTATGTTATGGTAGGTTTTAAATTTTATTTTATTTTATTTTTAAGCTTCTTTTGGAGGAGGGAGCGACTTTTCTCATACATTTATTGTCGTCTTGTACCCCTCTTTTACACCGATGATTGTCAAATTTTATTGTATTTAATTGTAACATACAAGTAAAAGTGAAATTTATTTTGTATTTTTTTTTTATCATATTTGTATTATAAATTTTGGTAATTGTTTTGGTTGTAAATAAAAAAAAAAAAATATAGTTTTATTTTTTGTAATCACAAATTACTTTTGAAAATAGAAAGCTTAAGTTATGATTATCTATGATGGGGTTAAAATAGATGTAGGTGTTTTTGTTAACTCAGGCAGTGGAATAATTTAAAATGAAAACGTTTCGGTAAATGGGAAATGTAAATACTTAGGAAATGTAAATACTTAGGAAATGTAAATACTTAAGAAATGTAAATACCTACACTCAGGGAACTTCTGCTTTAAAAATATGTAGTTGTTTGGGTTGTAATACAATTTCTTTATTTTTAATGTAAATATCAGTCACTTTTTTTTTTTTTTTTTTTTAAAAGAGAAGCAACACTCAGGAAATTATTCCTATTAATTAATGTGTTGCTTTCTTTGGAAAGGGGATGGTGGAGAGATGAAAGGTGGTGAAAGCGCGAGTAGATGAGTCTTAGAACAGTTGTTGCTCGCCACCTGATGTAGAGTTGGCGAATTTATTGAAGCTTTTTTTGTTTCATAGCCCTGATTCATTATTTGACTTCGGTGGGGTTAAGTGCTATGCGAACACCGAAGGTGGGCGCAGCGATACATATAAGTGATAGAAAACTCATACATATTATTTTTCTAAATTGATGTTGTCGTCACCGGGAATCGAACCTGGGACCATCTGTGTAACAGTCCAACGCGCTAACCATTACACCACAACGCCCTTGCAAAACAAATTAAATTTTTTTTACTAACCTTGTAGTTCATTAAAAAAATAAACCACATCAAATGACTGTTTTAAGATTTTACATTCATTTATTACAGTAGTTTTTTGTTATTTAAAAAAATAAAAAAAATAAATGTATGTTTATTTTTCACTAACATGTGGTTATATTTTACTACAAACATTAAAAAACCAATGACAATTGTAGTTGAATTTACTGTAATGTAAGTCGTCCTTTCTTTATGTGAAATTTCATTTGTTTTTAACTACATTTGCAGTGGAGTTAACCTATATATTATTCTTAATGTTTAAATAGTATTGCAAGTTGGGCCAGTTTCTGGAAAATTCAAATAAATGACACGAAATCAGTACATGTAAACTTTACAAACAAATTTCTATCATTTGCCAAATTCAGTTAAATATTAATTAATATACTAAAAAATGAGCACAAAATTTGTCAATATGCAACCACGTCTACTTTGTAGTTTTCTTTAAAACAAGAGATATTGACGAGTTCAGCAGGCCATAATACGTTATTTAGTACACACAGAGAAAAATTTAGCTCTTTGCCAAGTGAAATTCGGTTACTTCGACTTGAATTCGGTTATTAAGAATTTCAGTCAGTTAGTTCAACTGAACATAAGTTTTGACAGCAAAGTTTGGATAACGCAACTGAATTTTTGTTGCAACACCTAAAATATTCAGAAATCGTATGCAAATATCGTGGTACTAACTGAATTTATAAGTTGTTACTATTAATATACAATTTTCAATTCGGTTGGAACTTTATTTCTCTGTGTGTAAGCAAAATAGCTGTAAATGAGTGATATTAACACTTTTATTTTCTATTTCCCCAAAGCTATTCTTGAACAAATCTTAATTATGCTTTTAAATAAATTTACTTTTACTGATATTTTTTAAAATTAAATTTCACTTTCTTTTTGAAAATAATAGGTGCATACAGAACTTAAGAAATGTTAACGTTTTAACTTTAATTATTACTAAGTGATCTTTCAACAAGAGATAATAAAATTAAAACCCATTATCAAACTAAACATCATCATCAACATCTTTAAACCAACATCAACTCATTAACCTTAATTGCATTCTTTAATAATTTAAAAATAAAACTGTTAATAGAGTGGGCCGTATTAGGACTATGGATGAATTTTGATTAGGCTTATGGCCGTAATTTCAAGCAATATATACCTACTGGTGCTTAGATACCTACCGTGTACACGAACAAAATCGGGTAGGTATCTAAGCACCGGTAGGTATCTATTGCTTGAAATTACGGGCATTACAGTGGCAGAATAAGTAACACTTACATATTTTTTAGCTGCTAACTCCCATATTTAGGGTTTAATACGTGGGGTCAAGTATGACCCCAATTTTATTGTTTTTATTAATGGTGTTTTGAGGATATATTTATATTTCTATTTTGACTTCAGATTTTTGTCCTTAAACTGTTTGAGCGACTTCTTCAGAGAAGGCTACTTTCTATTCTGGAGTCAGTTAAAGTAATACCCGATCACCAATTCGGTTTTCGCCATCATCACGGAACCCCGGAGCAATGCCATAGGGTTGTTAAAACCATAAGAGAGGCTTTGGAAAACAAACATTATTGCTCTTCGGTGTTCTTGGATGTGAAACAAGCATTTGATAGGGTCTGGCATACAGGACTACTATTCAAATTAAAAAACATTTTACATGCTCCATTTTATATTCTGCTTAAATCATATTTGGTCCATCGTAGTTTTTATATTAATATTAATGAAGAGGCTTCTGAAATCGGTACTATTAAGTCAGGTGTTCCTCAAGGTAGCGTATTGGGCCCTCTTTTATATACGATATTTACATCGGATATGACAACTAATAATGACGTAATAATTGCTACTTATGCAGATGACACTGCAATATTAGCTTCTAAACAGACTGCCTCTGAAGCTTCTATGGCTGTTCAAGGCAGATTTATTTAATTCATGATTGGTTAAATAAATGGAACATAAAAGTTAATGCTGAAAAATCGACTCAAGTAACATTCTCCCTTAGAGAACGCAACTGTCCACCTGTGTCTTTGAATGGAGTGGAAATTCCTGTAACCGAATGTGTAAAATATCTGGGCTTAATGCCCGTAATTTCAAGCAATAGATACCTACCGGTGCTTAGATACCTACCCGATTTTGTTCGTGTACACGGTAGGTATCTAAGCACCAGTAGGTATATATTGCTTGAAATTACGGCCATAAATATAGATAAACGATTAACCTGGAAAAATCATATTAAATTGAAAAAAAGATCAACTTGATAAGAAGACAAAAAAATGTACTGGTTATTAGGTCCTAAATCACAACTAAGTTTGAGAAACAAAATAATTTTATATAAAGCGATTTTAAAACCCATATGGACTTATGGGATCCAATTATGGGGAACCGTTTCCTATTCCAATATTGACATTTTACAAAGATATCAATCCAAAACTTTGAGATTTATCGCAGATGCTCCCTGGTTTGTTAGAAATGATGTAATCCACAATGACCTTAACGTTCCAAAAATTAAAGACGAAATTAGAAAATACAGCACTAACTACCTTAATAGGTTAAGTAATCATCCAAATATTTTGGCAACAACTTTATTAAATGAAAGTGATGAATTAAGAAGATTGAAAGACAGCATATATTCGATCTTCCTTTCCTACAGTAGACTTACATATATCAAACGTCCATAGTTATTATTTGGCACCTCGCAACTCCCAAGCAGTTACTTGGGATTTGCGTTCCTATCTCACGACCATCGATATATTTTATTATGCACTTATTTTATTAATAAAGTGTAGAAAAAATGTAGATATATATATATATATTTGCTAAGTTTAGTGGAACTTAGTTACTCTGTTATTTTTAATTTTAATTTTAGACTCATAAGATTTGCTTATTATTTTTATTGTAAATAGATTGCAAATAAATAAATAAAAAAAAAATAAATAAAAAAAAAATAAATAAAGAAAAAGGTTTACATGTATGACCCTTCCACCGTCGTTCTGAACAATTGAATATTTCGAAGACATCATTGAGACGAATTTTGCATAAAGACCTTGGTATGACGCCATACAAAGTCCAATTGTGAACCATTGGAGTTCAAAAAAAAAAAAGTTATTCGGCGGACCCTTTATAATCGCATATTATAATATATTTTAAGATAAAAAACCTAAATACATTTTTTTTACTCGGGTCATATCATAAAAATTCAATATTTAAAATTAGTCCATTATAGAAGTTAATACAACGTTTACATAATATTTCAACCCACCCTACTACACAATGATTTAAAAGTTTTAACTAACTTTACAAAGCACAAAAAATACTTTCGCTTTAAAGTTCCAAAAACTAAGAAAAGAAAAAAAAATCAGGTCAACAAACTCCAGTTTCTTTCTTTTCTTAAAAGAAAGTGAAGATCGATCAATATGAAATTTTAATTGTAAAGCAATAGATATACAAAAAAAAACCTAAAAATTTCTACATATTTTTACCATTTTTATAATAGACATTTTCGAAATTTATATGCATTTCATAAAATTTGGGTCATTTTGTGTTAAAACGGATTTCAACACTATTAAAGTCGTTGAACTTAAAAAAATAAAAATTAAAATTTCACTTTGTTCAAGGGGTTTTCAATGAATTATTTTGTGTTTAGGCTCATTTTGTTTAAAAACACGATACTGGGCAATTGTAAATGCTATGGAAGACTTAAGACGACTTGATTTATACAAAAAAAAAATACAAATGAAAAGTGAAATTTTTATATATTCAACCAAAGGTTTTTGACTTTTAAAGCTTCGGTTAACGTTAAAAACAGCAACAAAAGCAGCTGCTTTTCTTTAACCACCATAAACAACAAAATTTAAAGCGAAAGTGATGGAGGGGTTTGATGGCTTAGGGAGGTCTTTTTAGATATAAAGAAAAAAATCTATGCTGCATGTCAAAAGTTGATCGTTGTACTCCAATTCACGCATGCGCTTGTATGTTTTATTGTTAAAATAAATGTTTTTTGCCGCTTGTCGTTATTGTTGTTGGTGGATTGTGCTGTTAAACATTTGGAGCGGAACCAAAGCTTAAAAAAATATAAAATTTATATATATTTTTACTTTCTTTTAATGCATTACTGCGTTAAAAATTAACTCTCATAGGCATGATTTGTGTTGAAATATTATGCCAGGGAAATTTTTTATTTATTCATTTGAAAAAAAAAAAAAAACTCAAGTCAAGTCAAGTCAATGAACTTATAGCTTTATTTGCTGGTGACGTGTTTAGTTGGCTGGTTGGCTTTTGATGTGGTTTTTTAATATTTTCGAAGCTAAAATGAAAGTGATTTTTATGACCTACTTATGAACACTTTTAAGCATGAATTTATGATAAAGGCTTGAATTGAAGGCTTGGTTGTATTAGAAATAATGAGTCTTTAAGATGTGAGAAAACGTCATAAATTACAATTGGAGTAGAAAAAGTATTTCGATGATTTAAATCTAACAAGAATTCCAAGTTTAATTTTTTTTTTTTTTTTTTTTTTTTTTTTTTTTTTTTTTAAGAGACGCAACACTCAGGAAATACTTCCTATATTTAGCGTGTTGCTTTCTTTGGAAAGGGATAGTACAGAGATGAAAGGTGGGGAAAGATGAAGGGCTTCAGACATGGCAACACTGCAATTGCGCGAGATGATAAGTCTTAGAACATTTGTTGCTCGCCACCTGACGGAGAGTTGGCGAACTTATTGAAGCTTTTTGGTTCATAGCCCTGATTCATTATTTTACTTCGGTGGGGTTAATTGCTATGGAAACACCGAAGGTGGACATTGCGATACGTATGAGGGGTAGAAAAAAACTCATACATATTATTTTGATGTTGCCGGCACCGGGGATCGAACCCGGGACCTTCTGTGTAAAAGTCCAACGCGCTAACCATTACACCACAACGCCCACAATACAATTATACAATTTCCGGGATGGGAGGAGTTAAAAAAACATTTTAATTCAAAGCTATAAAAAAGTTTTACAAAAATCAGTTTTTCTAATTTTTTATCAATTAAAGGATATCAATTTTTGGAACCAAATAAATACTAAGCTTTCCACCTTTCCAATGATGTAGCCATTTCCCAATAAGAAACCAATATTTTCATAAAAAAGGTCATATTTCATGCAAAAAAAAACTTAAAAGTTGAATAAATACACTCAAAGGAAAAGCTTCATCATATTTATGAAATGTTTAATCACTTTTCGTCTAATGTAACGTTTCATAGTATTTATGAAACATTTCATTTAAAATCAATTTCATCATATTTATTATATGTTTCACTATATATATGAAGGATATTTTGCATTATTTTTGTGTAGAAAAAATTCATAGAGACCATGATATGGTCATTATAATTCTTGTTGTTAATGTAATATTTCATAAATATTGATGAAATTGTTACATTGGACTAAAATTTTAGTAACTTATTTCTCTTTTTTTCTAGGTGTAGTTTAAAAAACACTTGTGTTTCGTAGGAAAGCTTGTTCAAGCTTAATTTTGAACATTTAAAAATTATATATATGAAAAAAAATTATAAAAATATTTGAAATCATATATTCTGGGGTGTCACAGAAAATAAATCGTACACAAATTTATCGTTTTTGTATTGATTTCTGCGAGGCTGTTGCTGAAAAAAGAAATCAAAAATTTCGAAATGGTTTTTTGTGAAATGCCAGGGCGGCGACTTTCAGGCAAATGCATGTTTGTGCCGGAATTTATTTTAGTCAAATTCTGAATCAAAAAATTTGCAACAAAATGGCATCGATTTGTTGTTGCATATTTTGCAAGGATGACTTTAATGATTTTTAAGAATATACTTAAACATATTTAGCACTAAAATATTGAAATTGTATTCCGTTTTAATGGATGACGCGTTTTTAATGCTACACTTAGAATACTATGTAGATAAACACCACTGCAAATGTAGTTAAAAACAAATGAAATTTCGCTTAAAGAAAGGTAAATTCAACTAACATTAACAGTTGTTTTTTACTGTTCAAAAAATTAACCACAATTGTAGTAAAAATGAACCATATATGTTACTAAAAAATAAAGAAACATTTATTTGTTTTATTTAAAAAAAAAAATTGTATAAAATTATTGTAAAATCACAATAGTAGCTGAGTTTTCTCCAGCAGAATTTTCAATGAAGTTAGGTGACCTAAATTTTTTAAGATCTAAATTTGAGGTGACAGTTGTACTGAAATTAACTAAGAATTTAGCCAAGTCAACAGAATTTTTAGCAGGAAATTTTGCTAAAAAAAAGTCTTTCAGGATCTGACCAGAGGCAGGTTCATATTTATTACTGGGAATATAAGTAGTTAATAAAGAATAATTAATATGTACGGAGTAACGACTTTTTGTTCATTTTGCTCAATTTCGCCTAGTTTCCGAGATATAGCCTAGTTTGAAAGTAAAAAAATGTGTGAAAATAACACCTTCTACAAGTGAGACTGAGACTGGCAAAATTTGTAAATTTGAGAATCCCTAATTACGAAAAAAAAACTTTTGAACTAAATTTTTTTATTAGTGTAGTTGTCACTTGTTTGACAATGGATTTCATTTTTAAACTTACACTCTCAAGTATAAAATCGATTTTTAAAAAGCAATAAAAATTTTTTTTTTATTTATTTTTGAGCAATTTTTTTTTGTTTTTTGTGCATAGTTCGATTTGAGTGCATATTCTAAGCTCATATTTTAGATTTTTACTGCTTATTTAAGAGCATATTCTTCTTTATGAAAGTCACTTCCCTAGATATAACAACTTTTTGTATACATTTTTCCTAGTATAAAAAATAAAATAATTTTCAACCAACTCCCATCTCTGAATAATAAATATTATTATATGTACATCTTACTTGAACAGCTTTACTCCAACGATAACAGCTTTATGTGGTTTCGAAAAGTCCTTTTTAAGACAATCGCTAAAAAAAAAACTTTTCAACTTTGATGACCCGCCCACTTTAAAAGGGGCGTGATAGCCAACAAAAAATATCACCGTGGACTTTTTAGTGTTTTCAAGTTTATAAAAAATGTTAATAGGTAATGGTTATAAATATTGGTGTTCAGAGTTGGGCATACAAAGTAACGGAACTGATCGTCTTTAACTTGGTAAAGTCCAGAAGCAATCCTTGCTCTTGCAACCAACTAAGAAGACTCACGACCTCCGACCCTTAGGGGCAGGTGGACACCGGGCAATGGTATTATAACATCCTTTATGGTACTAGCTAGTGTGAGCAACGAAGCTATCGGGCTGGAGGCAATAAGTCGGCAGCCCCAACACCAGCCTTGGATGCAGAGGGTTAATCTCCCACTCATCCGAAACAAAATGATTAATGAAACCAGTAACTGGCCCTATGTTCCAACTAGGAATCCCAGGAATCTATATATATATATATATATATATATATATATATATATATATATATATATATATATAATGGTTTTAAATACCATGAAGAAGTTATACCAAAGGTGAAAATGTATAAATGGTGAGATTTCAACGTTCATATTTATCTAACAAGGGGAGTCTCCTGATGGGTTTTCTCTGATCTTAGTGAAATTTGGATATGTAGTAAAGAAAAAAAAATAAGGGAAACGTATTATTTATCGGCCTAATCTCATAAATATTTAAGAGTTAAAAAGTGGGCTAAAAATTTTCCCATATTTTGGCTTATTTCGAATTGTGTTAGAGACATTTTAGACAAATAGGGTACCAAATGAAAGAGCTTTTGGAGACGAATTAACTTTTATGCGAAACATGACGGATAACTTTCAAATATTTTTGTTATTCAAAAATTGTGTTTTGTTAAAGAATTATAGTTGGATAAGGCTTAAAACTATGTATAATAATGCCTATTAAATTTAATGGAGGGGGTGTCTGAGCTTTTTCCAACATACGTAATTACTCGGATTTTATACGACTTTTTCCGAAGGGCTTTTTAACCCAGCAAAACTTTGGTAATGGGTGCGATAAAGTAATGCATTACCTTGTAATGTGTACTCCTTTCCTGTATCATTATTTTCCAACAGGAAGTAATGAGTTACCGATAATTGAACACTCATGGATTACCTTGTAATGAGACCTCATTACATTTTACATTACTTCAAAACATAAAATAATGACTTACTGATCATCAATTACATAATGCATGAATTATAAACGTAAAGTAATTATTAATATATATATTTGAAAATCTATTTATAGACACATTACTTTGTGATTTTTTGTAAGCATAATGATAAGGTGTATATTTTTGATATCACGAACGCAAACACGAAGCACAACACCTCATCTACACGTTAAGCAATAAAATATTGTATGTATCGATAGCTCAGTTGGTAGAGTTCTCGCATAACTAATTGTTAAATACCAGAGACCCCAGGTTCGAATCTCAGCATGATTAAGTTATTTATTTAATAAAAAAAAAAGTTATTTATTTAATTAAAAAAAAATACCTGTAAAAAAAAATTTTTATGCATTTTTTTTTATGAAAATCTATTTATAGACTCATTACTTTTTCCCACCATGTAACCATATAAGTAACCAGTTACTTTACCCATTACAAGGTAATGCGTTCCTTTGAGGCTCATCGCCTGTAAAATTCATCAGTGAAGTAACGTGTAAAGTAATGCATGAAGCCCTATGGCGATACATTACTTTACCCATGATTTGGTAATGTGTGGTTTGCTGGGAACCTATACTTTATTTATTAAGACACTACTTAGGCAATATTGGTATCAAAATTTTTGTTTTATCGAGTACATCAAAACTTCTTTCAAAAAAACTTTGAATTTCATTAGTTTCAGATATGTTTCCATACTAAAATGTATTAAATATGGCCTCTTAATACTTAAATGTCGCGTTGGGCCGCTAAAAAAAAAATATATGTGCCTTACTTTTTTTCTTTATCACATATCCAAATTTCATTAGGATCGGAGAGAAAGTGGACCCATTATGATAGTTATTAAAAAAAAAAACAACTGAAGAAATATAATGTATTTTTGTAACAGTTGTTCGAAGTAGTTATATTTAGTATTGTAGTAAACAAAACAGTATTTCTGTAGTAAACTGTTAATTTTTGTTAGTTATTTAAAAATAGAAAATTTCGTCGAGTTTTTAATAATCTTGCTTTTTTGGAGCTTTTGAAATTGCTTAGATCTGCTACCAGATCTGGACAAAGGGATTATGAAATCTGTTTAGATATGAAAAGATTTGGAACCAACTATGATCCTATATGACAAGATCTGCTCAAATCTGGACACGAAAATTATCCAATTTCCTAGATCCCATCAGATATGAACAGATCTGTTACTAGATGTGATCAGATCTGCACATTAAGTGTATATTATCATATATGTTCAGATCTGGCCCCAGATCTAGTTAAATTCAATCACATCAAATTAGATGCAATCATATCTAGCTAGATCCGATCAGATCTAATCATTTTTACACGGGTTAGTTTACATTTGTTATTCGTTCACAGTTTGCAAATAAAAAATTGTCATTGTATCTAAAATGCATAAAACGTAATAACCAGAGTATTTTTAAAATACTAAAAAAAATAACTGTTAAAAAATAGTAGTTTTTACCAATTATTTTTAGTTGCTTCAAAATGTTTGTAGTAAAAAATTGTCAATAATTTTTACAAAATTGTTAGTTATTTTGACTGCATTTGTTAGTTGTTTTTTAACAATCAAAAATAAATTCTCTTTTTAAATATTTAAACGGTAAATACCCTGGTAGTCTTTTTAACTGAATTTAAAGTGTTTTTAACTGTAATTTTCAGTAGATTCTGCAAACCTTTTCTGGAGTGTATTTATTTAAACCTGTTGGACTTTCTATAGCAAAAATGCGGCCATTTGGATATTTTTTTTTTTTTTAATATAACATTTACACACAAAAAAAAAAAACATCCCGGAAAATAATATCCATCACTCAATATTAACCTTTAAAATGTTATAATTTTTTTTTACTTCTAAAAATGATTATTTTGCCCTCCCTATAATTTTTTTTTTTTAATTATAAAGAACACGTTTTACTAACATGAAAATCATTCGTATTGCGCTTCATATTAGTCAAGTTCAATGAAATTCTAAACGTCGAAAACATTTTAATAATAAACTATTTACCCTCAGTAATAATAACAAAAACAATTAAAACAAATATACAGCAAAAAAAAAACAAAAAACTACTATATCATCATATTTATGCAAAATCTAAAATTTATAATAAACAGGGACCGGACTTTCATGCAATTGCATACTTTTTTCCTTAAGTCTGAGAACATTGTAAACAAAACATCTTTACGAAACAAAGCATTTGCGTATAAATGACATCGATTTGTTAATGCATATTTTGCTATAAATGCGCATATTTTGCCTTAAATGTATATTTTTTTAGCTAATTTGCTTTAAATGCATGTTTTTATTGCATTTTCTTGGTTTTTCGTAAAAACATCACTTCTTCTCTAAATTTCATGTTGTATTAAAAATTATTTGGTTTTTATTATTTCAAATTATGCATTTTGTTATTAATACAATTGCTAAACTACAGGAACGAAATCCATTTTCAACACAAGTAAATCTAGTTGACGAAGCTATAAATAAATAATGTTTTGAGCGCCCCGGTAGGCTAGTTGGTAGCGTGCTGGCCTATCAGTGCGGAGGTCGTTGGTTCGATTGGCAGGCGAAGGTGGCCAACAAATTCGTCATAAAGTCGATTATTTTATTAAAAAAAAAAAAAAATTATGGTTTTACTCAGAAAATAAATACTCAACAAAAGTATTAACATTGCTCAAACTTGCACTGATCACAACCGTAGACGTTGAGCAATAAGTGGCTGTGTACAAAAACTTTTAAATTTTATTAAATTAAACTGTATTTAATCTGTATATATTTTGAAGAGACTAAATAAATAAAACTTTATATAAAATAACAATTTTAAGTGCCCGGGTTAAAAATTAATTTATATTTTAGTATATCCACTTATATAATTATGTATGTACCATATACAGTTTTATATTGTAGCATATACTATTTTATATTGCATATGGCTTTTATATTTCAGCATATAAACTTATGTGACCATATCAAATTATGTCAATTTCTATAAGATTGGATGAAAGAGATAAAATTAGATGAGACCAAAATTCCGATACAATCGAGTCAAATGATATATTTTTATAACTAATTTTATATTATTTTATTTGATCCAATTATACAGAAGCAATTCCAGCATCTAATTATATCTGATTAAAAAAAATTAATTTTAACCGAGGGCATATTTGTTGAATTTTAGTGCATATTTTAAGATTTAGGCGACTAAAACACACTTTTTTAGTGCATTAAGTTCCTGTCCCTGATAATAAACAAAGGTTTCAAAATAATATTTACGCTAAAAATAATATACAAACACGCATTCTACTTAAAGTTATAAACAAAATTTTTGCTGATTTTTGGAATTTCACAAAAAATATATTTTTCACATTTGCCTATAAAGGAGAATAATGACAAATTTTTCCATTTCGTCAATATATTTTAATTAAAGTAAAAAAAATTTTGGATGACGTTTTGCTTAAAAACTAACCTATGCCAATTAAGTAAATGGATAAAATTCAAATACTGCACAGAAAAAATTATGGGCCAAAATAATTAATCGATTGTTTGAATATCAATGGCAATTTAAACAATTTTTTTAATTGATTCAATTAAAAAATTTATTGAATTTTCTAATATATCCATAGAGTGTTGACAACATGTAAACAAAATTTTTAAAAATTTGTCAAACTATTTTTTTTTTTATTTTATTTAGATTAAATAATCAAACAAAGGTTTAATTATATCAATATACTATTTAATTTGTAAATAAAAAGAAAAAAAAAAATCGCAAATGATTAACTTTTAATAAGTTGAATAGTTTACCGATTTCAAATACACGCAAAATCGCAGTTATTTCACTAGAGTTTGCAACACTCTTTTTGTTGAGATATTCGTGTACGCACGAAAACTTAATTTAGTTTCGCGTTTTATCTGTGGTAATAAAAGTGCTCATGTGGATTTAGATAAACCTTATCGAAAAAGGACAATTAAACTATTATTTTTGCAAATAATTACATTTTCAATAAGTATAAGTGTCATTAAACTATCATTTTAAAGTTGTGTGTGATTTTTTTAAGAAAGCAATTCAATTACAAAAAAAAGTTTAAGACAAGACAAGCAAAACAAAAATTTTGTCTTTACTTTTATTTGTTTTCTTATAATACATTTTTATATTAAAAAGCTTTTATTTTATTTTAAATAAAATGTCAATTTAATTTACAAACCTACAATTCTTTTTTTATTTAATGGGAGGCATATTAGAAAAATAAAAAATACGAGTTTTCAATTAAAACTACCATTGTTTTCTTCTCAAGTTTTAATTAAAGTTTTAATCAATTTAACTAAACTATTTAATTGAGGTTGTAAAGAAAAACAATAACTCTTTTAATTGATATTATTATTATTTTAATTGAAAGAGTTTTAATAAACTGTCTGCAAATTTGTTTAGTTAATACTATCATTTCAGTGGTAGGTGCAAAATCAATTAAAATATTAATTGATTCAATAAAATTTTTAATTGAAACCCGTTTTTAGTTTTTTCTGTGTGCTAAGTATGCATGCTTTTTTTCAAAATCCATGTCAAAGGCGAAAAAATTCAAAATAAAAGTGGTTGAACAAAACAGTTTAAGAAAAAATTTCTATGACATGTTTGGACGGTATCCTAAAAACGAAGTGTTACATAATTTTCTTAAGGAACAAGTACCACATAGCACAGTATATTCCATATTCAAACGCTTTGAAAATGGAGTGGCATCAACTGGGATAAAAAAGAAAGGAGGTTAAATTGAAAACATGCGGCAGTTAATCAAATTGTGGCATAAAATCGCAAATTGGCCAGAAAACTTCGCGTTTCCAAGGAAAGAATTCGCAAAATGAACGTGAAACACTACCAGAGGAAGACCAAATATAGGGGGAAAAAAAAAACAATTGGCAGAAATACCAACAAAATGCAGACAACTGAGAAAAAACTTCATCAAAAAAATTTTAAATAATTTTGGATGATGAAAAATACCTTTCTTTTGCTTGGAACAACTGAAGTATTAATTCTGTATTTTACTCTGATGACTTGAAAAAAAAAACTCACGACAAGGTACGGTGTTCGGCAAAAGCGAAGTTTGAACCAAAACTACTAGTGTGGGCAAAAGGTATATGTATCACAACTTTACATAAATGATTTAAAAGCTATGGGCTGTAAACGAGGATATTTACAATAATAAATGTTTAGTAAAAATGGAAAAATTTTCTGGAGACGACATATTATTTTGGATAGATTTAGCAAGCTTTCATTATGCCAAAAAGACGTTAGAATGGCTTAATGCAAAAAACATACATTTTGTACCAAAATACGCAAATCCTCCAAACGTCCCAAAAGCACCAATTTAGGACTTTTGGGGTCTTTAATGCCTAAAAGCGTATGAAAATGGTTGGGAAGACAAATGCTCTGAAGAATTGAAGAAAAAAACTTTAAAGCAGTGTAAAGAAATTTGATATGACTGTAGTCTAAAGCATGATTGGAAGTACCAAGCATAAAATACTCCAAATAGAAGATCACGGTCCGTTAGCTCTCTACAAAAAGTGAATTAATAACACACTGCTACAAAAAAACACTTTTTGTCAGAACTTGAAAACCGACCTAGTGGGGGTTGTAGGCCTAGGTGAGGACATACAAAAACCGTTTTCAAAAATTTTGAAACACCTTCAAAATTTTGAGTTATTTTCAAAAAACTGTTTTAGGGTAGGTCGTAGCACTTTAGTACCTCTAACTCACACATTTTTTGACCGATTTCAAAATTTTAAACAGTTTTGGAAAGGCAAAGAATTAAGAAATGAAATGTATTCATAAAATATATATTCCAAGAAATTAGGTAAGTGTTTATCAAAGTTTCTCATTTTTTTTTATCTTTTTCCTAATTTTTCAAATTCAACAAGAGTTAAAAATTTTGGGATTGCAGACTTTGACTTGACTTACAAACGTAAATTAAAAACTGTACAAATAGCTTAACCTAAGTTAACATGTCTAGTTTAAAACAGATGTTAATGAAAAGTTAAATAACTTTTACAATTTTCATCCGATTTGAAAAATGAAAACCATATTTTGTTAAGAACTAAATTTTCTTTATACGTTGGTATAAATTTTTATAAGCTTTTATATTAAAATAAGCAATGAAAAGCTACTAAAATCAAAAAAGTTTATAATTTTCGTTTTTTTTTTTTTTGTAGATATTCTTAACAAAAACAATACTTATAACTTACAAATGTATCAAAAAATGCACGTCATTTTAAAGCGTAACCAGTTTTCTTTCCAAACCCGTTAAAAAAATTTAAATCGAAAAAAACTGACTGAGTTACAGGTCGATAAGTTGACGAACATTACTGAAAACGGTTTTTTTAAAATAACTTCTGAATTTGAGGGTGTTTCTGAAATTTTTGGACACAATTTGTAATGTACTCAAAAAGACCTATAACCCACGCTAGGTCGTTTTCCAAGTTTTTTTTCACTGTAGCACCGTGTAATTTATAGTCTATAAATAAAAATAATTTTTCAAAAAAATTTAAAAAAATTTTTTAACTACAACCGTTTTAAAATTGTCCAACTACTAAATTGGCATAGGTTATATGTAAATTTCCCTGTATTGTTTAAAAAATTGCGTGTTTTTTTTACAAAAAAATTTTGTAAAATGTCAAAATTTTTATACAGAATATTTCATTTTTCTCAACGAAATAATAACCCCACCTAAAAAAATATTTTCATGGGAGAACACTTGACAAAATAATTTGGTAAAAGTAAATAAGTAAAGTACACTTCTGTTCATAAGACTAAAGCCACAGTTTTTTTTTGAATACAATTTTTTTAAAACTTTCATTACAGAGTATATTTTTTAGTAAAAATAAATTTTATAAGCGTTATTCCAATGTTGTGAAAAGTTTTAATGTGAAACATCGATTCGGATACGATGCTGAGTATCACACTTGCCCAATTTAGAACGACAAAAATAAAACAATAAAAGTTTTCTGATTAGTCCAGCTTTTTAGTATTTAATAAAAACATTCTAACTAATATGGAAACAAACATAAAAAACGGGAAAGCTCCTAGGTCTTAAAATTTGGGTGCCAAAGTTGCATTATATAAAAATCACTCTATCTACTTGTCTGTAATATACGTAACCCTTTCACTGCCTTGTACACTACACAGTGTATACATATTTAAAAAAATATGATAATGCAGTAAAACCTAATATTTTTATTTAAATATGTTCATTAGAATCTTGGTCATTACAAAAAAAAATCATCATATGCATAAACTTTTCATCAGGGCAATATAGTCGCAATATTTCTCAACAAAGTCCGATTTTTTAATCAGACTTTATCTCCGAAAAAATGGGCGTTTGGTGTATCTCCTAAACTACACTCAAAAAAATAAGTTAGTAGAAAAGTTATAAAACGTCTTGTAAACCAGGTATACCATTTTTTAGCAAATATTTTTGCTAAAATCGTGTTTTCAGCTAAAATTTTTGTTATACTTATTGAGCACTTAACTGTTTTATACTAATGCTTTACTAATATACTAATGTTTTACTAATTAATTTTGCTAAAAAAAATTGTGCTGATAAGCAGATGTCGCAGCATGTCAAGATGTAATAGAGAAGAGAAAAATGATACTAAAAAGTACAACTCTAATAAGACCCAGCAAAATAAAGTGGAAGTAGTGCTTTAAGAACCTCTTTAACTTGACTTCCAAAGCATTAGCATACGCACATTTTTCACTTTAATAGAAGTTATTGTTAACAACTGCCAAAAATGTTAAATTAAAGTTATTTTGAACAGCATTTGCATCACCATATAAATTAATTGGTATCTAAATTAATAACATCATAAGAAGTAATTTTTCATAAGTTCATATATATTTTTTTTTATATGGTGGAAACATCCCTAAAGTATGCTGCACATTTTTAAGAAATAAAAATGTTAATATATATTTGAAAAAGACCTTCCATGAACTATTCAAAAATATCATCCATGCACTGTTTAAAATGCTATTAAAGAAGTTATATATTCACTCCATCCGCCCAATGACACGACAATGTTAAAATCATTAATGATTCACCTAAATTTGCACCACATCCAGATCAGTAGATGTGGTGTTTTTACTACTTCTTCCTCAGCTCTTATTTTGCTGGGGACATGTAAAAAAATCATCCATGAACGACTTTTGTATCTGTTTTTCATACATAAAACAAAATTGAGGATTAAAACAACTTAAATTTTACGTTGCCACCGGCTTGTGAAAATAATTGTCTATTAATAAAATAAAAGACAAAAGAAAATATTTAAATTTAATATGTATTTCTATAATAAATATTAATAGATGAATAATCTAGTGTGGTCAAATTGCAAACAAACATATACAGACATGTAGACAGAGTAAAGCGAAAGACAAAGACACACATCTTAGGTAGATTTGTATGGTTCCTTTTTCTTATTGCAAAAAAAAGGTTGTTTTTTTTCGTTTCGTTTCTATAATTATCTTCGGCAGTTGCGTCATTTAAAAGACAAAAAAGATTTAGACAACCATTGATGTAAGTAGTTGAAAGAAATTTTTTGTTATGTTATATATATTTATTTCTATATACTCTCAGATATTAAATTAATTTATGTCGTCAATGTGGAAAAATGAAAATTTTTATATTTCGTAATTATTGTAAATTATTTTTAAAAGAATCACAAAAATATGTTTTATGATTTTCAGCAAATATATTAACTAAATTACAATTTTTTTACAATTTTTTTGCGTTTTTTTCAGTCTACTAAAATTCAGCAAAAAATTTATTAATTTTTACCAACGCTTTTTTATTTGTAATCTACTAAGTGTTAGCAAAACTTTTGCTGAATCTACTAATATTGTTGCTAAAAATCAGCTCGCTGATTTTCAGCAAAAGATTTTGCTGACATTAGCAATTTTTTTGCTAGCATCTTCCTGACTAAAATTTTGCTGACTCAGCAAAATGTTTTGCTGACTTTACAAACTTTTTTTTTTGAGTGTAGCAAAGCTGGAACCTGGAAATTTTGGCAAGTAGCTTCATCTAATACCAGATCAAAATCAACCAACGCATTTTTGGTTATGGACAATAATTTGCTGAGACCACTATGCCAACGTCGCTGGGGAAAAATTGTTTTCCCAGTGCAATCCATTCAGATATTACAAACGGCTTAAAAGTCTAAGCATATATAAATGATGATGCTTTGTTAAAAAAGTTTGTAGTCGGGAGGTTCCGAGTTCGAGCCCGGTTTCAAACATTTTTTTGAAATTTTTTTATACTTTTAAATAGTTTTTTTCCATATAAAATTGACTGTTTTGTTACTGGAAAATCTCTTTTAAGCCAAACTTTTTTGTTTGTTTTCCCAAAGTTCGTGAGTTGATGATTCCATCAAACCTAATCCCAGTGCTGACATATTTGAGCAGCCAACTATTAGCTAGCAGTCATCATTTACTTCAGTTTTAAGCTATCAAGTATTATATGTTTCGTTTGCTCGGTGGTTAGAGCTGCCAATCCGGCGGCCAGGGTTCAAATAGCGGTGGGACCAAATAAATTATACATGAACTTTTTTAATTTTATTTTAGAAAACAATTTTTTACACCACACCACCTATTTCATGGTTTTACCAATATTTTGGCAATATTTAAGCTATCAAGTGCTATATGTCTCGTTGCTAATCTAGCGGCCAGGGTTCGAATACCGGCGGGAACAAAAAATGTATACCCAAACTTTTTTTAAATTTCATTTTGTAAAATCTATTTTTAGACAACCTATTTCATGGTTTTACTAACATTTTGTCGATGTTGAAAGTTTTATAACCCCAGTGCTTGTCCGACACATTTTGAACAGACGGATCTTTTGTCAAATGATGTTATCATCTTGGTATTGGGATAGCACTTGCTGCCAGCACTTTTACCACTTGCTACAGTGCCCTGCCAGCGGTGGTCCGTTTGTCTTTTTCTGACTGGGAGGATAATACTGTCAATATTGTTAATCCCACGTTTTGCCAACGCATTAGCGACCGCCGCCGACGCTATGACTATTGTATTTTTCTGCCTAGGGTGTTATATAATGAAAAAAAAATATCTCAACACATTATAATTCGGTGTCAGTAATAGTTTTTTTTTTTGGTTTGACGAAGTCGTTTTTATGAGCAGTCAAGCTTAAACGCGACTACTTATTTAATTTCAAATATTATGTCTTTCTGTCAACTACTGATTTTTTAATTACTGATAAGTAGGGCAAGGAATTTCATGCAACTAAAAAAGGAAAATATGAGCTTATAATATGCAGTAAAGAATCCAAAATATGTCCTTAAGATATGCATTTAAATCGAAATATGCACAAAAAACCAAATAATATGCACTAAAAATGCAAAAAGATGACCTTAAAATCAAACAAACAGTTTTTGGATTTTGAAAAATCACTTTATTACTCGAACTCGTTGGTTTAACAATAAAATCCAATTTAAATGTCTAAAAAAAGAAAACTAAATGCATTGTTCAGGGTTACAAATATATTATTTTGTTAATTTATAATTACAAAATATGCAAAAATATGTGATTAAATTGAAAATGTGCAAAATATGCAACTAAAAAATGCCAAAATATGCATTTATAGCAAAATATGCAAAAATATTCATTTATGACTAAATATGCAACAACAAATCGATGACATTTTGTTGCAAATTCTTTGATTCAGAAAAGTATTTGGTCAAAATCAATTTTGGGCAAATGACTACAAACATTTGCATTTGCATGAAATTCCTTGCCCTTCTGATAAGTATAAGAGTAAGCCTTATTTATATAAGCTTATTTTTTAATTATTTCTTAAAAAATTAAGCTTATTTTAAATTTTTTCTATTCAAATTGGACTTTTTTGCTTTTTCTATCATTCAGTATTTTGAAGTATTTTTTTTTTATTGAAAGCGAAAATTTAATTTTACAAGTGATAGAGGGGACAACAAATAGTATTATCAAAATATTTTGTTAAACCAATTTGAATTTTGAAGCTAAAGAAATTCTTATTTTCTATTACAACTTTGTTTGACTGACGAAGTTTTAAGGAAAAAATTATATACAAATTTTATTCTGGTAAAGATTTAAAAAAAAAAATTATGAAATTCAATTCAACCTCCATATATTAACAAAAATAAAGCAAATCAAACATACTAGCTAGGTTGATACTAGTATTTCGATCTGGCTAAAGATCTCACCAGAACCCGAAGTTTTAGAAAAGCTAGAGCCTCCATAATAGGCAGAACTTTAACAAAAAACCTATTAACCATCAATTTTGCTCCATTCTTGTCTTCTTAGTAATAAAGCACGTGGTTAGGGTCTTTTCCTAAAAAGAATCAAGACGTTACTAAACTTTGAAGACCAAAAATGTTCTATTTATATAAAAAAAATTTAGTGTTTACTCTGGCTCAAGTAATATTTTTTACAGTTATATTAGTTTTTATATACATCGAGATTATTTTTATGTTATATTCCATTTAAAACGAGCTTTCAACCTCCGTATATTTACAAAAATAAAGCAAATCAAACATATTAGCTAGGTTGATACTAGTTTTTCGATCTGGCTAAAGATCTCATCAGAACCCGAAGTTTTAGAAAAGCTAGAGCCTCCATAATAGGCAAAACTTTAACAAAAAAAACCTATTAATCATCAATTTTGCTCCATTCTTGTCTTCTTAGTAATCAAGCACGTGGTTAGGGTGTTTTCCTAAAAAGCATCAAGACGTTACTAAACTTGAAGACCAAAAATTTTCTATTTATATAAACAATTTTTAGTGTGTACTCTTGCGCAAGTAATACTTTTTACAGTTATATTAGTTTTTGTTTTTATATACATCGAGATTATTTTTATGTTATTTTCAATTTATAACGAGCTTTCAACCTCCATATATTTACAAAAATAAAGCAAATAAAACATATTAGCTAGGTTGATACTAATATTTCGATCTGGCTAAAGATCTTTTTTTTTTAATTTAAAGGCCTATCTTTTAATTTAAAGGCCTATTTTTTAATTTTAACTGCTTATTTTACTGTTCTTAGAACTTTTTTAAACGCTTAAAACGTGGGTTTTATAGCTGTTTTTTTGGTTGCCCTATTTATGCATACGAATAACTAATTATTTTTGACCACTAAATTTTTTTTTAGTAATGCAGCGGGTACGCAAGTGCTTTTTTTTTATAAAGCAAATATGTAAAACTACTTACAAAAACGACCTCGTCTAACAAAAATAATGAGTATTGATGCTGAATTATATGCAGTTGGTCCTAATTCTACTGCTTACTATTTATATATTGGTAATGAGAGCTCATTACTGAGATTTTTCTTGGATGTCAAACACTGTTTATATAGATTTCAGATGATTTTTCCAATATTAGGGATTTTTTAATTTAATTATTTTTTCTTTTTTCAATTTTGTCGATTTTTTTTTAAATTTAGGTAATTTTTTTAATTTTGTAATTTTTTGTCATTATGGGATATTAAATCTCGAAATTTGGTGTGCAAGAACTTTACTTTTTCAATTAAACATTTAATAGATATTATTAAACTTTTAATTAAACTAATCAAAAGTTGAATTGAAATTTCATTGACAATAATTTTTTTCTGTGTGATTCTTTTCAAGCCAGAAAATAAACAAAACTTTAAAATTTTTTACAAATTTATTTTTTCAAGTGCATAAACGCCAAAGTGTAAAACACTAGGTTTTTAACAACAACATTGTGTTTTTTATTGTTGTTATATTAGAAAATTTCATTTGAAATTTGTAAGAATAACACAATTGTAATGGCAACAATAAACACAGCTACGACAATACTATATTGTTGGTTGGTTGTACTCTTAGTACATTTTAGAGGCTAATTCCCTGACTGCACCCTATAACCTTTTAAATTTTACTAACAACAAAAATATATAAAGCTCAAGGTCTTTTTGGCGGAGTAAATAAAACATTACTTTTATTTGTATTTGTTTCATTATTTTACTCTAATTAGTTTTTTATTTTCGTATAAAAACAAGCGTTTTTTTTGTAGTTTTAGATTTTTGTATTGACATTGAATTTTGTAAAAGCTTAGATATTATTGTAAATATTTTACACGTGGTTATGAACACGCAGACTAAATTAATTATAGCACTTTGTAACGGAAATTAAGGTTAAAAGGTCTTTGAATATTTATGTTAAATATAGCCTATTAGTTACATTTCGTTTTCATTAGAATTACGCATTTTTATGTAAGATTACATATTAGTAAAAGGACAAGTACTCAAAAACGCAACTTTCTAAAAAAAAAGTAGTTTTACTAAAAACCTACTTTAAAAAAAAAATTTAGTTTCACTAAAAAAACAGAGTTCTACTAAAAAAAAACGTAGTTTTACTAAAAACGTAGTTTTTACTAAAAACGTAGTTTTACTAAAAACGTAGTTTTACTAAAAACGTAGTTTTACTAAAAACGTAGTTTTACTAAAAACGTAGTTTTACCAAAAACGTAGTTTTACTAAAAACGTAGTTTTACTAAAAACATAGTTTTACTAAAAACGTAGTTTTACTAAAAACGTAGTTTTACTAAAAACGTAGTTTTACTAAAAACGTAGTTTTACTAAATACGCAGTTTTACTAAAAACGTAGTTTTACTAAAAACGTAGTTTCACTAAAAAACGTAGTTTTACTAAAAAAAGTAGTTTTACTTAAAAACGTAGTTTTAGTAAAAAAAGTAGTTTACTTAAAAAAGTAGTTTTTCTAAAAAAAGTAGTTTTACTTAAAAAAGTAGTTTTTCTAAAAAAAGTAGTTTTACTAAAAGAAGGGATTTTTTTTAGAAAACAAGAGTTTTTCTAAAAAAAAACTTATTTTTTTAAAAACGCACTTTTCTAAAAAAAATGTAGATTTTTTAAAAAACGTAGTTTTCTAAAAAAAACATAGATTTTCTCAAAAACCTAGTTTTCTAAAAAAACATAGATTTATTAAAACAATTATTATTATAAAAAGTGGTTTATATTAATAACGTAATTTTTCTAAAACACTTAGTCTTTATAAAACACATAGTGTTTCTAAAACACATAGTGTTTCTAAAACAAGTAGTGTTTCTAAACCAAGTAGTGATTCTAAAACACGTAGTTTTTCTAAAACACGTAGTGTTTCTAAAACACGTAGTTTTTCTAAAACACGTAGGTTTTCAAACACAAGTCGTTTTTCTAAAACACGGAGTTCTTCTAAGACACACAGTTTTTGTAAAACAGGTAGTTTTTGAAAAACACGTAGTTTTTGAAAAGCACGCAGTTTTTCCAATGCAAGTAGTTTTAAAAAAAAGTTTTTCTTATAAAAAATGTATTTCCCAAAAAAAAGTAGTTTTCTAACAAATTATAGTTTTTCTAAAAAAGGCGTGATATTTTGTATGAAAGCATAGTTTTTATAAAAAACGTATTTTCATTAAAACTCAGTTTCCTAAAAATATAATTTTTGTACAAAAATAAAAAAAAGTCGATCACAAAAGTCAACTATTTTTAAAACTTCGTACCATACAAAATAATTAAAATATACCTTAAATTTTGTTTCAAATTTGAACAATTTTTTTTAAATTAATGTGTTCGACTTTATTATAAATACTTTTTTAAATAATTTGTGTAGTATGGATAAAACAAAAATGTTTTAAAAATGTCGATTTTAACAAAAATATACATATTGAAAAAGAAGATGATAGTTTTTGTGTAAAAACATAGTTTTAAAATAAAAACATATTTTTTGTATAAAAACATAGTTTTTGTATACAATCATAACTTTTGTATAAAAACATAGTTTTACCGGATTAAAAAAGTTTATATATGCTAGATATAAAAATATAAGATATCATGTAATTAGATGCTCTTTCATGAAATTGTATCCTAAAATTTGGCACATCATAAGCTATCTAAATTGATAAAATTAGAAAACAATTTAGACAACTTAATACAAGGATATATTAAAAAATTTATATAATTTATATATAATTATATATAAACATATATTATTATATATGATTATATATAATCATATATAAACTTTTTTTCAAAATTCATTAATTAAGATAACATTTGATAAAATTAGATGTGCCCAATTTTGGGAAGCAACGGAAAACATCTAATTAGATAGAATTAGATCAAATTGAATAATGCCAAATATAATCTGATACAAACTAATATAATCTGATAGACCTATTTTGTGGATGAAATTGTATAAACAGAGATATTATATCTTATATTCTTATATCTAGCATATATATTGTGGGCGTTAGCGCGTTGGGCTGTTACACAGATGGTCCCGGGTTCGATTCCCGGTGACGACAACATCAATTTAGAAAAAATAATATTTATGAGTTTTCTATCACTTATATGTGTCGCTGCGCCCACCTTCGGTGTTCCCATAGCACTTAACCCCACCGAAGTAAAATAATGAATCAGGGCTATGAAACAAAAAGCTTCAATAAATTCGCCAACTATGCTCTATCAGGTGGCGAGCAACAACTGTTCTAAGATTTATCATCTCGCGCAATTATAGTGTTGCCATGTTTGAATCCCTTCGTCTTTCACCACCTTTCATCTCTCCACTATCCCCTTTCCAAAGAAAGCAACATATTAATTAATAGGAAGAATTTCCTGAGTGTTGCTTCTCCTTTAAAAAACAAAAAAAAATATAGACTTTTTTAATCGGGTAGTATAAAAACATAGTTTTTTGTATAAAAACATAGTTTTTGTATAACAACATAGTTTTTGTATAAAAAATATAGTTTTTGTATAAAAACATAGTTTTTGTATAAAAAAATATAGTTTTTGTATAAAAACATAGTTTTTTGTATAAAAAATATAGTTTTTGTATAAAAATATAGTTTTTGTATAACAACATAGTTTTTGTATAAAAACATATCTTTTGTATAAAACCATAGATTTTGTATAAAACCATAGTTTTTGTATAAAAACATAGTTTTTTTTATAAAATAGTTTTTTCAAACTACATCTTTGCACAACATCCAGCCGTAAATTTACTTCCTGATTTTGACTATTACTAACAGATTTCGCTGAAACGCTGCTATTACTATACATCAACTATTTTATGTAGATTTTTTTAATATTAAATCCTTTTAGTAGTTCACCTTACACATGTTGCACCTTTTTAGCTATAAACTTTCACTTGTAACCCATAAACCTTTAAACTTTATTTAACAAAAAAAAAAAAAAACAGCAACAATATTATAAGACAAGTCAATACGACTGCAACCAAAATTATTTTAAAAATATACAAAAAAAATGTGTAACAACAACTGTTTATGAGGTCAACAATATACATGAAACGTTGCCGTTACTGCCATCGACAAGACCTACTCCATTTTAGTAAAATTTAAACAACTTTACATCCTGTCCTGTTGGTTGGTTACTTCTCTCTTACTTAAAAGACATAAATATCGCGTCTTAAATTACAGTCCTTTTTTGTTGTTGCTTGCTTTTTTAAACTTTTAGGTTAAGCTTAATAAAATGATTAAAATGTCATTAACTTTTAACTTAATTATGATGAAATTAAAAAAAAAACTTGTAGTAAAATGCTTTAAAAAGCAGCTGTCGTTTTTTTTATTTTTTTTTTTATTAAAAGGTGAAATTTTAGGATAATCTGTGTTCGGTTAACATGTGTGGCCAAGGTGTAGTTATGTTTTTATTAAAAAAAAAATGAAAATTAAGTTTAATGAACTTGTTAAAAATTGCTAAAAATGTGACAGCAAAAAATTTAATAAGTTAAAACAGGAAATTCTAGCCAAGGATCTTCGATAGGTCATACCTTTACTTTATGTTAAAATAGGGAAAACAATTTTTGGCGAAGAATCTCTTAACACTAAACGCAAACATTTTAAAATATGCCATGTGAAGTCAAATAACATTTTCACAGAAAAAATTATTTTCCATAAAATTTTAATTAAACTTTTGTTTGAATTCAAACTCACTTTAAATTAAAAATTTAATAATATCAATTAAATGTTTAATTTGAAATGAATTTGGTGTAGACAAAATAACCTAAAAAAGACAACAAATTAAAAAAATACTAAAATTAAAAAAAAAACAAAAATTTAAAAAAAAAGGAAAAAATCGTTTTAATTTAAAAAATCATATATATGAAAAAAATCTTAAAAATTTAAAAAATCATCAAAAGCTAAAAAATTAAATCGTTTACATTGAAAAAAATCTTCAAAATTTTAAAAAATCGCAAAAATTAAAAAATCTCCAAAACGTTAATAACTCGCTAAAATTTATAAATATGAAAAAAATCGCCAAAATATAAAAAATCACCAATAAAAATTTCAAAACTCGACAAAATTAAAAACAAAACGACAAAAATTAAAAATATTTTCTTAGATAGTAGTTTTAAATTTTTATTTTAATGATTTTTTTAATTTTAGCGCTATTTTAATTACAGTAGACTCGCGATAACAAAACACCGCCTTAAGTGAACACTGGCTAGCATGAACATAATTTTTTTTTACACTGACTACTCTGTAGCGTGAACACAGTAAGAAAGCCCTATAACGTGAACAAATGTAAAATTAATGGAACATAGAAAACGTTGTTTTCTTTTAAACATTTTTAAGCAATCACTACTTTTTTAAAAATTGGGAATCCCCGTAAATGATTGCTTATGAATATATTCTGGCATTTTGTGTAACTCGCGCTGTTGATTTGCTTATTTTGTTTTTAGTGTAATATAAAGTGTGTCGTGAAAAATGTTGCAAAAACTACCAAATTTTTTATCTTTAAAGGAAAAAGTGGATATAATAAAAAAAATAAAAAGAGGATCAAGCGTGACTATCTTAGCAAAGCAAATATGAATATGAATTAATGAATATGAATTCATAAAAAATATATGAATTTGAGTTTAATATACAGTGTAAATTCGATAATCCGGACTCCACTAATCCGGAATATTCGGTAATCCGGACAGCATTTTGCAGCTCATTGCGTATTCTATAATCCGGATTAATTGCAGCTCTATAGTCCGGATTGAATAAAACCCGTTTTTATTTATTTTCTTATTCAAATCACAGCATGCTTTGAAAAATACATTCATTGTGTATTCTATAATCCGGATTGATTGAAACTCTATAATCCGGATTGAATAACAGCCGTTTTTATTTATATTTTATTTAAATCACAGCATGCTTTGAAAAATACAGTTATGTTTTTATGCTATGAATTATTATAATTTTTAATAAATACATACATTCGCTAATCCGGAATATTCGCTAATCCGGATTGGGGTCTGCAATCAATTATTCGGATTATCGAATTTTTACTGTATGTCTATTTTATTTTTAAGATGTAAAAAATTACACCTTCGTAAACATGAACACCTTCGCAAACGTGAACACACTCAGGTTTTAATAGTTCACGTTACCGCGAGTCTACTGTATATCGATTTTTTAAATATTGCCGTTTTTCCAGTTGGTCAATTTTTTCAAATTTTGGCGAACTTAAAAAATTTTGTGTTTTTTCAAATATCAGTGTTTTTTTTTTTTTTTAATTTAGAGATTTTTCCAATTTTAGCTATACTTTTTAAATTTCAACGTTTTTAATTTTGAAAATTTTTGTTTTAATTTTTGCAATTTTTTTCATTTTGACTTTTTTTGAGAAAATTTTAAATGTGCAGTCGATTTGGTACAAACAGTTGTTGCGATGTAACAAATAGACCTGACAATATGTCATTCGTTATACACTGATGAAAATTTCCTTCATAGTATTAATGAATCGATTTCATTTCGATTGATTTAATGAATAGTTTCATTAACTAAATGAAAATAGATTAATATTGTTAATTTTTTCATTAAATTTTTTTTTATGATTTTTTCATAATTTCATAAAAAAAATCATTTAATCAATAAAAAATTTTTGGAATTTTTTCAATAAAAATTTTAACTTTTAGTAGAAAAAAAAATTGTTCAGTGTAATCATGTGATTTTTTTTCATTTTGGGTTAAAAAAGTATTATTTTTCATCTTTTTTTTATTAAAAAAAAAATTAGTTTGTCGCTATCAACCTCTTACGAAAGTATATTATAAAGAAATAAATTTATGTTTTGTAATAAAAAGAAATGAAAATATTTCATACAAAGTATGTAATTTATTTATTTAACAAATCAAACTTTCATAAAGTTAATGCTAAAATTAATAAAAAATTCATATACGTTTAGAAATTTTTATTGGGTCAATGAAACCATTCATTAAAATTGATTTAATGGAAAATGTTTCATTGATTCTTTTTCATAAAAAAAATTCATTATATTAATGAAGGAATTCATTAACACTACGCATAAATTTCTATCCGGGCTTTTACTATACCGGGCTTTAACTGTATATGTGGAACAGCTTTTCCGAAAAAGTCGCATAAGAGACGAACAATTATGATTTTCGAAAAAAAAGCTTAGATACCCACCACTCGATTAAATTTAATACACATATTTTTTGACTTAATCCAACTGTAATTCTTTAACAAAGCAACAGTTTTAATTTCATTTAAAACATATTTTTTTAAATTACAAAAATGCCACATTTGTCTTAAATATTTCGAAAATAATTCAAAATAAAGCAAAAAGCTAAAAATGGTGTAATTTTTGACACCACTTTTTAACCCTTAAACATGAGATTGGAGAGAACCATTGGGAGACTCTCCTTGTAAGCTGACAGATTTAAATAATATTTATAAGAATTAAAGAACATGGTTAAATCCCTATTTTGAAATTTCATTAATATGTAGAGCTTCTGCATATATTACTAAAATCAGTAATGATCAGGTACCGGAAGTTTATGCAAATGCATGGTTTTTTCCTTAATTCTGGGAACAGCGTGAGCAAAATATCATTGCGAATCGAAGAGTTTGTGTTAAAATTAAATTTGTGCACAATTTTGCATAATTTGCTATAAAGTCATATTTTTGCATATTACGCTTCAAATGCATATGTTTACTTATTTAAATGCATATTTTTATTGCATATTTTTATTTATTTGGCATATTTTTATTTATTTGGCATATTTTTATTTATTTGGCATATTATTATTGAATTTTTCTTAGTAGTTCGTAAAACATCACTTTTAATATTATTTGACCAACGAGCATATAAACTAAAAAGGATCCAAGCTACTCAAGCCCCTTTTTAAGTGTTATCTTAAATTTTATTTGCAAAATAAGATTAAGAGATACAGGTTTAGTGGGTTTTTAAATGCATATTGTTCAATACAAATAATCAAAATGTTGTGTTAATTGTGAATAACACAAATTAACTTCGAAATTTTATTAAAATTGCATAAAAACATGAAAATAATCAATTTCCAAAAAAAGTTCAAGGCATATTTTTTTTCATTTTAAGGTCACATTTTAAGATTTGACGCCTAAAACACTTTTTTTAGTCCATGAAGTTTCTGTGCCTGGTAATGAAAATCTTTGTCATCCTTTGTTATAACAGGGTTATTCTTAGGATCTTAATTTGAAAGTCTTACTAGATAACCCATATAAATATTATTGAACACGATATAAATTAAAAGAAATTTTACGTTTAAATAACTTAAAACTTAATACATTTGCTAACAGGCTAACAGCAATTTCGTCAAAATATAAATTTTGACACCCTTATTTATATCGGGTTAACTCTAAACACCACAATCGAAATGTCTTTAATGCCTGTAAATATTGTGGAAATCTATTAAAATTTCAAGAAATTATTCATGACGCAATTAAATTTTAAAACCGAGTTGATCAATTACAACAGGGTGGCTCAGCACAATATTATCGAAAAGTTCTATTCATGATATCGACGTGTTCAAATGTTTACATCGGTCTTAGTTTTGGTACTGCAGACAATTACCATGATTTTATAACGATACGAAACGATACCCTCACTTGCTGACAACCCATTTAAACTCTTCTATAACTTCTGTCCATGGTCATAAAATTTCACTGTTAATTGTTATATTGTTGTTGCTATTTATAATGGTTCAGTGCATAAAATTAATGTTGTTGTAAATGTCACTTTCTTTCACGAAATGTATTTATATTTGTTTTTTTCTTCATTCGATGTTTAACAATTTACAACTGTAATTTGATTTCACTTTCTGTGATTTTATTATGTTCAAATTGCTGATTTTTAATGTCGATGGTTTTTATGTTAACATTACATATTTAGGTACTTAAAAAATAATACCAACGAAAAGTGGTTTATCAAAATTTTGTAAAAAAAAAACGGAAATAAGAGAAGAGACTTGTAAAAAAAATTAAGCAATTGAAAAACAAAAATCCTCTGAAATGTTAAATTTCTTTCATTTTATTTAGACAAAGAAAGTAACACCGCAAGCGACAGTATGGAATGGATTTCTATTAACAAAATAATCGTTCCATACTTTTTAAGCCAGAAAGGTTTCTTCTAAAGAAAATGGCGCCCAACCATGGTGTTGGGTATTTTAATTACATAAATAACGAACGTTCCTAGTTAAGTCCGATAAATGAAATGCAACAAAAATGGGACGCAATGTAAATAGAGAATATTACAGTACGATAAATGAGATCTCTTAATAACTGTTTACACCAGCTTTTTTGTTTAAATAAAAACTAAAGTCCGTTTCACATTTATAGCACATGTATGAAATTATACCTTGTAGTTCTATAAAATTTAAACTAATCAAGTTACCTTGAATTTTTTAATTGGGTATGAATTGGTAGTATGTCAGTTATTAAAATATTTATTTGTTTTGAATCTATTTTTTTTTTTTTCAAAGTTTATAATTATAACCCAGGTAAGATTTTTTGGTTTTTCAAAAGAATCCACCATTTTTAGCTAATTTTTTTATAATCAGTATTTATTAGTAAACTTTCAAAAGGAACCTCCCTTTTTGATTTGGAAAAAGGACAAATTTTGGCTTTTACCATCCAAAAACTATCAGTTTCAAAAATGTTGTTGTTAGTTGGCAAAAGTCGAAGGGTAAAATTGTGAAACAATGAAGAGAAATGCAAGAAAATCCAAGTTGTCGAATCGCGATACTCGCAGGATTTTAAACGCTGGAAGTAATTATACCATAAGCTGCAGAGAGTTCAGTGTCCTAGTTTCCCTTTCTGTGAGCAAATCAACAGCTTGGAGAGTTCTAAAAAAAATGTTCTAAATGAACCCGAAAATATTGTGCGAAGTAAAATGAATTCGCAGAGTTAAACATAACCACAAATTGGAACACGGTATGGCAAAATTGCGATACATCCTTTTTTCACAAAATTAGAAAAAGTCGATTTGGTTTGAACCGCAATATAAATATTTATAATAAATTTTGTCTCGCTGATTCCAAATCTGTTGTTCAATCTCACAATTTTGAGAAAAACCGCTATTAAAAACGCAAAAATTGAGTTTTTAACCATTTTTAAAGTTGTGTGCATACAACATCCCAACAGCTTAAGCATTTTTATTACGAGAGTAAATATATTGAACTTAATTCTCTATAATGAGTTAAAATACGTTTCAAATTTGTTTATAATTATGGGTAAAAATTGCGTTTGAAAAATATTGCATCAAAAAATTACCAAATATTACATTTTTAAAAGTATTGCTCACTCAAAAAAATAAGTTAGAAGAAAAATTAGTAAAACGTTTTGTAAATCAAGTATACTATGTCTCAGCAAATTTATTGCTGAAATTGTGTTTACAGCTAAAATTTTACTTATACTTATTCAGCGGTGCGCCCGGTAAGCTAGTTGGTAGCGTGCTGGCTTATCAGTGCGGGGGTCGTGGGTTCGATTCCCACCAGAGGCACTGGTCTGTTTTCGCTACAACGCGCCGAAGGCCATAGTAGCTAGTGCTCGGTTAGGGTAATATTATATAATTTGTAATTATATGATTATTAATTAATAAAATAAATAAATACTTATTCAGCACTTAACAGTTGTGAACTTATGTTTTACTAATTTATTTTGCTAAAAAAAAATGTGCCAGTAATCACCTTATTAGTTTGGCCCAAAACCAGATTGAAACATATACGCAGAATGAAGTAGATGTCGATGCATGTCAAGATGTAGTTGAGACGAGGAAAAGGATACTAAAAAGCATATAAAAGGACGCCAACAATGTATATTCATATAAATCGCTGATCTAATAAACTCATATATTGTGTTGATTTCGGTTTGCCAAAGAAATTGATTATTAATTAAATTAAAGAAAAAATAAAATATTAAAATTTAATAAAAACAAAATGTGTATTTGTAAACTTAATTTTTATAGTGGTAATTTATTTAATGTGGAAAATTGCAAACAAATATACCTTAAGGTAGACAGACTAAAGCGATAGTGAAGGACACACAGCTTAGGTAATTTTTATATTTTCTTTCTCTATTTGCAAAAAAAAGTTGTTTATGTGTATGTCATATTTTGTTATTTTTTTGGTTTTGCTTCTAGAATTATCTACGACATTTTATATTGTCATCAATTAGACAACCATGGATGTAAGTCGTTGAAATATATTTTTGTTTATGTTATATATGATATCTATGTATATATTTTTAGATATTAAATTAATTCATGTCGTCAATGTATGGATATTTTTATATTTTTTTAATGTATTGTCAATTTTTTTTAATGAATCAAAATTTTTTTTTAGGATTTTCGGCAAAAAAAAATTAACTAAAGTATAATTTTTCTACAAATTTTTTGAGTTTTATTCAACAAAAATTTAATTAATTGTTAGCAATGAGTTTTTTTTAGCGAAACTTTTGCTGAATATACTATTTACAGTAAAATAGTAAATTTATGAATTAGGAATTAGAGGAAACGTAGTTACTTTAATCACTTTCTTACTAAACGGGAATTTGATAAATGAATCCCGCTTTCAAGGGAAATGATAAAGTCTGGAAAAAGAAAAACCCTATTGATTTGATGGAAGACTCCTCTCATACTAAATATATCAGCTAAAATCTTTCAAAACCTCCTTATACCTTTTTACACCCGCGATAAGAAATTATACTTAACTCCGAGTAATACATCATAGCAATATTAACCAAAGTCCGGGAAAAGAAAAACCCTATTTATATTTGATTTGATGGAAGACTCCTCTCATACTGAATATATCTGCTAAAATCTTTCAAAGTCTCCTTATACCTCTTTACACCAGCGATAAGAAATTATACTTAACTCCGATTAATACATAATAGCAATATTAATCCCCAAAGTGAATGCTTACTTCCAATTCTAATTACAGCCTTAAAATGTTAAGCATATAATGTAATTTTCAAATTCATCTTAATACATAATGATCTCATCATACTTTCCCAAAAAATTTAATACATTGTATATATGTATAAGTAAATAATTAGAAATTTAGCGCGAGGACAATGACCTAAATCAGTCAACAACAGTTTTTGTTTAGTAAATTGTTTCTTTATATAAAAATGATTAATAGGATTACAAGACAAATTTTCTATTCTTTACGTTTTCCATTTTCGACATAAAAATATAATGAAAGTAGGCTTCTAAATAAGCAAACATGCTTAGAAAAAAGGGTATGTAAAGGTCAAACAATAGGAAATACGGTACAATGACCTGATACAAAACGAGTATGCATAAGGAAAAAATGGCAACAAAATACTACACCTTAAAAAATAAATTATGGAAGAAATATTTAAAAAAAAAAATGTCAAAATACAACGTAGGAAGCTACATAATTAACAAAAGAGAAAAAAACTTATAAGCCTCATTGTTAAACACACGTTTTGAATTTTTCATGTTTTAACAGGATATGGAAAAAATAAAATATATAGAGTCCTTGATAATAAAGACAATTTATGAATACAATAAATCATGGAAATGGTACTATTTTTTATATAAATACAAAGTGTTATTTGAAAGTGTAAAAAAATAAAAAAAAAATACAGATTATTGTATTACTTTCTGTTTTTATATTCCTTTAAGCAAAGTTACAGATTCAAACCACCTTCTTACCACCCATTTTTTCTTAACCTACTCCTCCACCTTCATTGACGAACGTTTTTATTTATATTAACGCCAACGCATGTCATTGCCTTTTAAAGCTTGTAGCAGCACAAAAAAAACTCACCCTTAAACTTTTGTTATTTGTAGCAGCAGAAGTTTAAGCATAAAAAAGCTTAATCGTGGTAGGGCAACAACATTAAGATATTGCTTATATTCGTATAGAGGAAGTTCAAAAAACGCACAAATGTTTTTGTTGGTTATTGGCTTGGTTGGTTTTTTGACTCATAGTGAAAACATTTGAAAGAACAAGGACATTTTTAGTAACCTTGAAGTTATAAAGACCCCTTGTTGTAGCAAAATTCAATACAAGTGGAGTGGTGACGCTTTAGTTGGCAGAGGCGATACAATAGATTACACTGAATATTTTTTCTTATACAATATTTCAATAAAACAAAAATGTCGTCCATGTTAAAAGTAATGTTCAAGGAAAGCCCGTCAGAATCTAAGTACTTATAAAAGCTTTGCGGCCTATTGCGGTTTCCCTTTGATTTTCCTTTCATCCTCATAAAAAACAACGACACAAAAATATTTGGACTTTCTGGCATACTACTCAGATGAGTCGCCGCTTCTTCTCCCCTTCGTCCTCATAGCTCCTTCAGTAATTTAAACGACACATTCTGCAGACTACCCATATCTATCCTTCCACATATCTTAGTCGCCGTTTCATTAGTTCTGGCAATTTACATATATGTAAAAATCTGCACTGTCTTCTCTTCGTCCTCTCAGCTCCCTCAGAAATTTCCCCGTAATTTCCAGCGATAAGCCCCATAAGCATTTCTTCGGCAACGATCATAGAGTTCAAAATACCTTACAGGTTGTCAAGTCCATCCACCAAGATCTAGTCTCCCTATTCAACGTGTGGTCAATTACACCAAGCAGCTCCACCAAAGAGACCACAATATCTATTTGTATCGAATCCCTGACCGACTCAAATCCACTCCTGACATATTCATTAGCCCATCCTAGATCCCCATGACCTTTTCATGTTCCGCAGCCTATGTTAGGGAATGGCGAAGGCAATAAATGCAGTCCCACACACTTCGATATTTGTACAGTATTTTAAGGCTTTTCAAACAGCATATACCGTTTCATTATCTGCCCGGCATTATTGATTGAACAGACCTGTGCCTGAAAAACACAATATTTGTTCGGAAGTCGCATGGACATCCAAATACCCAGTTCCTCTAAATAGACTACCGACCATATTCTCATTTCTATCTTCAAACCTCATTCCTCGGAATAATAGAGTTCATAGTCCAGTCTTCCCTGGTCCTTATTGTAAGCGTTGAAGCGCTCAGTATTACACATTCAATTCCCGTAGAATCGTTCTGTGCCCCCAAGAACGTTGATTCAGCACTCTCATATCACTAAATCGAAGAGCTGAATTTGTAGTACCTAACCAACATCAGATATATATGACTTTGTGCTCTCCTCCCTCCATAGGACCAGAAGTCCAATGATTGTCATATACTGGGAAAGAAACTTCATGCATATACTAATTAAATTTCCAGCCTTAAGATAAGCAACAACAAATTTTATATATTCAAAAAAATTGTCTACCAAATTAATAGCAGTTATTTAACATATGGTCTTGTATATTTTTTTGGCTTGAAATAAATAAAAAATAAATGCATAAAGTTCCTCTCCTTGGATATGTACATCCTATAAGGCTCATTCTTCCAAAATTTAAATTTTCTTTCCATTAAGGTTTATGGGCCAGAACTTTGAAACTTTACCGCCTTTTTAACTTGAAGAATGTCTCTAATAAATTCAGGAAAATTAAGCTCCCCTAAATTGGTCTTCTTTGTGAAGTCAGTTTTTGAGTAATCCAGATTGATCGGATTTTGTGCTCATCGTAACAACTATCGTGCACGTTCCTTCTAGTGATAACAGAATTTTATAAATAGATCACAAGGGTTAAAAACGAGCAGAAATTATTCCTTTTTGTGTCACTCTCTTTATTAATGCAAAACCCTAGTTCGCTGACCAGATTTTTCAGGCAGTTAATCTATGGGTCAGTGACCGTACTCACCAGGGCATAAATGATCGATGTCACTCATTGAGCGTCAAATGTTATCCGTGAGTCCATTTCGCATGCACCATTAATAGTTATCTCCTTCGAATCGAGAGATTTTGAGTCTCCATATCTCTTTAAGCATATGAATCTTTATAAAAATGTTGACCTTGGTAGCTGCTGCGTATTTTAATTAGAGCAATGTCGATTAATGAAAATCTCTTTCGAAATCTTACTAAACCAGTTTAAGATAGCTAAAATGGAGCCCAAAATAAGTGCTGTTTAGTTCAGTGGGATAATCGAAATCTCATAATATCTGACTACACCAACTTAATGAGTGAAAAAGATGTTTGTTTGGGCGAAATTGGCAACATTTTTCAAATAATGGCGTCTAACAAAAGTATTGGATATTTCGGTGGGATAGTCGAAATCTCTCAAAAATCAACCAAGTAAATCAGAACAGAAATTGGGCTATACTTAGGAGCTGGATATTTTTGACATATGTCGAAGAGTATAAATCTCGTTTAAGTGTTTTCGAAAGAATCTTAAACTCGACAAATAAATTATAATTAAAATTGGTTCCTAACCTAAGTGCTCATTACTTTGAGGAATAGTCCTAATTTTCGCAATATTTTATTAATATTTTTGCACTATATCTAAATGATCTGCATGAATATTTAGAAGGTGGGCTCCGTATTGGAGATATAAATATACGATTATTATTATATGCAGACGATATAGTGATTCTTGCAGACAATATTAATGTACTACAGAAAATGATACACCGACTTGAACAATATTGCAATACTTGGAATGTTGAAGTGAATTTGGGAAAATCAGAAATAATGGTTTTCAGAAAGGGTGGTAAATTGTCTCGTAAAGAAAAGTGGTATTATAAGGGTCAAGAAATAAGAACAGTCTCAGAATATTGTTACCTAGGGGTCTTACTAACACCCAAAATGTCTTTTACAAAGCACGTTGAACAAAGAAACCAAGCAGCAAAAAATAGCATCAATCTAACATGGCAAAACTTTTTAAAGAAAGGCACAATCTCTATCTCATCCAAATGGAAACTGTTTCTTGCAGTTTGTAGAGCAGTACAGACATATGGTGCACAAGTTTGGGGATTTGCGAACTTCCAAGATGTTGATAAGTTACAAATATATTTTTTAAAGAAAATACTAAGGCTCCCGGCTTTCACGCCAACATATATACTTTTGTCCGAAACTGGTATAGAAAATGGACATTTGTATACTTTAGATCTTCATATGAGATATGTATGCAAAACAATGTTTCAATACGAAGAAGATCGTTTGCCGCAAAAATTCACAAAAATGTTGCTGCAAAAACGACTGTTGTGGGTGGACGTGCTTAACAAATTAGGTGCCGAATTTAGAATTGATTGGACCGAAGCGAACCCTAATGTACAGCAGTGGAACAATAACCGTATAAATCTTATAAACTCCCTGAAGTCTAAGTACTATGAAAATGTATTGCTAAAAATAGCTAATACAAGCAGAATTTATAGAAAAGTTGACATAGTAAACGGAAGTAAATATATATCAGATGAACGTAACCAAGAAAACATAACATGGATTTTTAAAGCACGAAGCGATTTGATAAAATTAAATGGGAACAGATTTCAAGTAAATGCGTCAAATATATGTACATTATGTAATTCTAGAGAAATTGAAAACATAGAACACTTTCTAGGTCGTTGTAAAGCTCTAAGTGAATTTAGAATTATGTATTTAAAAAAGGCTTGTTTTAATGACAGGGAAATTTTAGAAATATTAAATGGAATAAAAGTTAATTGGCATTATTTGGCAAATTATATAAAAACTTGTGTAGAATATAGAAATTTTCTTATAACTTTATCTCGAATTGTTATTTGTATACATATGTTAAACGGCTGACGACAATGGTCAGAGTCGTAAATATTTATAAATTTATTTTTATTTTGTAATTATATGTATTGCTGAAAATAAAAATAAAACTACTACTACTACTATTAATGAATCTTAACACAAACTACTAGATACATTAATAGATGATTCATTTAACCGTGAATATTTCCAGGAAAATATTTTAAAATATTCCGACTGAATTACTGATTTATCCCCCTTTATATCAGCCAAAATACTTCGGAATCTCTATACGTTAGTTTCAAATTTGCGCTCAACTTTGGTTTAGAATATGTTGATTATATGATTAAATGCTTGAAATTTCTTAGTACTTATTAGTAACAAAAAAAGTTACTACACACCTTTAAAACTATGTATATTTGAAGAAATATCTCTTTAATCTTTAGTCCTAAAGGAAGGTTTTTGACCCAACAATTTATTTATAATAAAAGAAAGGCAGCCAACGTGGCTCTGAATAATTTGGCAAGATAGTCCGAATCTCCCAATCTCAAATTTAAAAATGTTACAAACATAGATTACATAGATTTCAAAATCTTCTTTTTCTTTTAACACAAACACATTTTTTCATACACATTCAAATATTTTTTTGTATAGGTATACCACGTATGCCCAACAAATTCTCATGAGTTACGTGCACTGACAGCTAATGTGAAAGAGTTTCAGATCTATGTAATCTATAGTTACAAATCGAATACAAAACCATTATGTACCCCTAACCTTGAAAGAAGTATATTTGTAGCAATATAAAAAAAACAAAAGAAGGGATGAAGATATTGTATAAGTAAGAGGTTGTCAACCATAAATGGCAATAAACTTTAAAACAAGTGGGAAAAAGGTAGAAGAAACCAAAAACAAGAAACGAAATAATATACGTAATTTTTTAGCATAAAAAACGAAAACTTTTGTTTAAATATGATATTCACCCAACCCCCAATTAATGGAAATTTTGACACGTGTTGGAAGTAATGAATTTCGATTCTTTTCTCATCCAAAAAAAACTAAACCTTCATGAAGGGATAGAAAGTTATGCTGTACAGAAGAAGAAATTGAAGTTGGATATTATTGTTACTAAACAAATAAATGTTATTCCCTCCCTCAATAAAATAACTGCGTAGTTATCTCCCCAAAAAGGAATAAAACTGCCTTAAACTGGTGATGTTGTCAGTAAAATCTGTTTAAAGGAATGTTACACAAATTTTGTTTGAAACTTATATTTGCGTATTATTGTTTGAAAATGTTGGAAGTAATGTTTGTTATTTTATGTTTTAATTTAAGTATGAGAATTTTTAAAGCTTTATAGTAAATGTTCCTAAAAGTATGTGTTTGAAATATGATTTCAAAGTTTTTCTTGAATATTTGGGGGGTTGTAGCAAAAAGATTTACATAAGATGTACAAAGAAAAAAAAACTAGGTCAAGTTAGAAGTGTTCAAGTTTTTTTTGAGAATATTGATTTTATGGCATGAGTTTTAAAGCAGAATTATTATAGAACTAAACCTCTTAATTTGATTAACAAAAATGGCGCCCAATATGTGAAAAATTTTATAAATTTTTCTAAACTTCATCTAACCGAATTTGTTTTTTAGATCGATTATTTCATCTTCTTTCCAGATGGTCTTTTAATATTTAGGAAACTAATATAAAACTCTTAATTAATTCTCGCTTACCAAACAACAACAACTAAACCGATTACTTGAATCTAATAATTTTCTACTTTGCCATATGCAAATTACAACAAAGGCAATTTTCCATATTAACAAAATTAAAAGTATAATATTTTTAACAAAAAAAAAACAAACACACTAACAAGTGACGTGAACAATAATTATTGCCAGTTTAAATTGTTCTAAACATGGTACTAAACAGAAGCAGACCTGGGCTATGTCAATTACATTTTGCAATCATTCACTTGTAAAATTTTTTTAATATCATTAATAATTTCAGACCTACGCTCACACTTAAACGCTTCCCTGGAAAAATTGTAAAATTTGTAATACCAGACATGGGTATTGGTAGCAACATATGGGTATTTAATTACAGGGCAATTACTTAATTACACCCAATTACATGTAATTAGACGTAATAAAGTAATTGAGCTGTAATTAAATACACAAATTTTGTTATTATGTCACATGTTGACAAAGTTCTACATTTCCCAAGGGAGCGTTTAAGTCCACAAGTGTGATCGTAGGTCTGAAATTATTAATAACATAGAAAAATTTCACAAGTAAATGATTTGCAAAATGTAATTGACATCGCCCAGGTCTGAACAGAAGTACACCCCAGTCAAGGTTAAGCGTGGTCAAGGCAAAACATTTAATTGCGTGTTCAAAAGACCAAAATAATTAAATTGGTAATATAACAAAAATAAACTAAATTGGAAGGTGACTAGTAAAAGCTTAAGGAAATAGAAAATTTAAAACTTAATACGTCAAAAAATAAATTTAAAAAACAAATGCACAGGTACTTATGTAGGTATATAAACATGTTTAAACGGGGGAAACTAAGTAGGAAAATATTGTACACATAGAATACTATGTAGGTAAAGGCCACTGCATATGTAGTTAAAAACAAATGAAGTTTCACTTGAAGAAAGGACGACTTACATTTCAGTAATTTCAACTAACATTGTCATTTGTTTGTTACCGTTCAAAAAATGAAACACAATTGTAGTAAAAATTAACTACATATACAGTAACAAATAAACAAGCATTTATTTGTTTAATTGTTATATAAAAAAAACTACTGTATAAAATGTAAAATCATAATACAGTAATTCGATGTGGTTTGTTTTTTTTTTTTTTAAATGAACTACAATTGTAGTCAAAACTAAAATTTCTTCTATAAATGAATGTTTTTCCACTTAAAAATAAATATACTGTGTTACAACTCAAACAACTACAAATATTTACAGCAAAAGTTCCCTGAGTGTTTGAAATGAGGAATAAAAATAGATTTCAAAATTATATTTTATTTTTAGAATTGAAAACCTATTACGGATATGATATGCATGTCTAAGTATTATAACATTGTTAAGATAGACAATGGTATTTAAAACTATTTTTATAAGAAAAATATACTTTTTGTAACCGGTACAAAGTTTGTGATTATATTTGTAGTGTCCGACCGAACAGTTCGGCCAGAAAATGCATTTGGTCTGTATTCGGTATTTTAAAGCATTATGGACAAATTTGGCGGATGGAAAAATGTTTATTGGACTGATTAGATGCTATTTTGAAGAAAAGTCTGTAGTTAAGCAATGAATTCACTGTTCGGCCTCAGAAAGTTCGGCCAAATCGAAAATAGTTCGGCGGCCGAACTTTTAACTTTATAGCTAAACTTCGGCTTTTCTCTTAAATTTTATACACAAAATCGAATTAAATCGGCTCAACAAACATGTTTCCAATACCAAAATTTGTCATCATTGCCTCTAGATATCAAAAAATCGACAAAATATAGTTTTTTGGCCGAACTGTTCGGTCGGACTCTATATATTTGTAACACATTTAGTGTCGGATATAGATCTTAGTGTTGGATATACAAAATTTAGTGTAATCAGCAAATAAAATATAACAAAAATAGCGCCAAAGGTTAGTGGTGGTTATTCCAAAGTATCAGCGCTTCAATGGCCAGAAAATATGCTTGACTCATATAAAAGGAACAGAGCCAAAATGGCACCCAACGTGGGTGCTAGATATTATAATAGAATATGTGTCTTATAGCAAATATCTTCACTGATATTTAGATATAGTGCATAGGTAAGATGATTGACCTAGACAAGTAAATCATAGAAAAAAAAAATACGCCCAACGTGTATGATTAGTGAATGTTTGACTTACACAAAATATATTTCTTAAATTCCTTCAATTAAAAATGTTGCTGAATAACAAAGTCATATTCAGTTTGATTATACATTTTTTTTTGTAACCCGGAAAAACTTATAAAAATATGTTCACACAAGGGTTACAACTTTTTTTTTTTGCTAAATTTTTACCTATCAGCACGTAACGGGCAATATCATCATGTTGAAACAAAAACCTCCCGCATAAAGTGCATTTCCTTAAAATATATATTTTTTAAAGTTTTTATACTAGTTGACCAATAATACTGTACAACACATTTTAAATAACTTTTTACTTATTGTGTTATTTTCAGAATTTTGATGTCTATATCGCGAAACAACGCTTTAATCTGTTTTATCAAAATTCGCGTAACAAGTCAAATTTGAAAACGTTTGTATTATTTAAGTTCGATATTCATCGTTATTGTATAATTACGTTAAAATTTTATCTAGATATTAATTTTTAGTTTATTTAAAGCCACGAAAAAATAAAATTTATATTTGATAATTAAAAAAAGTCAAAAGTTATAACCCTAGTGCACACAGAAACTTTCGACTTCTAATAACCCGATTAACAAAAACTAAAATGATGATTTATATAATCATTAGTGTCCAACCGAACAGGTAGGCCAAAACACTATATTTTGTCGGTTTTTTGATATCTAGAGGCAATGATGACAAATTTTGGTATTGGAAACATGTTTGTTGAGCCGTTTTAATTCGATTTTGTGTATAAAATTTAAGAGAAAAGCCGAAGTTTAGCTACATATAAAGTTAAAAGTTCGGCCGCCGAACTATTTTCAATTTGGCCGAACTTTCTGAGGCCGAAAAGTGAATTCATTGCTTAACTACAGACTTTTCTTCAAATTTGACACTCAAAATGGCATCTAATCAGCCCAATAAAGATTTTTCCATCCGCCAAATTTGTCCATAATGCTCTAAAATACCGAATACAGACCAAATGTATTTTCTGGCCGAACTGTTCGGTCGGACACTAATAATCATACGAAATTTAGTATGAATCTTAATACAGTTTTATTAGAGAAATTGGCCCATATAATTATATAAGTTTACTTTAGTTTAGTTTTAATTTGATAATATCAGATTAAATTACATCCGAATAATGGCGCGGTTATGCTAATATAATAAGCTATAGTTATATCCGGTTTTTGATATTAAATATTCTGAAATATTTGCAGAAATAAAATTCCCGTCAAATACGGGATTTGCTTCAACGTTATGAATCCTTTTAGACTTTAGCAACTTGCAAAAAGTTTACAACTTCATAATTTGTAGCAAATTCCTTTACATATGGCAATTTTATTTTATTCAAAAAATTATCTTGAAATTACCTAAAAATATAAGTTGTTTGAGAAAAAACTATGAAAATGAAGATATAACGAAGATTTTATGGAATTTAGTAATTTATTCCATTAAATAACAAACACGGAAAAAACGTTGAAACTAAATTAAAAACTTCTAATGTTACAAATGAAACAAGTTCCATGTTTAGGGTTCCTTCATGTTTTGTGTAAAAGGTGTAGAAATTTGGGAACCAGAAACAAATCAATTCAAAAGACAAAAATATGGGTAAATTTTGTGTATAAAATTATACACAAAATGAGATATGCAATTCATTATTGTATTGATGTAATACATATTTATATCCAAAATATGATTGACAAATTTTCTCTGTATTAATTTTATCCAAAATTGAATTGTGTTTTTTTAAATATGCTATTAGAATTAAATATATACTATTTTGTATTTTGCAATGTCTAGGTATATACAATGTCATTATTAATTGGAGTAGTTTTAGCGTATTATAAATGCAATATACAATTATATATTGAGCGAGATGTGATAAGACGCAACTATATATGACATCATATTAACTGGGAACTTTTATTAATCCGCTATTAAATCCTTTCTGATGACTTATTATCTCTAATATTTTTAAGTTCGCGATAATATCCAATCTGGGTACTTTATCTAATATTAAATCCAATGCGTACTCTTATAAAAGAACGATAATATGCATTGTGGATACTTGCAGAACACCGCAATTAATTTCATTGGGGGCACTTTTAAAAACCCCCAGTTACATCGATTCTTGATAGTTTGAAAAATCTACGTATAAAATCCTGAGGAGTTTTACAAATCCACTACAAAATCGATTTAAGATAGTTTAAAAACCCCCAACTAAATTGATTTTAGGTAGTTAACAATTTCATTAATTTATCCATTCTGGTTTCTTTTAGAACAGACAAAACTCGGTAGTAAAGTTGTTAGTAAACTACGACAATATTCTTATATATCTACCGAAATTGCCTTTGAAATAGTACGAGAATTGTTCAACATAATTGATATTATCAGTCAAAAACTATGAAAAATTGAAATCGATAAAAAAAAATCTTTTTGTTATAGACACTCTAAATTTGCTAAAACTTGTGCTATCATTTTTTTTTTTCATTTGTAACGGAATGACAAAAGAATTCTTCTTAGAAAAATTGAATATTTTTGTTTCTGCTTTTGCATTACAAATTCATTCAGTTTTCGCTCTATTGCGCCTAAAAGTATAATTTATTTTTTTTAATAACATAATGCCTTAAAACACTCCCTTATTTTAACAACAATGTATGTAGTATTTAAATAAAGTATTTATTTCATCATTTATTATATGATGTTTGTATTCAAAAGTGCTCATCCACATTTTTGCACAAAATCAACCATACAATTCTCCAACCCCTGTCCTTTCCGCCCACAGATGGCAGTAATAATATATACCAAAAGCCAAAGAAAATTGTTGAAGTAATTTATAAACAAAACACGTAGTTGTCTTTTGCCAAAATTAAGTTAAAGAAGAAGAGAGCAAAAAAAAAGTTATATAGCATACTTTTAAGCGCCAAATTTATATAAGTGTATGTGTATTTCTTTAGGTTTACACACACTTAATAAATTGTTGAGGTTATAGAAAGTATATATTGGAATTTTTTTACACAACAAGGACAAATTTTGTGTAGGGCTCTTTTTTGAATATTTTTACGTTAATGTAACATAATTCTTGGAATTTTTACAACAAATTCTTAAGAATTATTGCGTATTTTATTGACTAAAAAGGTATGTTTGGAATACACATATATACAGAACAAACAAAACAAGAATATACATTATAATATACAACCTTATAAAAATATGTAAATTATGTTAAATAAGAACTTTGTTAATTTAGCAGAGCAGAGTCAAAGAAGGAAAGAGCACAGGGTATGAGAATGTATTACTTTTCTATATAATTTTCAAAGCATACCTTTAGGGGGCTTTGTATTAAATAAAAAAATACTATTATATTTTTGGGGGTTGATTGTTATTAATCGGTAATTTTCCTTGGTAGAAACAAAATCACCTAAATAATAAATATTGTTTTGTAAAAAAAAGCTAAAAACCTATTAGCAGCTTTACAAACAATTGACCGAAATAGATATATCCTTGACTTTTGCGGTCTCCGGTGGAAAGAGCTTAATGATGGCGACCTCAAGCAATGACAACAGTCAATATCCTAGACAAGGATGGCCAAGAGATAAGAGAAATATAATCAAAAAACTGTATGTAAAGAGAAAAGCTTTTTAGTGCATACTCTTAAAGCTTTAAGAGTTAATGCGGGAAACAAACATTTAAATATGTATAACTGAGTTAAATATATAATTTTATACTCTTTATGTTAAGTAACCGAAAGGAAAAATTATATATGTTTCAAGTACGCGATGAGCTTTCAAGTTGTATGGCTACGTTTTGGAATAGCTTGTGTCTTACTAGAACCCTTCTATTAGATTTTATCTTTGATTTGTAAAAAAATAGCTGTAAAAGACTTCATCATGGATTTTTTAAAGTACCCAAAACAGACATATTTCGACCGGATTTAATAGTGAATTTATAACAACACCCAGAATATATATAATCTCCGATTTTTAAAATATGTAATGCTGAAATTCGGATTTAATCGTGGGTTTAAATTGTCTCACCGAAAAATACAACTCTGCCAAGTTTTGAACAGGGTGAATCATATGATGTCAAATTAACTTAGTCGTATGTAAAAAAATACCCCTGCCATAAATAATTATTATGTGGCTCGCTCTGTTCAAAATATGGCAGAGAGCAAGTTGGTTGCTCTAGATATATCCAATAAGTTCGACTGCTTTTATATCTAGAGATTTCTGAAGGATCGCTTTGTACGTAGCGCTGACAACATTGACGATTTTTGAAGTGAAATATGATAAAATGACGAATTTTAGAAATTAGGATATTTTGAAACTTGTTTGTTAAAAAATTAAAATTTTATTTAAAGACAACGAAAATTTAAAGAGTTTTTCATATATCTTTTGAAGGGCAGTCCAAAAATGTTAATTTTTTAATGATATATATCATTTTACCTTTGAAATTACTAATGAGAGTGATTTTCAATGTTTTTGATTCTGAACATTTTCCGATATTTGCAATCATAAGGTTTTTATGCAACTTTTCCCGAATTGCTTTTTCCCCTATATTTCCAATAATTCGAAAATGTGAAATGTGAAAATGGCATAAAAATTTTAGTTTTTGAGTACTTTTACCTCGTGTTCGATAAAATCTAGTTTTCGTAAATTTCAGATATGTGTTCATAAAAAAAAAAAAAATTAATTTTTCACAACACTTTTTAAACCTTAAAAGTGATAATGGGCAGCTATAAAAAATACGCGTCTCTTTGTTTTTGCTCCTCTACAACATATCCAAAGTTCATTAAAATCTGAAATCGCAGATTTCGGGATACATCTCTTGCTACTCGACATAGAAAGGTCCTATCTGAATCGACCTTAATTGGAATTACCAAGCCAAAGTGATTCGAAACCATTTCTTAAACGTAGCCTATATAATTTCATTTGTGGATCAGATAGTGCTTACTCCGATAAAAAAAAAAACGGGTTCCACCTTTGGATCAGTTTACCCGGTTTTCTCACAGAAAGTGGGATTTAAGCTTTTTAAACGCCTTTTTAAGCAATTTCATACGCGACATTATATAATTATACCCTACACTAATACGAGGAACTACAAAACTACTACAAAAATGGACCCTCTGTCTGTCCATGTATCCTTCTAATCTTACTACAGATAAGATAATTGAACACAATTTCATACACAAGCCAGTATTGGGCCATGAATAAAACTTTTTGCAAATGGTTTAAAATTGTCAAGACTACTGCATTAGAGGGTAAGTGATACCACGATTAATCAGATTGTTTTGAAAGTTACACACTTGATATGCTGGTTTTTCTGGCTTCATTCTTATAACTTGGCCCAATGCATTACATTCGACATTATATCTCAGCCTCCACTATCCGTCTGATTCCTTTATGGGTAATTAGAAAACTAATTATTTTTTGGAAAAAGTATTTTTATTTATAATACAGTATAGACTATTAATTATTAATTCACTTTTTGTAAAGGCATAACGGACCGAATTCTTCTATTTGGCGTATTTTATGCTTGATAACTCCAAAAATGCTTTAGACGACATTCATGTCAATTATTTTTAATGCAATTATTTTTAATTCATAATTTATTAATTCATATCAATTAATTTTAATTCATAGCCATTTTCATACACTTTTTGGAATAAACGACCCCAAAAGTCCTTAATTGGACATGCTTTTGGGACGTTTTGAGGATTTTCGGTACAAAAGGTATTTTTTTTTAAATTAAGCTATTCTAATGTCTTTTTGGGATAATGACAGCTTGCTAAATCTGGCCAAAATAATATGTTGTATTTAGAGTGTCTATCTCTGATAATTTTTTCTAGTTTTACTTAACATAGCCATAGCTTCTGAATCCTGGATGCAAAGTTGTGATTAAATTAAATTAAAAAAAAAAAAAAAAAAAAAACTTTTTGCCGAAATGCCTGCCCACACAAGTACTTTTGGTTAAAACTTCGGTTTAGACGAATGCCATGCCTTGTCGGGAGTTTTTTTTTTTCAAGTCATCAGAATAAAATCGAGAATTAATAATTCCGTTGTTCCAAAGCAAAAGAAACGCATTTTTCATCATCCAAAATAATTTCAACATTTTTTTTCATGAAGTTTTTTCCCAGTTGTCTGCATTTTGTTGGCATTTCTGAAAATTGTTTTTTACTATATTTGGGTAGTGTTTCACTTTGTAAGTTTTTGCAACTTGGAAACGCGAAATTTTCTGGCCAATTTACGATTTGATGCCCCTACTAGATTAACCTCCGATTTTTTCAATTTAACAATTTTTTTGGACGTCCTTTCTTTTTGATCCCGGTTGATGCCACTCCATTTTCAAACCGTTTGAATATGGAATACATTGAGCTTCGAGGTACGTGGAACACTTAGTTTTAAAGATACCGTCCAAGCATGTCATACACATTTTTTCTTAAACTGTTTTGTTCAACCACTTTCACTTTGAATTTTTTCACCTTTGAATATTAAAAATAATGCTTATAATATAAGATTTTATTGACATGCATTTGAAGAAAAATAAACATGCCTACTTAGCAGTAACTTATATTTGAATTTTGTCCATTTACTAAGTTGGCATAGGTTATACGTTCGATTGGCCATTTAAGTTCTGTGACAACTTGAAAAAATTTAGATGTGGAGCCATATTTAAACCCAATTTTTTCATGCTCTCTTATGTCGAATTTATACTCCCTTTTTGCCGGTAAATGCCTTTTAATGATATCTCATCTCTTAGCTTAATCAAAGAGCTTTTCCTTGTAAATGCTAAAACATAGTGTGGGTGCATTATCAAGGACTTTATGACAAAAAAAAAATCCTATAGGATTCTCCCATTTAGATTTTAACCTGACAAGGTTACTTTTTTATAACATTAACGCGTGGCTAGTAATTTACTCATATTTATAAAGTGACACTCAATCCCTACCTCCATTTTTCTCTTTCTCTCTTAGTTGGTTTTTTGTTACAAAACGAAAAATGCGCCATGAACCCTCTAATGCTTTCAAAGCTTTTTTCACTTTAGTTGAAGTTCAAGGTTAGCCGCTGAAGGCTGCTGTAGTGTTGTATTGTTAATGCTGATTTTGACACATGTTTTTTTTTTTTGGACTGCTCTCTTAAACGTTTAGAGGTAGGAGTTTAAGCTTCCCCACATCCCGTTTCGAAATAATCTTGTTGCTTTAATATACTTTACCCATTCCTCCCAGGAGAGCATAGTAGATTTGAAGAATTTGGTTTAAGCTTAAATGATAATGATGATTATGACGGACCTTTCTCATACCTTGTGAAATATTTAGTGGAGTGCTGATTTTTATCTTATATTCACATTGTATCTTCTCTCATTTTGGGTTTAACCTTGAGCTTCAAAACACATTTGCCTACATTACCTTTCCCTTATTCTACCCTGTCCTCTAGCAAGGATGATGTTTTACCAGAATTGTGTTTATGTATGTAGTTAGCGCGTGTTTTTGATTTGATTTTTTTTTTATAAATATTTTTTTATGCTACTGTGGGTTTTTCTTTCCCGTCTTATCATAAAGGTACATGGTACATATTTTCTGAAGCTGTGGATTTTTTTATTATTCCCACACTGATAAAAAAAATGGTACAATTTTTTGCTAAAACTACTGAAAATTAGTTACAAATGACGTTGCAAAAAAAAAAAAAAAATTAGTTAATTGAAAAAATTAGCAAAAAATTTGCTAAATATTAGTACCGAAAAAAATCATAAAAATATATGAAATTTTCAATGTTTTTTTTTATAGATTTTTTTTTAATGCGAATAAAAATCTGCCATTCTGAAATCAGCAACTTACAAATTTTTAGCAAAAATTTCTGTTGGTTTTAGCAAAATATACTGTGGGCTTACCGTATAACTCGATTTTAAACAAAATTTTCGAATTCGAAAATCTCTGTTATTTGCATTCTAAAAAATTTATGGTAAATATAGCGAAATTTTTGTTTCCTGTTTTTAGACTACAAATATTTAGTAAATCACTTAGGAAATTATGTTGGTAAAGACGACTGCAATTGTAGTCAAAAACAAATGAAATTTCATTTAAAAAAGGACGACTTACATTTCATTAAATTCAACTAACATTGTCATTTGTTTTTTAATGTTCAAAAATGACTAACAATTGTAGTAAAAATGAACCACATGGTAGTAAAAAATAAATCAAAAAATTTTTTTTTTATTTTTTTAAATAACAAAAAACAACTGTAAAAAATTAATGTAAAATCATAAAACAGTCATTTGATGTGAGTTGTTTTTTTAAATGAACAACAAGGTTAGTTAAAAATTTTATTTGTTCTACAAATGACTTACATTTACATTAAAAATAATGAAACTGTATTACAACCCAAACAACTACATATTTTTAAAGCAGAAGTTCCCTGAGTGATCTTTTTGCTAAGTATACACACAGAAAACAGATTTGAATTTGTCGCCAAACCGAATTTTGATAGTTACACGTTTTATCAAATTATTCGGTTGCATTTACTGCATTAGGAACATTTTTTTAAATTCAATACTTCCAACCGAATTTATTAAAAAATTCCTAAACAATTAAAAAAATATAACATTTGTTTTTTTATTAATGTCAGTCTAACAAATATTCTGTAAAAAAACAACCACGAGAGAAATGCTTAATCCAGATGCTTGAATTTTTAAGATTTCATAGGAAATGGGGTCTAGTGTTGGACAAATTTGAAGTTAGAAAACTTGTATGCATTGAATCTTGATTTGATCCATCATAGTCTGCGTTTTATTTGGAGGCCACATTTTACCATCCTATAAAAGAACGGTTCAGAAAAATTTCAAAAGTTTATTTGTAAAAATGCATTTACTTCACTTAGAATACTATGTAGGTAAGGACCACTGCAAATGATGTTAAAAACAAATGAAATTGCACTTGAAGAAGGACGACTTACATTCCAGTAAATTTAACTAACATTGTCATTTGATTTTTACTGTTCAAAAAACACAAATGTAGTAAAAATTAACCACATATGTAGTAAAAAATAAACAAACATTCATTTAAATATATAAATAAACTTTTGGTTTTAACTTTTTTAAAATTTAATTAAAACTCTCGAATTGAATAAAAACTTTTTAATAGGAGGCAAAATGGCTGAGAACACCAATAATTGTAAAGAAAATAGTCAATATTTGGTGTATATTTCTAATTTTCTGTTATTGCTTCAAAGTTTTTACTAATACAATTGATATTATTTAAATAATATAAAAAAAAAAAAAATTTGGTGATTAAATTATGGTAATTCCAGTTGACTTTACTGTGTGTAGAGATTAAATTGCTATTTTCAATTAACTAAAATTCAACTCGAATATAACTAAAATATTGTAGTGTTGTTAACAGGTTTATTTTTTGCTGTTCTTAATTTTTTTAACATTTAGCAAAAGAAAAAAAAAATATGCTAATTTTAGCAGTTTCTTCTGCAATGTCATTTTTAACTAATTTTTATTAGATTTTTCTGCTATTGTACAGATTTATTTTTATGAGTGTACTCCATATACATAAGATAAAAAATTATCCCTGTGTTTTTATACATATTCTGCTAAAGTTAAAGGTCAACAAAAGGACATTGATGCTTAAGCGTCGCGTCATTCGTGGGTTAAATTTGGTTTATGTTATGTTTCAAGTCGTTACTTCTTTTCGTTTGTAAAATAAATTGGGAATACGATAAGCTGGAGAGGAGCTGTGGTAGGAATGAATGTAAAACTTTTTCAAAGTTAATTTGAGATTTTCTTAGAGGCACGTGTCTCCATTAACAAACAATTTCCAAGAAATTGCGTAGATGCTGACATTTAAGTTCAGCTGAGTTATGTTATATTTTTTTCTTACATTTATTAGGAATATAGAAAACCAGGGAAAAAAGTGGGAGTATTAAAGAAGCTTGTGATTATAGAAATCATTACCGAAGTTTTACACTCAAACATACACTGATAAAAATCTATGAGTAAAAATATGAAAAAAATGTGAAAATAACAAAAGAAAACTTGCGTAAAATAAACGAAAATTTATCCATTTTACAAAAAACTTCGTTGTTTTGACATTTTTAGCATGGATTATTATGAGTGTACACTAGGGCGGGTCGATTTAAAAATCGCTCAACGTTCAAGGAAAATCGTATTCTAGGGATCAAAATAAGAAACTTTCCCGAAGGAACCATACCTCTAAAACGAATTCTGATGTCCCGATTTTTGACCCAAAGGGTCAAATTTTGAAAAAGCCTACTTTGATATTTCAGAAAGTAGGAGGAATCTCTCCAAGATTATTGGAGCTACTTCTTCTCCGCGCTAGCAGATTAATGCATAAATCATCATTCTAGGTGACCGTTAAGGGGTTGAAATTTAAGTTGAAAGAGGGCCTTTTTAGCCGTGTTTTTATAGCAAAATGTACAAATCTCGAGATAGAGATAGTTCAGAAAGTAGGAGGAGTCTTTCCAAGATAAGGGTCTATATTTCTTCTCCGGAAGACGCTCTAGCAGATGAATGTATAAATTATATTCGATTGGGTTGGATTCGATTGGGGCACTTTAAATGGGTCAAAGTGGAATTTTTCAAAATTTGACCCTACGGGTCAAAAGTCGGGACATCAGAATTCGTTTTAGAGGTATGGTTCCTTCGGCAAAGTTTCTTATTTTGATCCCTAGAATACGATTTTCCTTGAACGTTGAGCGATTTTTTGTGTACACTCATATTAATCCATATTATGAGTGTACACTCAAATTAACCCATTCCTGCCTATTGGGTATTTAAATACCCAAATAGGAGTACTGAAAGAAAGAATTGAAATTGCCTCAGAAAAATTGGAGAAGCGACACATCCGAAAACTTTATTGTTGGCTAATAGTGTTAGGTATTCTTTAAAGTGCAACAAATTTGTAGCTGGGTAGGACCACTCACTTGGGCTACAGGTATGATTTCATGACATGACCATTAAAATACGTATTTTACAGTTTTATGAAGTACCCTTGCTTGAAATATCGATTATTTTCAAGTAAAAATGAAGAGTTTTACATGAAAGAGCATAACAAAATAATTTAATTAAAAAACCACAGAGGAATTATTTTATATCAGTGGTTAATTCATAAGTCCCAAGTATGGGAAATCGAAAAGAAAATTATACCAAATAACTTCCAAAACCTTAAGTAAAGAATGTGTGAAATTTCATCGATATTGGACAATGGCATCGGGGGTCAGGCATTAATGGGTTAATGTCAAAATAACAAAAGCTTTAGCAAAATAAACGAAAATTTATTAATTTTACGAAAGTTTTTGCGACTTCGTAGTTATGACATTTTTAACATGGATTATTATGAGTATACACCCATATTAATCCATGCATAAAAATAAAAAATTAATGTCAAAATAAAAAAAGCTTTAGCAAAATAAACAAAAATTTGTTAATTTTACGAAAGTTTTTGCGATTTTGTAATTTTTTTTTTGGTATTTTTATGAATGAATTACACCGTTAAACACTAAAAAATGCATCGGAGATGCGAATTATCAATCGTGATAGATTTTAGGACGTAGCTCACAAATGTGAACACCAAATTTTAATATTAACTCTACTATTTGAAATATTCGCGAATTTAACTTTTAGTAAATATCAAGTTTTTTCTTTAAAATTTCTTATTCAATTCATATATATACCTGAATAAACACTTTTAACATGGGTATGGAGTTTGAGCATTAAAAACCATATCAATTAATTGCGATTTGGTGAAGGATGTACTCTAGGGTATTTCGGAAAAGGACGTATGAGTAATAGCAGTCGAACGATGAGCATTAGAGAGCTGAATACTGAAAAAGTAACGATTTTTTTTTTTTTTTGTAGGGTACTTTTAGGTGCCGACCCGCGCAAAATCGGCTGCGCGCCGCCGATTTTTTTCAATTTTCAACCGCCGCCGTTTTAATCGGCTCGCATCGGCTTAAAATGTGAGCCGGCTAAAGCGGCAGCCGCCGAATTTTTACCATTTTACTAATTTTGTTACCATTTTAATCTGTAGTGTTTGGTTGTAAAACCTGTAAAAAATAACAAAAATTCTTCTTCTTTTACTTTATGTATGTCGCATTTTGAAATGTAGCTTTCTAAATTTTTAATCTTCAAAATTAACTTTAACCTTTTGGAAATAAAAATCACGTTGCATATAATTATAAGGTGCATTTTATACCTTTCATATGATGCCTTAGTTATGCATATACCTCAAATACTTCTAAAGATGCATTCTGAAAATCTTTGATTTTTAAGACATTACATTTCGGGAACTAGAAGAAACAAAACTTTTTAGCTTTGTAAGAGTATTTGTTTTGTAAAAGGTAACGTTCAAAGCAATTGTCGTTAAATTTGGGAAAAGTGCTGAAAACCATTAAATGTATTATATCAATTTAAAAAAATTGTTTAATTATAATCTGGTTGTTTTTTTAAATAAATTTAATGAGTTTTTATATATATGAACTTTTATTTGTTTTATTAACAATTAGCCAACACAATTTAATTAAATCTTTATAATTAATTACTTGTGCACATGATTGGAAATGTTTTTTTTTTTTTTTGATTATTAACAAGAAATAGATCTGAACAGTTAAAAAACAGCATTTTAAGCCGACAATTCAGTCGCCGCCGGTTTTTTAACCTAAACACCGCCGTAGCTAAAGCGGTTGTTTCTCTGGTGTCAACACGATTTAAGACTTAAAAAATGGTACGTTTTGCTAAAAAGAAGTTGACTTATTTTTTTGTCAAAAAGGTGCTCAAAAGTTTCGTTATGTAGAGCTTATTATGGGGAAAATATTAATTTTTTTTAGAATATCTTTTTTCCACCACAGGATTGTTTTGTTTTCAGCAAGTACATACGAATTATATATATTTTTTTTTTTTTTTGTAATAAAAACAATTTCCTTATGTCAAAATTTCAAAAAAAAATAATTAAAAATTTAGTTTTTAATCCGCAAATAGCGAAATAAAAGATAACTGATTTTTTTTGGGCTCAAAACTTTTGCAATTCACAGCTTATTAAGGAAAACGTATTTTTTAATTTTTTTTTTTTGCTAGTCAGTTATATTATTTTTATTTTTACTGATTACCTCAAAATAAAAAAAAATTATGGGCGAAATGGCTTTACGATTTTTTATTTTAATTAAAGGGTGCGCCAAATAACTTTTTTTTTTTGAACTCCTGAACCAATTGGACTTTGTATGGCGTCATACCAAGGTCTTTATGCAAAATTCGTCTCAATGATGTCTCCGAAATGTTCAATTGCTGAGAACGACGGTGAATTGATGTTGATGGCGCTTCACGCACACTTTCTGCCACAGCAGCAATATTCTCGGGTGTACGCACTGTTTTTTGGCTTTTCACGCTTTGGTTTATCGATGAGGATGCCAGTTTCTTTCACTTTTTTCACAAGATAACGAACATACGGACAATATTCTTTCAGCGGAAGGATAAAACTAATTATCTGTCAAATCAGACATGAGCTAAGTGTTACCATTCACGAAATAAGCACTAGTTGAAAAAAAAAAACGTTAGATGGCGGACCCTTTACTTTTTCCTTAAATGTCGACGCTAGTTAAGTGTCATACAAGTGTTTTTATAAGAAAATTAAAAAAAAAAAAAAAAAAAAAAAAAAATATATACTTGCTGAAAACCAAAAAAAATGCTGTGGTTGAACAAAATTATTCTGAAAAAAAAAATTATGAATATTTTTTCTACAAAAAAAAGCTTGACAATACGTGAGACAACTTTTTTTGAGCAAAACGTACCATTTCTGAAATCTTGAATCGCGAGAAATTTTAAGAATTTTCAAAAGTTTTGTACTACAGTCCTATCCTTTTAAGTCAGTCTTACGTTTCTGTATCGCTTCATTTGAATTTAAAACATTTTTTTTCTATATTAATAAATGTCATTAATTTATCAATAATGTATATTACTTGATATTAAAAAAAAAGAAAATTTTTCAATAGTAAATGAAATAAACTAAATTAAAAATGTTATTTAAAGGACCTTGAGGCTAAACTAAGAAAACTTTTGCACTGGAAACAACAACAACAATTCAAAAGAAATTAATAAGACAGAATAGAACATACAATTGGCAACAGCAACGACAGTAGAAAGTAAATGTTGTAACAGGAATATAATACCGTTATAAATCCTGAATCAAGGAATGAAGGATAATAGAGAAGAGGTTGTGTCAAAGAAGAGGCATTAAATTGGAAATAAAATATAACAACCTTTTAGTTTAAATTAGTTTTAAATACGTAAATAGACAAGGCCAACAACGACGCCGACTACTATGATAATACGTAGTAAGGCCGGTATAATAATAGTTATTTAATATAGATAAAAAGAAGAAGAAGAAGAAAAAGCAAATGTAAATTCTTAAAAAGAACAAGAACAAGCCGAAGGTGAAATTGCTACAATGTTTATAGAAACCGAGGAGGACAATGATAACCCTTGAACATGAACTTATATTTAGTTGTTAACATTTGTTAGTTGTAACTTACACATGGTATTTGATGGCCAAGAACTTGAGGCAGAATAACAAAAAACTAAAAAAAAAAACTACACCATTTCTATGACACGCCATAGATCCGCTATACAAAACTTTGCAGATATATAGAACATTGCTTCATAAAAAAAATTTTGTAAAACTTGTTTACCTTAAAGTGCCTTCTACACACAGGGAATTTTAGCGGACGAAAAATAATGAAAACCTTTAGTAAACTAATGAAACTTTTCATCACAAAACGAACTAAAAACTTCTTAAAATTAATGAAAAGCTTTATACTTTTAATGAAACTTCTTCAATGAGTTTATGAAACTCTTAATAAATAAAATGATATTTTCATAAATTTTTATGACAACTTGGCTTACAAGGGAGGCCCGACCAGGATCGGCAGATCTTAATTAAACTCATATAACAAATTCGGTTGTCTCAACAGAATTTCATCCAACCGAATTGATTCGGATGCTGCAACCTCTCAAATTCGATTGTCACAACTGAATTCGGTTGTAGTAACCGCATTGGGGTTGTGGCAACCAAAATCGGTTGTGACAATTGAATTTGGTTGAGACAACCAAATTTACGAGATGCCAGCAACTGAATCAATTCGGTTAAATGAAATTTTGGAATTTTTATGAGAATGTAGTTTAGGCGTTACTAAGTGGGGTCAAAAATTACGCCATTTTAAGTGTTTTCGGTTTATTTCGTTCTATTTAAAGTTTGTAGTAGAAATTTGTAGCCGATGATGGCCATTAAGCTAGGCTATTGTTATAAATAAATAAATTAAAATTAAATTTAATTAACTATAGATAAATTTGGTATTAAATGAAACTTTTTTTTGGAGATAAAAAATTTGTTATTTGCCAACAGATAGTAATAGACGAAAATCTTTTAATTTTACGGATTTTCAGGTAATTTTTTAATAGTTAAAAGTCAATGAAAAAACATTGATTTAAAAGAAAAGTTAGTATACCGGTTTTTAACTATATGTTTAGTAGTTTTAAAGTACATATTGCTCTGATTTTAACGACAAAATATTGTGAGTGATTAAATCTGGCGTTTTAACGAATTGTAGCTGTATTAAGCTAAAAATAATGCATAGGAATGTCTCCTTAATTTAATCGAGGGTGTGTCTGAGCTTTTTCAGATGTTCTATATCGTTGTTTTTTTTTTATGCGGCTTTTTCCGAAGAGACTTTTTCCTCTATATTTTAAATAATTTAAAAATATAGCAACTCTCTGGGTCCACCATATAAGCAATATATGTATCAAAATTTTTATTTTCTTCAGCACTTTAACCCTGTGCAAAAATAAATAACTTTTTCGTAAATTAAAGTAAAGTTTTCATACAAAATCGAATTAATTTTTAACGCAACTTTTTAAACCTTAAACGTGCGAATGGGCACCTAAACAAAATACGTGGTTCTTTTTTTGCTCCTTTACAACATATCCAAAGTTTATTAAAATCTGCGAGTTTGAGTTCATTAAACTGTTAGTGTAATGAAAAGCTTCAATGGACGAATTCTACTGCAATAAATGCAAAAATGTATTTATATCATGCTGAGTATTCTCTCAGTGTAGTGGAAATATTAGCAACCAAAGTTAAAACTTTGAATCCTCGACGGTTGAATATATATTAAATATTGTAATTATGGACCCAGTGTAGAAACAGTAATGGCATGTGATTACTTTCCTCACTATCAGTAATGACACCAGCTTACTCTCTGCAGTATTATTAGTAGGTATAATAATACTTACTAATAACTAGTTAATTTTGGCACTATTTCAATACAAAAAATGCCTTACCCATAAGTGCTTATTTTTATCATTATTTTAAATATAAAGTAATGATCTAAAAATTTTTTGAAAATCTTTTTTTTAGACTTATTATTTTTTTCACTTCTAGTAACTACATATATAACTATTTATTTTTGATTTTTTGTAAGCTGAAAAGTAATGACATTTTGTGCAAGAAAGTCATTTATGTTTTTATCTATCAAGTTTAACATGTCGAGAAAGCTTAGATGGTAGAACGGTTGACTGACAACCTGGAGGAACGGGTTCGAATCCCGTGTGGCATATTTTATTTTAAAATAATTTTTAATAAAAAAAATATTTTTTATTAAATTTAGTTTTTTTTTTTTGTATTTAGACTCATTTTTCTTCCATGCTGGTAAGCGTAAAGGCATGCGCAGATTTAGAAAAAAGTTTTGGGGAGGGAAATTACAATATTTTTAAAATCTTTTCTATTATTTTGTAAATTTTTTTATTGGATCCGCGACTGCATATAGGTAACTACATATTTTTCTATTTGTAAGGCGTTTCGTAATGATATGTCATTATTTTGCGCGACATCCCCATATAAAAGTAATGAGATTTGTAATGACAATTATAAGTACTTGCCAAACCCTATATATGGTAATGCTTTTATACACAGGCTATTATTGTGATTTTCTATCATTTCTTAAAATTCTCATATGGCAACACTGGCATATTCATTTTTATAAGTTTAGTAGTATTGCGTCGATTAAAAACGACATAAATTTTTGTATATTTTAGACTTTGTGTATTTGAAAAATACATGATGCGATCGGTCAGATTTTTAAAAATTATATAAAATCCATTTAATAATTTTTAGCAGAGGAGTAAATTTTCACATTTTTTTAATATAACAATAACAATATGAAAAGAGCAACATTTTATTTTTTCAAATAATTATTTGCCAATTCAGGATAACAAATTTCTATTATTCTAGGCAAAATGTTGAATTATTTTAGGGGATTTTTAAACAGTTCATTTTCTTTATCTTGAGTAGTGAGTTGTTCGGTCCATTAATAGTTAAACATTCCATTCCGCGAGGTCTTTACAACTATATTTACAGTTTATGTTAAAAACAATAACTCTTATGTTATCAATATGGTAAAAATGAACCAATGATAAAAGAGGAGACAAATTATATATTTTAAAAAATGTGTGTGCGAATTTAATAATTTTTGCGTAAATTAACTGTAGTTGCTGCCCATTTTGATCAATTTATACAAGATAAGAAATTATAAGGGAGTTTGCTAGTAGGCTATCCAGTTCTTATTTGCGAGAATTCTCTTCATAAACAAAATTTTTGTTAAGAAATTTCAATTAAACTTTTTTTAGATTTCAAACTCACTTTTAATTAAACGTTTAATAATACCAATTAAATGTTTAATTTAAAATGAATTTGGTACACACAAAATTTCCATTTTTTATAACCCATATTGACAACAAAGTGAAAAAATGATAATATTTAAAAAATTGCCGATTTGAAAAATTTTTTTTTTGTGATTTTATTCAATTTTGCGATTTTTCTCAATTTAGCGATTTTTTTTAGTTTAAAAAAATGCTAATAATTCTAATTTTTCATAAATTTAAATTTGTTTGGTTCTAAAAACATGTCTTAAAGTCCGACAATTTTTCTTAATAATTAAACGTCTCAGAATCTGAAAACAAAAAAAATGTTGGTACCTTATGTACCAACTCACTAAAAATAAATAGTATATAAGCAATTCGGGAAAAGTCGTATTAAAGTCTTAAAGATTACGAAAATCGACAAAGTCCAGACACTTCGCTCCATAAAAAATGCAATAATGCAGTTGACAGAATTTAAATGTACCCTTTTAAACAGATTTTAAATTTTTTTTTTTGTTTAAAATACGAAACAAAAAAATGAGGAGGATTGGCGGCCGGTTTTGGTTGCTTTACAATAACAACAAAAAATATTAATTTAGTTAGTCTCTTTTTTTTTTTTTTTTTTTTTTTTTTTTTTTTTTTTTTTAAAGAGAGGCAACACTCAGGAAATACTTCCTATATTTAGTTAGTCTCTTTACAGGAAGAAGAAGAAGAAAACATTTTTATTGAAAAATTTTACGGACACAAGGGATACACCAGACTGCCGCAGTTTCGTCCCCCTCCTGGGACTCGTCAGTGGTTAATTTATGTGTCATTTGAACAAAGTATTTGTATATTGTTAATTTGCTTATATGAAAAACTTTTTTACTTTTTTGGTGTCGTACTGGTATTCGAACTCAGTGCCTTAGCATCAAGCTATGCATCGTAATCTCACCTCTTAATGAGTTGAGCAACGGTCGATACAGCGATGACTGTGGCTAAGTGGAGTTTTGTCACACTACGTACACACAAGTATTGTTTCGATCAGAAGAGACAGAATTAACTAATACCAATGCACAATAAATTTCTCAACTAAAATGCTTTTTCTTCTTAATCCTATCTCTTTTTTACAAGTACCTTATGTTGAGGACCCAAGGTTGCCATTCACTAAAAATAAATAGTATATAAGCAATTCGGGAAAAGTCGTATTAAAGTCTTAAAGATTACGAATTAAAGTCTTAAAGATTACGATTTATGGACACTCCGCTCCATAAATAATGCAATAATGCAGTTGACAGAATTTAAATCTACCCTTTTAAGCAGATTTTAAATTTTTTTTTTTTGTTTAAAATACGAAACAAAAAATTGAGGAGGATTGGCGGCCGGTTTTGTTTGCTTTACAATAACAACAAAAAATATTAATGATATTCTTAGAACTTTATCAAATCTGTTGTCTTCTTTTCTTGGCCCTGATATTGGCGTCAAACAAGTGTAACAAAATAAAAATTTAAGATTTTTCCAGTTACCTATAAAATATCTTTTAATCGGCCCTCAATCAAATGCCGAATGTGATGGATACAAAATTGTTATAAAAAACTTTTTTAAATATCAAATGACCGTGAGCCCCCATAGGCTAGTTGGTAGCGTGCTGGGTTATCAGTGCGGGGGTCGTGGGTTCGATTCCCACCCGAGGCCCTGGACTGTTTTCGCTACCACGCGCCAAAGGTCATAGCAGCTCGGTTAGGGTAATAGTATATAATTTGTAATTATATGATTATTAATTAATAAAAAAAAAGTATCAAATGAAAGGTATTTTAAAGAATACATTTTTTAAATTATTACATGTTGTAGAAGCCAGATGAGTACTAAGAAGGAGGCATATTAAATTTAGGGAATTATAATTTCTAAAATAATGTTAAAAATGGTGTAATTTCTTTTGAAAAGCCAACAGAAAACCGGTTTAATGGGTAGGTAAACACCAGTGCAAGTGTGTATGTAAACACATACATTGGCATTTGTTTTAGTATTGGTTCAGGGTAATAAAAGGTCGTTCGGTAGTACGTCAAACTGCTTTTTTTTAATTTTTCTTCGAATATTACAACTACGACGACAATAAACAAATAAAACAAGAGGGGGCTGTGACCTTCATTATTAAAAAGCTTTTTTATTTAATATTGAAATTGAAGGCTAAATTTCTGTAATAAATATAATTCAATATTTTAAATGGTACAATAAAGAGAATCCAATTTACAACAAGAGAATTTTAGTAAAAAAAAAAGAGTACATTTTGTAATCAAATTTACCGCTAAAAAGTGCAATTTATACTCTTCTTTATTATAAAAGTGTTTAAAAAAATTGCTGCAGTTGTCAGAATTTAAATCTACTCTTTTAAGTAGATTTTTTGAATATTTTTTTATTTTTTTGTTTTTTTGTTTAAAATACAAAACAAAAAAATGAGGAGGATTGCCGGCCGGTTTTGTTTGCTTTACAATAACAACAAAAAATATTAATGATATTTTTAGCATTTTTTTTTTTCAAATCTGTTGTCTTCTTTTCTTGGCCCTGACATTGACGTCAAACAATTGTAAAAAAAAAATCCATTATTTTCATTGAAATTTTCTTTTTACAAGGGAGGCATCCCGACACGAACTCCCAGATTTTAATAAACTTTGAATATGTTGTTAAGGATTAAAAAGTCGATTTAAAAAATCATTTGCTTTTGTATAAAAACAAGATTGTAAGTTACGAAAACTATATTTTTTTGTACACAGGAAACACAAATTTCGATAACCATATTGCCCATATAGTGGAATCGAGAGTTCCCACATTTTTGAATTATATGAAATATAAGAGAAAAAGCCTCTTCGGCAAAAGTCGCCTCAAACCGAAACGATTTTGCATATCGGAGAAAGCTTTGACACCAAATCTCCCCCCCCCCCCCCCCCACCCCACAAAGAACACGAGTCCCTTAAATTTTTATTCTCTACAACATATGCGAAGTTCATTAAGATCTGCCGGTCCGGGTCTGGGATACCTCCCTTGTTAGACAGCATTTTCAAATACAGAAGAGTACACATGAATGTGCAATTTTCTTTATGCAACATTAAGAATTTTGGGTAAATGTCAAAATGTATTTGATTACAAAAACATTGTCAATTTAATGTTACTGCAGTTGGTTGTCATTGCACTCACTTTGTAGCTACTACTGTTGCTGCTCGTTTGGTGGTGGTGGCGGTTTTTGTTCTGTCAACAACAGTTCAAGTGCGTTCATAGCGATAAAAATGTTAAGTCAATGCATTTTGTATTTATTATTTGGTTTTTATTTTTATACTCCTTCTTTAAAACGACAATGACTTCTTTTCGTTTTTGTATTCGAAAGACCTCGAAAGCAACTAGGGTTAATTGAGTACAATTTCTAAATAAAATTTGATCAAGGATAATTTTTATTTTCTTTAGAGTGTTAAAAAACACACAGTTAGGGGTGATCATAAAAAGTCCTTGTAAGGCGATTTGGATTTATTAGCATTTTTTAAAGCTATTATGTAGGGTAAGGTGGGGTAAAGCGGAAAACTTATCTGACTTCAAAATGTTTTAAGAATATTTGTGTGCCTTATTTTGAAGGATCCATTTTATAGTGTGATTGGTGGCAAAACTTTCTGTCTTAACAAACCCGAAAAGTCGAAACCCGATTTGAGACCCTTAATGAGACAAAGTATATCGGTGGAGGCGTAAAACGAATTTCAAGGTAGCAGACTTTAATTACTTAATAATACTTATTCGATTTTAAAATTATTTGGCGAAATAATTTCGGGGTTCAACCTCACAAACAGGTAAAGAAGAGAAACGAAAACACGGCCATCTAGAAAACAGACTGAAGAGAGTTGTGCCTACACTAAAGGGGCCGATCCTAAATTACCGGGATTTTCGGGATTTACGAATCCCGGGATTTTTTCCCAGAAAAGTAATTTAATAAAAATCAACCATATGTTATGAGTCAAAATTCATGGTCCGATCGGTCAGATTATCAAAAACTATGCGCGACTGATGAATTTTTTAGCGGAGAAAACATTTTAATATTATCTCATCAACATAACAGTAAAAATTGTGTAAGATTAGGCTTTTCTATATTTTTAAATAATGTTTTAAATAGAAAAAATATTTTTTTGAAAATATCTATTAAAAAATAGATATTTTCAAATAATTATTTTTCAACTCTGAACAACAACCTTCCACAAGTTGGTATTCACGCTTGTAGTGAATATGTTTAAGGTTTTTAAACCGCTTAATTATTATTATCAATTAAAAAATATACCCGTTTAAAAATACTGGGTTGAAAACGGAACCCTTGGTCAATAATCAGTTAATAGCTTTTGTTTGTTTTGCATACTGTAAGATGTGAATAGTAAAATTCTCTATTGAAATATTTTATTTAAATGTTTCATATCAACTAAAAAATATAAAAAAAAATTTGTTCCAAAATCCCGATAGAAAATTCCGTGATCCAGTAAATTCCGTGATCCAGATAAAGCCCGGGATTGCAGTTTTCAAAATTCAGAATCCCGGGATTTATAACAATCAGTCCAGTTCGACACCCTAGCCTTCACTCAGTAAAAACAGATTCTTCATGTTTATGAAACAGTTTCATTGGACGAAAATCGATGAAGCTTTGCCATATTTATAGTTTTTAGAAATATGATGAAACTTTTCATAAATATTTTTTTATGAAATGTCTTGAAAACGAAACAGATATGACAAAACGAAAAGAATATTCTAGTACACTAAGAGAATTATTTGTATGATATTAATGAATTTTTTTCACAAATTCAATGAAATTGCACTGGAATTAGTCCATTGTAACTTTTCATTAAGTTAATACAAGTTTTCATAAAAATATGTGAAAATATCGTTTTATTAATAAAAAGTTTCATACAACCAATAAAAAAAATTTATTAAAAAACTGATATCATGAAAAGTATGATAGTTTTTTTCATTAATTAAGAAAATTTTCGTTTATTTTGTGAAGTGGCACTGATTTACTGAAAAATTTCATTATTTTTCGTCCAACAAAATTATCTCTGTGCAGCAACACTTTTCAATAAGATTGCTCCAGGTAAGAGTGGAATTCCGAAACGCATCATCTTGAAACTAAATTAATTAACTTGAAACTTATGAAACCAGATTTTTTCATCAAAATTTAAAAAATCGGCACAATTTGAAAAAAACGTCAAAATTTTAAAAATTGCTTAAATTGAAAAAAGCGATAAAACTAAAAACAAAAATCGACAAAATTACCAAAATTAAAAAAAGAATCGACAAATGAATCGTCGAAATTAAAAATTTCACAATTGAAAGAAGAAAAAACCGTCAAAATTTTAGCTTGCAATTTTATTTTTTTCGAATATTGTCGATTTTTTCAAATATAAGGGTTATTTTTTTCATTTTAATCCATTTTTCCCGTTTTGGTGATTTTGAATTTTTTTTTTTTTTTTTTTTTTAATTTTAGTAGTTTTTTTAATTTGTTATCATTTTGTTTGGAGCACACAAAATGATAACGATTCATTTCCAATTAAACATTTAATGTTTATGTTTTAAAGGTGGCAACGCTGTGTTCAAAACGTAGGCAATATAGTTATTAGTGGCCGACCGAACAGTTCGGTTAAAAAAACTATATTTTGTCGGTTTTTTGATATCTAGAGGCAATGATGACAAATTTTGGTATTGGAAACATGTTTGTTGAGCCGATTTAATTCAGTTTTGTGTATAAAATTTAAGAGAAAAGCCGAAGTTTAGCTATAAAGTTAAAAGTTCGGCCGCCGAACTATTTTCAATTTGGCCGAACTTTATGAGGCCGAACAGTGAATTCATTGCTTAACTACAGACTTTTCCTCAAATTTGACACTCAAAATAGCATCTAATCAGCCCAATAAACATTTTTCCATCCGCCAAATTTGTCCATAATGCTTTAAAATACCGAATACAGACCAAATGCATTTTCTGGCCGAAATGTTCGGACGGACACTATTAGTTATTAAAACTTTTCTTTTCTCGAGAACTTTTACTTTCATTTTGAACCAATTTTAATTTCTCATATTTCAGACATATTTTTGGAAAGTTTCACCAAAATAGGAATTGATCTTCAACTTTCACTTTTCAAAATGAAAATTTTAAGGAAAAATATTTCTTTATTCTTTCTTAATTTTCACAATTTTTCATATTTCTTAGATTTCCAAGTCTAAACAATATCTTCCTTATTTATATTGGTCATAAAAATTGAACACACATCACATTCGAATTGTTAAATTAACGTGTATTAATTTTGAACTATAAACCTCATTAATTTATAATTTAAACTTTTCAAAGATCAAAACTTCTTTCTGAAATTTATATAAATGCACTTAATTTGTTAAACTACAAATTTTGCCTACACATAATAAACTTTGACCATGGTTAAAGAAAAATCTCGAGTAGAAAAAACATAACTTTGCTGCATTTATACATTCTCCCATAGCTTTATGAGTACACTCTAAGAAATAAAGCTGTAAAAATAGTAAAAAAAAAATATACTAAAAACTATTAAAAACTGATCAAATTAGCAGATTTGTTTGCTAAATTTTAATAAATTAAGAACAGCAAAAATAAATATGTTAACTTTACAAAATTTTAGTTATATTCGATATAAGTTTTAGTTAATTGAAACAATACCGTTCTAAAATAAGCAAAACTTTTACTAAATAGACTAAAAATAACAAACAAAAACTGTAATATCAACAAAATTTTTGGTATATTTACCTTAAATCTAGTAGAATGCAAATAACAGTAAATTTTGCTTAAATCAACAGAAATTTTTGCTAAAAAGTTGTAGATTGCTGAATTCAGCAGGCCAGATTTTTATTCGCATTAAAAAAGAATCTAAAAAACTTTAAAAATTTCACATTTTTGTGATCTGCTAAAATCAGCAAAAAAATTTGCTGATTTTAGCAGATTAATTTTTTTCTTTTTAAATTGACTAAAATTTAGCTCAGATGTAACTAAATATTTGTAAATTCAGCCGATTTAGTTTTACTATTCTTATCTAACTATTAGCAATTAAATATTAGCAAAAAATCTGCTATTTTAACAGTTTTTTTCTGCAACGTCATTTTTAACTAATTTTTAGTACATTTATTTCTACCAGTGTACCTATATTTAAAAAATAAAGTCAAGTAATACTCAAGGTCAGTTAATGTCTGGATGTTTTATGATTTTTATTTAAAAGAATGGAATAATATAAAATAAAATTTTGAAGACATACTGAGATTCTTAAGCATTTCCTGTGACAGAGTTTTTTATTCTTTATTTGCAGACACATTAGTGAAAAATACAAAAGAAAGCGTATTGGTTCGGGAGATAAATAAGAACTTGTTGGTTGGTGCCCTTTGATGCAGTTGTATGCCCTTTTCTGGTACTTTAGTTTTAATAAATAGTATAAGAAAAAAAAAATACCCTGAGTTTTTTAATTTAGTGTGGATGACTGGATGATGACTGTATGGCTGGTGGTTGGAGTACTAATAGCATTTAAAGTAAAGTTCAAGATTTCCGTTTTTACATATTTCCAAGAGTAGCGCTGCATTAATTAAATCAGTGGTGCAGTTATAAAAATGCCCACATAAAATTCAAATCAGCAAAAATAAAACAATACAATTTTGAAAGATACCGACTATAGACTGAATGGATGGTTAAATGTTTTCATAATAAGATCACATTGTAAAGTGAAGAGTACTTGAAAGTATGCAAAAGTAAAAGTTCGATAAACTTGACGAGTTAAAGAAATTTTTCAAGGAAAAAGTTTATTTAAGTTTACTAAAACAAGGATTTCAAGGATACTAAAATGAAAACTTCAAATTGAAAACCATTTTTTACGAACTTCTCAAGGATAATTTATACTCTTTTTAAAAATTTCATTTTAAATCTACTTTATTTTCCCATAAAAATTTAATGATTCATTTAAAAAATTTTTTTTGTTCATTTATAATTCCTTTTCAAAACCACAAAAACTCATTAAAATCATTGAACATAACCTTCACTTCCGAAAAAAACCGCTAAAAGAAGGATTAAATAATATATGGTGATATAAACGCATATTAAGTTATATAAAGAATCTGAAACAAGAACAGTCAGTGTTGTTGGTCTTGTACTAGGAGTTCTTTTTGTTAAAAATCATAAATAACCAAATTATGTTTGTGTTTCTTTCTTCACTATAGTGAATTATAATACCCTTGAATGCTTTATATGTTCCTTTCCAGACAATACCAAAACAAAAAACGTAAATAAACATAGATGTGAAAAATGTTGCTAGAGATTTGCACAAGGCACAGTGGTTTGTAATAGACTTTAGTGATATGGCAAACTGAACACAGGTTAGGTTGGAGTGATGTGTAGAGATTGACGGAACACCACCGGTCAGACCCCATCGTTGAAACAGTTCGAGATTCTTACGAGCAAAGAAAATATTCGATGTTCTCCGTTTCGTCCATATATCTCCCACATAAGTCGTGTGTATGATACAGCAGCTTGTTATGACCGTCAGCATATCCGTGATCTCTCTGGGAATCCATATCAGTCCAGATGTGTCTTTACACCACACAAGTCACCCCATTCGGTCTACCGGAGAAGAGCCTGTTGTTCAGCCTCAAAATTTCCGATAATCGTTTTAAAATCTATCGTTTTTGATATATTAATTCCGAATTTTTTTTTAGGTTAAAAAAGATTAAAAGATGAAATTCGAGATTTCTAATCCCTGTAAACCGATTTCGATTTTATACAAAATCGATTTCCTTTCGATTTCATACAAAATCGATCGCAATATGTCCGGTTGCTAGGGGTATACCGACACCTTCAAATTCCGTGGTGGTTCCAAGCCTTGAAAGTTTATCAGCTCTATAGTTCCCAGTTATGTCTCTATGCCCAGTCTGTAGAGAGTCGAATGATTAATTGCATCGCCAACTCATATAAGGATATGCGGAATTTATGGACAGACCACTGCCTGACTCTCAGAGAAAACGATTCCTGTAAATAGGATGTTAGTTCCACGTTAAGCGATAATGTCCCCTGTCGGCATCACCTCGGCCTAAAACATGATACAGAGACCCGGCAGCCAATATTGCAACTCTCATACAAAGCTCACCGGAATAGACTTTTTTCTGCACATAGAAAAGCAACTTCGTGTCCAGAAATACCACATGTGGGCGTTGTGGTGTAATGGTTAGCGCGTTGGACTTTTACACGGGAGGTGCCGGGTTCGATCCCCGGTGCCGGCAACATCAAATTAATATGTATGAGTTTTTTCTATCCCTCATACGTATCGCAATGTCCACCTTCGGTGTTCCCATAGCAATTAACCCCACCGAAGTAAAATAATGAATCAGGGCTATGAACCAAAAAGCTTCAATAAGTTCGCCAACTCTCCATCAGGTAGCGAGAAACAACTGTTCTAAGACTTATCATCTCGCGCAATTACAGTGTTGCCATATCTGAAGCCCTTCATCTTTAACCACCTTTCATCTCTATACTATCCCTTTCCAAAGAAAGCAACACACTAAATATAGGAAGTATTTTCTGAGTGTTGCCTCTCTTTTAAAAAAAAAATAAAAAAAAAAAAAAAAAAAAAAAAAAAAACATTCTCAAAAGCGGCATCGTGGTGCCTCCTGCGGTTTATTGGGATTGATACGAACTTTACAGTCACTTGCCCAGACCACCAGGTTCCAAGTCAGATGTTATGTGTTTTACTGCCAGCATTCTGGTAATCCACTCCCATAGAAAACCCGCGTTTCAGTAGTTTTTGTCATACGGTCTGGGGCAGAGTCCTGTGAAAAGTATACGGTTTGCTTTCGAACTCCTTTTTGCAAAAAATAAGCCTGGTGACCACGTTATAGTCGACTCCTCAAGATGGCGTAAATGAAGTATAACTGTCTGTGGACAAAATGCTGCCAAAATTTAGTTTGTACATTTAGTGGATTTTTGACTGTGGGGCGATTAATCGTGTAACAAAACTTTTAAACACAATTCTCCACAAGTTCGTAATTTATTCATGAATATTTTTCCAAATGAAATCACTAAAAAATTATTTCGAAAGTAACCACTGTTAACAAAAGTTTAACATGGTTTATGGATCTTAATTTCAATGTGAAAACGATCAGACATACACTGAGTAAAGATAAAACCATACACTATAAATGCGATACCAACCAGCTCCAAAACAACAAAAAAAAGGTCACCAAAGTTTCAACCAAAATATACACAGACTTTAAGTAGTTGAATTTCGGTTTTTTCTTCCTAAAAATAATATTAAGAAACTAGGTCAAGTATACAAAAAAAAATTTTAAGAAAATATATAAAGACTGAGATCGAAATAAGTATAATACATACTTGAACATTTTTCATTGGCATTGAAATTTACTTGGCATTACTTTCTGTCACTGCCAAAAAACTTCATTAACATTTCAATGCCTATACAATTTTTAAAATGGTCATTAAAAACATAAAAAACCAATTGTAATCGACGAAAAATAACTGTTTACGTTAAGTGTTTTGTTATGGGAAAAAATATAAAACTTTTAAAGTTAAGTCCTAACAAGTTTGATATAATTTTTATTAAAAATAAAAATTATGTTTTTTCGACCAATGGTGATAATCTTTAACTTCGAGCTCATATATTAGTTCTCATTTAGTAAGAAAATTAGTTTATATGAATGTTTGATGTTTTGCATGGGATTGTCACTTCTTTCAAAACGAAATAGATCTATTAACACATTCCTGAAATTGGTCAATTAATAAATTTAAAAACAAAAAATCTATATACTATTTGTTAGGACAATATCCTAATTAAGAAATATAGAGTATGGCCTCGAACTTGAGTTCTTTTCATTTTCATCGTTAAGTCCTAACTTTAAATGTATTCGCTATTTTTTCAAGTTTTATCACGTATACACTATTCAGTCTTGTTTGGCAACTGATTAGTCGTGAATTTTTAGCTTTATATAATATATACTTATATATACTTGATAAAATATCGAATATTTATAATATAAGTACGCCAATATAGGATTAGTATCTAAATTTGGAAATAATTCTTTTTGTACACAATTGTAAGAAACAATTATAACAATCAATTATAATTTTCTCTTAAAGGCATTGCCATTCATCAATGGCAATTGCAACAACATTTTATTGGCATTGTTTTTAAGGAATTGTAATGTCAAAAAATTTAATTCTCGTTGACATTAAACAATGCCAATCAAGACGTCAATTAATTGGTCCATTCAATGAACTAGTTAGAATCCGATTTACTTCATAATACTTCGACCACACTCATAGAAATAAACCTGTAAAAATCGCAGAAAAAACTACTACAAATTAGTTAAAAATGACACTGCAGAAAAACCTGCTAAAATTAGCAAATTTTTTTACTAAATATTAGCAAAAAAAAATCTGTTGAATTTAAAAATATTTAGTTATATTTGAGCAAAATTTTATTTAATTGAAAGTAGCAAAATAATCTGCTAAAATCAGCAAAAACATTTTACCTAATACTAAAGGGTGCTTTTTATAGAGGTATAGAACTTTGAAATAGAATAAAACAAAGATGAATTTTTTTAAATTGACATGAAATTTACTTTATTCGAAAGATAATCTTCTGGCATAATAATTTAAATATGACTTCTGGCATATGACCGCCACGGCTGGCCCGGACGTAGTCTAGTCTGGAGGTCAAATTTTCGATGACTTTTTCCAACATTTGTGGCCGTATATTGGCAATGACGCGGCGAAGACTAGCGACTTCACATATCCCCACAGAAAATAGTCCAGCGGCGTTAAATCGGACGATCTTCGGGGCCAATTCACGGGTCCGAAACGTGAAAATATGCGGTTACCAAACGTTTCCTTCAATAAATCAATTGTGGCACTAGCTGTGTGACATGTTGCAACGTCTTGTTAAAAACCACAGCTCCTGCACATCATGGTTGTTCAATTGATGAACGAAAAATTCAGTAATCATGGCTCTATAGCGGTCACCATTGACTGTAACGTTCTGACCAGCATCGTTTTTAAAGAAGTACGGACCAATGATTCCACCAGCCCATAAAGCACAACAAACAGTCCGGTTTTCTGGATGTAACGGTGGCTCAATATACACTTGAAGATTACCATAACTCCAGATATGGCAGTTTTGTTTATTGACGTATCCATTTAACAAAAAGTGAGCTTCATCGCTAAACAAAATTCACAAATAACTGTTTACGTTAAGTGTTTTGTTATGGGAAAAAATATAAAACTTTTAAAGTTAAGTCCTAACAAGTTTGATATAATTATTATTAAAAATAAAAATTATGTTTTTTCGACCAATGGTGATAATCTTTAACTTCGAGCTCATATATTAGTTCTCATTTAGTGAGAAAATTAGTTTATATGAATGTTTGATGTTTTGCATGGGATTGTCACTTCTTTCAAAACGAAATAGATCTATCAACACATTTCTGAAATTGGTCAATTAATAAATTTAAAAACAAAAAATCTATAGACTATTTGTTAGGACAATATCCTAATTAAGAAATATAGAGTATGGCCTCGAACTTGAGTTCTTTTCATTTTCATCGTTAAGTCCTAACTTTAAATGTATTCGCTATTTTTTCAAGTTTTATCACGTATACACTATTCAGTCTTGTTTGGCAACTGATATGTCGTGAATTTTTAGCTTTATATAATATATACTTATATATACTTGATAAAATATCGAATATTTATAATATAAGTACGCCAATATAGGATTAGTATCTAAATTTGGAAATAATTCTTTTTGTACACAATTGTAAGAAACAATTATAACAATCAATTATAATTTTCTGTTTAAGGCATTGCCATTGATCAATGGCAATTGCAACAACATTTTATTGGCATTGTTTTTAAGCAATTGTAATGTCAAAAAATTTAATTCTCGTTGACATTAAACAATGCCAATCAAGACGTCAATTAATTGGTCCATTCAATGAACTAGTTAGAATCCGATTTACTTCATAATACTTCGACCACACTCATAGAAATAAACCTGTAAAAATCGCAGAAAAAACTACTACAAATTAGTTAAAAATGACATTGCAGAAAAACCTGCTAAAATTAGCAAATTTTTTTACCAAATATTAGCAAAAAAAAAATCTGTTGAATTTAAAAATATTTAGTTATATTTGAACAAAATTTTCTTTAATTGAAAGTAGCAAAATAATCTGCTAAAATCAGCAAAAACATTTTACCTAATACTAAAGGGTGCTTTTTATAGAGGTATAGAACTTTGAAATAGAATAAAACAAAGATGAATTTTTTAAATTGACATGAAATTTACTTTATTCGAAAGATAATCTTCTGGCATAATAATTTAAATATGACTTCTGGCATATGACCGCCACGGCTGGCCCGGACGTAGTCTAGTCTGGAGGTCAAATTTTCGATGACTTTTTCCAACATTTGTGGCCGTATATTGGCAATGACGCGGCGAAGACTAGCGACTTCACATATCCCCACAGAAAATAGTCCAGCGGCGTTAAATCGGACGATCTTCGGGGCCAATTCACGGGTCCGAAACGTGAAAATATGCGGTTACCAAACGTTTCCTTCAATAAATCAATTGTGGCACTAGCTGTGTGACATGTTGCAACGTCTTGTTAAAAACCACAGCTCCTGCACATCATGGTTGTTCAATTGATGAACGAAAAATTCAGTAATCATGGCTCTATAGCGGTCACCATTGACTGTAACGTTCTGACCAGCATCGTTTTTAAAGAAGTACGGACCAATGATTCCACCAGCCCATAAAGCACAACAAACAGTCCGGTTTTCTGGATGTAACGGTGGCTCAATATACACTTGAAGATTACCATAACTCCAGATATGGCAGTTTTGTTTATTGACGTATCCATTTAACAAAAAGTGAGCTTCATCGCTAAACAAAATTCACAAAATTCGTGCGCGATAGGTATTTCGAACACAACCATGATTTTCAAAATAAATTTGCACAATTTGGAAGCGTTGTTCAGGCGTCAGTCTATTCATGTTGAAATGCCAAACCAAACTAAACATAAATCTCTTGACAGCTGACAAAATGGCTGCCAGTTAAAAAAGTGTTGCAAACTTAAAATTAGACACAAAAATCATTAAAAAATGCGAAATTTTTAGTTTTGTAAGTTTTTTTTTTTTTTAATGCGAACAAAAGTCGAGCTTTCAGCCCCGTATATTTACAAAAATAGAGCAAATCAAACATATTAGCTAGGTTGATACTAGTATTTCGATCTGGCTAAAGATCTCATCAGAACCCGAAGTTTTAGAAAAGCTAGAGCCTCCATAATAGGCAGAACTTTAACAATAAACCTATTAATAATCAATTTTGCTCCATTCTTGGCTTCTTAGTAATCAAGCACGTGGTTAGGTCTTTTCCTAACAAGCATCATGACGTTACTAAACTTTGAAGACCAAAAATGTTCTATTTATATAAAAAAATTTTAGTGTGTACTCTGGCTCAAGTAATATTTTTTACAGTTATATTAGTTTTTGTTTTTATATACATCGAGATTATTTTTATGTTATTTTCAATTTATAACGAGCTTTCAACCTCCGTATATTTACAAAAATAGGGCAAATCAAACATATTAGCTAGGTTGATACTAGTATTTCGATCTGTCTAAAGATCTCATCAGAACCCGAAGTTTTAGAAAAGCTAGAGCCTCCATAATAGGCAGAACTTTAACAAAAAACCTATTAATAATCAATTTTGCTCCATTCTTGTCTTCTTAGTAATCAAGCACGTGGTTTTATGTTATTTTCAATTTATAACGAGCTTTCAACCTCCGTATATTTTAAATTTTAAAAACTTAAAACCAAAAGTTTATTTTTCGATATTTTGTCATAAATTAGAATAATCTTGCTCACATCATAAATAAACTTTTATTTGCATTCTTCTAAATTTGAGGTAAATATAGCAAAAATTTTGTCAATATTACAGTTTTTGTTTGTTATTTTAGTAAAAGTTTTTGTTAATTTTCAATTAACTAAACTTCACATCGAATATAACTAAAATTTTGTCAAGTTAACAGATTTATGTTTGCTGTTCTTATTTTATTGATTTTCTGCAAGGTAATTTTTAACTAATTTTTAGGAGCTTTTTATGCTATTGTTACATATTTATTTCTATGAGTGCAGTAGAGAGATATTTGACTCGTTGTTAAACAGTTATTACAACCACTACACGTATTGCCAACAATGCCAAAAAGTTTTGAAAATAGTCGCCTGCAACAAACCAAATCTCTATGAAATATGTAGTAAAATTGCTAAAAGAGGCCTTTTTTAGATAATGCCCATAAATAATTTTTTTTTTTTTTTAATTTTTGATCATAATTTTTTTTTATCATAATATTCATATAATTACAAATTATATACTACTATCTGACCAGGCAAACGTTGTTTTGCCTTCAAATTTTAATTGTAATTAATTCTTTAAATCAAGAAATTTCTTTTACGCAAATAAATAATTAAAAATATAAATTCACATTAGTAAATCATTTTAAAATTTGTAATTTCATGGGAAGCCCAACGCCTCTTTGTCCTTCTATCGCCTTTATTTGCTGAAGTATATAAAATGAATAGCCGAAAACAACTGCCATAACAACTGCGACGTCACCTATTACCGGTGCATTAAAGCGCCGCTCATGCTCATATTTATCATCATAAGTAGATCAAACATCAAACAGAATTATATATTAATTTTTTTTAAAAATTTGCCTGATGCAGCAATAAAATTATTGAAAAATGTTCATTGAATACCTGTGTTATTGAAAACGCGGTTTTCACGCTTAAGGGGGGAAATCCCAATAAAATTTTAAGAAGGAAATCAGTTGAACGAAATATACCTGATCCATTTTACTTGTTAATTCTATGATGACTTGTATATACCTGAACTAATTCACTTGTTAAATTCTGTAATGATGGAAATTAAACCGCATGTGATTAACATAGCAATAAAACAATAAACATGAATTGTTACTTAAAACCATATCATAAAATTTATTGTTTACTTCTTTACCTTTTTTATTTATTCTAGGACTATGAGGAACGCTAAAACAATTTTTGAACAACATTATTAAATAACCTTGCAAAAAGTCTTGAATGTGATAATTTATTTTAATGCTTACGTTTTTTGCTTTTGGTACCACGCCCATTTATCCCATTCCACCCATTTTCAGTTCGACTACTAATATTTGTAATTGATGGACTCGTACAAAATTTGAAGGCTATATAGCTAATATAGAACCCTAGATATTTAATATTAATATTAATTTTGTATATGAGCTAAATAATCACTTTGTATGGGAGCTGCCACGTCCACTGGTATGATCCCGCCCAATTTTCCCATGACTATTCATAATATAATCAACGTGCACAAATTTCTAAGACTCTGGCTGACACGCCCACTGGTCCGATCACGCCCATTTTTCCCATGACTATTCACATTAACAAATAATCAACGTGCACAAATTTCTAAGACTATGGCTATTATAGTACTGTAGATATATGATATTAAATATTTACTTTGTATGGGAGCTGCCACTCCCACTGGTCCGATCCCGCCCATTTTTTTTCTGATTATTCAAATCAGTAACATATGGGATACTGCAATGTTTCAAAACTCTTGCTATCACAATAGTCAATATATATGATGTTATTGAATTAATGTGGGAGGGGCCACGCCCACTTGAAATATATATAGCCGAAAACCTAATTTGGACTATAACCTTTCAAATGAAACCGGTTTGGGCCAAATCGGTTGGATAGTTTTAGAGTCTATAGAGGACAAACATTCAAACATTGTATTTTATATATATAGATGACAAGGGGCGTGAAAGGGGGCGTGGCGTCAGAAGTGTTTATTTCTACCTCGCCTGGAGTATAATGTGTATACAATTTGAAGTAAATCTGTTAAAAACTATATGGGAGCAATTACATAATTTAAAAAAATGGGCGTAAAAGTGGGCGTGGTCGAAAAAAAGTACCCTATTAATCATGCCAGAGTCCCAGTTAAATGCTGTGAATATTTCAGGAAGATCGGTCCAGAGGTTTGGTCTCCTATAAGGTACAAACAAATAAACAGACCAGTGCCTCTGGTGGAAATCGAACCCACGACCCTCTCACAGATAAGCCAGCACGCTACCAACTAGCCTACGCAAGCGCACAAATCCCATAAACTAAAATTTCATAAATTTTTGCAATGCAATATAAATTTGCCTAATTTTCTTTTGTTAAAATTGATAAATGCGTTAACAAGTTGTTACGACTTTTTCGTGTTGTAGTTATTTTCATCTCAGTCTTCAACGAGACGCGACATATTTGCTAAGCTAAAAAATTCTTAAATTTAAAAAAAAACTATATATATCCAGAAAAAATAACAAAGAACTTAAATGGTATTTTGAAAGAAACATACAAAACTGTAAGATTTAAATAAAATTTATGTATATTTAAACATCCCTGATATTTACTCTATTTTAACAAAAAAATAATAAAATTCAAGGTATAAAAAAAATTCAATATCAGTAAGAAAAAAAACTAAATCAAATATCATGACCGTATAAAAATAATATTTTTACACATTTTGAAGGTTTCGCCCACCAATAAAATTTTAACTTAAAAAAAAACATAACTTTACTCAAATAACTACTGATTTTTTTCAAATATATTTTTTCAATTTTAAAGTTTGTTATCTCATTGTTAAGGTTTCATTGAAAAGTTATTTGAAAAAAAAAATAGCATCGATAGACGTGTATATCGGTTACTCATAGTGATTTATGTTAAAGTTTTTTTTTAGACAAATATCGACAAAAATGTCTAAAAGTTATGTTCGTTTTATTGTATTTAAACTTAACTGACCTTTGTTAATATTGTACGAGACAAATGAAGTACGTTTGAGTATTAAGTTAACTCGATTTTTATATTTCTTTTCGGTATTTTAACCGTATATTCGCAAGTACATATTAAAACTCACACTATTGTTTACACACAACAAAGAAAACGGTTAAGGATTAATAAATTAATTAATTTTATTTATTAGGGTGATTGAATTGAAAACAGTAGTAATTGTGGTTTGTAGTAGAATTGGCAGTTTATACTTGACACAGAAAATAATATACAATTTCAATTATATTGAAAGTTTAACAAAACAATATTGAAATTAACCCTCTAACGGGAAAATGATGTTTTGCAATAAAATTCATACCATGTGCGATTCTCGAAAAATAAACGATAAGTTCTTTGATAAATGTTTTTATCGTTGCCTACTTTAGGCGATATGAGCCAAAATAGGTTAAGGGTGCATCTCGAAAACTAACGCGTATGGAAGAGAAATTTTGGACACAAATTATTGCTTTTACCAAGATATAACCACAATGCAAAAATTATATTTTTGTTCTTCTATTTAAGAAGATATGTCGATTTTCGCCTTTTGGAAAAAGCGAAATTAAGCGAAAACGTATCTAAACTTCAATATATAAAGGGTCCGCCAAATAACTTTTTTTTTTTTGAAAAAAACTACTGAATATTTTCTCAAATTTCTTTTTTATTTGAAAGTACAATCCTTCCGGTCAATAATGGAAAATAATTTCATTCAAATGGCTGCCTCGACTTTCCATGCAGTAGCCTACACGATCGGTTCATCTGAAAAGATGATTTTTTTGGCAAAATCGGCATCTTCTGTAAGTCGATCGCAGCCCCACTTAGCGAAGCGTAAACGCATTGGATGGTCAGTTGGCTTCAACTCCTGAACCAATTGGACTTTGTATGGCGTCATACCAAGGTCTTTATGCAAAATTCGTCTCAATGATGTCTCCGAAATGTTCAATTGTTGAGAACAACGGTGAATTGATGTTGATGGCGCTTCACGCACACTTTCTGCCACAGCAGCAATATTCTCGGGTGTACACACTGTTTTTGGCTTTTCACGCTTTGGTTTATCGATGAGGATGCCAGTTTCTTTCACTTTTTTCACAAGATAACGAACATACGGAGCTGACGGTGCCTCTCTTCTTCCAAAATCCGTACGCAATTTTCGCACACATTCTGAAACATTACCATGATTTTCAAAGTAATGTCGCAATATTTCCCAGATTTGTTCAAGCGTATACACAACCATATTCGTTCAGCGGAAGGATAAAACTAATTATCTGTCAAATCAGACATGAGCTAAGTGTTACCATTCACGAAATAAGCACTAGTTGAAAAAAAAACGTTAGATGGCGGACCCTTTATATTATAACTTTAACGCTTTGGTATTAAGACTTAATGACTTCTTTCTGCCAAATTTCATAAAAATCCGTCAATTAGTTTATAAGTTTATAAGAGGTATCGTGATAAAAATCCTATGTGTCCTTGGACCTACACACAGAGAAAAATTTAGCTATTTGCCAACTGAAATTCGGTTACTACGACTCAAATTCGGTTATTATGAATTTCACTCAACTGAGCATTAGATTTCACAACAAAGTTCGGTTAATTCAACTGAATTTTAGTTGCAACACCGAACATTTTCAGAAATCTAATGTTAATATCGTTGTACTAACAGAATTTATAAGTGGTTGATATTTAAATACACTCTTCAATTTGTTAATTATTACAGATAAGCAGTTATTATTAAAGATGGAGCTTCAATCGTAGAGCTCATTATCAAGAATTTTTAGTCAACATAAATTTGTTTTTTTGATTTTAAAAAATATCTTTTTTCAAAAAGGATTATTTTTTGAAATTTTGTGAAATTTTGAAGCTTTCTTGATTTCAAACCATGCACAGCTTATGAAAAATTTCTTCGCAAAACTTTAGTTTTCTATCGGAATATATTCATTTCTAAATATAAAACACTCATTCGACGTATTTGTGGGCAATTTTATGAAGGCTGCCCTGTGTCAGCCTTACCCGTTTGAGGGTTAATTGAATTTCATGAAACACAGAAGATAAAACAAATATTTGAAAAAAATTGTTTTTAGAGTTAAGGTTATACACCCAGAGAAAAACAGGAATACATTCAAAAATATTCGTCCAGTGTAACAATTTAATCAATATTTATTAAACCTTTCATAAAAAACAATAATTATAATTACCATATCATGGTCTCTATGAACTTTTTTCTACACAAAAATAATGAAATATATACAAATACCATGAAATGCTACTTTGGACGATTAAATGTCCACACTGTTTAAAATCCACTGAATGTGTATATATTGTACAATCGTTATCTTGACATTATTCGAATGCGTTATTTTATGTATCGTACTGTAAAATTGTTCAAGGATACTAGTGGAGTATTAGACCGTCCGATATCTGGCCACCCCCACAGTGTGATAACTCCCAGAGCTATTTGCTAATATTTATAAATTGCACCAGTTTATTTTTCAAAAACTATGGCCGCCATACTGTATCCGCCATTTTGGATTTCGATTATCCAAAATGTTCTGTTTGATTTTGTTCTGGTCATTAGATGAAGCTACAACGCCCATTTTTTCGGAGATAAAGGCTGATTAAGAAATCAGACTATTTAAATTTGTATCCTTCAAAATTTGTTGGCACTTAAGAAAAGACAGATCAGTCAACCTTGGACTTCTATTCCGTACAAGAATATCAGCAATTGAGTGCTGTTCGATGAAGTTAAGCATTTGTTTTTTTGTGTGTCTAAACTGTCAACCATCATCTAGTTAAATTTCCGCTATCACTATTTTAAAGAAGTTTCGCGTTTATCTTGGATTTATTGTGTCGTTGCCAAAAAAAAAAAAAACGCAAAATAAAGTGTAATTTTTCGTTAGCACAAAAAAAAGGGAATAACAAACAAGTTTTATGAAACTCCCAAGTCGAAGTTTTGCAAACGGTAAGAATTTTATTCACAACTTTAACAAAACTAAATGATTCCATAAAAAAATAAATAACAACAAAAAATTTAAAATTAAATTTTTATAATGTTCGCTAATGTGACACTTTATTGATGGGTTTATTATCTTTTTTGGGCGATTTTCTAACATATCGTTAGTTTATCGCAATTAAAAAAGTTAGCACTATAAAATAAACGCAGCATTCTGTTGCTACTTATTATGCATGGTAACACTTACCGTACTTTGAAACGATACATAACACGTTAAATGTTTGTTTAAATACAAATTTAAATAAATAATTATTGAAATACAAATTTTTGTCGACTTTAAATAATTGTTTAACAATAATTTAAGTCCACATTAGCGAACATGTTCCAAGTGACCATTTTGACTTGTTTTGAAAAAAGTTACATAATTTTTTTATTTTAAAAGCAAAACCATATAGAATTTTTTTTACTCGAGGAAATGCAGTTGAACCTCGATTATCCGGGCCTCTATTAACCGGGTACATCTGTTAACCGGCATGCTGGTGGTTTGATTTATACCTCCATTAACCGTGTTTACCTCTGTTATCCGTGCTATTATTAAAAAAATAATAATAACCGTGCTTCACCTCTATTATCCGTGCAGCACACATATTTATTTGCTTGTTCTTTCTTTTCACCTACATACAAAGAGTTAAAATTCGCGAAAAATAAATAACTTCTATTAACCGTGTTTTCGATTATCCGTGCTGAGTCCGGTCCCGTGCAACCCGGATAATCGAGGTTCAACTGTTATAAATTTTCATAAAATTTCCTCGAAAGGACAATTTATTTTTTGCTTCTTTCTTTAATTACAACTATTATATTATAACCCAGAAAAAACAAACAAGCAATTAAGCGTGTAAGTTGTAGTGGATCGGTAACCACTCACATCTCTAATTACTTATTTTATATTGTGAATGATAACAGCTGATTATACTGTGAATGATAACAGCTGATATAAGTAAAATTATAAACAAAATAAAAACATAGAACATAGAATAAGTTAGATTTAAGTAGCGTTATGTTAGTTTATAAGCAGGACGAAATTTGAAATAAAGGATAAGTTTGAATCAGCACTTCAGCCGAGCAATTGGCTTGTTTTTTCTATTTAAAAAAAAAAACCAACAGCGCTTTAAAAGTGCTTTGCCTTGGCGCTCTTCAGTGCCGGCAAAAATGAAAACATTTATTGCCAGTGGCATTTAAAACGCCGGCAAAGAAACCCTAGGTAGGGAATCAAATGTCCACCAACCATTACAAGTAGCACACGTAGGGTTTCACTAGTTACCAGGTTATTTACTCGCTTAATTACTTTTGTTCACGATGTCCAAAAATTCATGCGTGGTCATTACCCTCTCGCTTACAAAAAAAAGGGAGAATAATGAGTTACCTGATTGGTTAGTCATAGTAAAAGAATACGTGGTTACTTTAAGATAAGGAGTTACTCCCAATGATAAAATAAGTGTTTACTCACAACGATATAATAAGTGATTACCTAGGAGTTACAAATTAAGTGGTTATACTAAAGTGATATTTTTCAACTTTTTTTTAAAATAAACTTTACCTCGGAAAATTTACTTTTAAAATTTTTCAAAACAGTTTAATAAATATAATAACGACGTTTCCAAATTAGGTATTCCAGGCTAAATTGGGTCAAAATGTCATATCCGAATAATTTTGAGTATAATAAATAAATAAATGAAATGAAAAATTATATTTTTCAAAAATTCGAATTTTGGGAAGTTTTACTAATAGGCCACTTTCGACCAAAATTCGGGTTAAAGTTTTCCAAAAAAAAAATCGATTTCTTCCATTTAGAATCATTTGCAGTAAAACTGGGGGGTGTAATGACAAATATATTTTTAAGGGACATTTTGTGATCTGCCTGTGCTTCTGTCCGACTTTTGCGGGCATCAGAGAGAGATATTGGCTATGTAACATTATACCGTCGCACTGTGCGGCCGAAGACCGCATTTTGCGGCCAAAATTCGAAAAAAAAAGTTTCTAGATAGAGTTTTTCTATCGTTGAGGTGGCTGAAGTGATCCTCTTTTTTTTCAGTCGCAACGTGGCCTTCATCCAAATATCATATTACTGTAGATACACAGGGAAAGTTATACACGTGTGAAAGTTCTTGGAGTAAAGGAAATCTAACAAAACCAAATGGAATCTATGTCTACATTTTAGTAAAATACGTAAAAACTTTAGTTAATTTCAATACCATAACACAAAATGTTTAGCAGTAGAAATTTGAGGATATATTTTTTGTGTTTTTTTATATAAAATTTGAGTTTACAAAGTATGTAGTAATAAAACGCTATCGTATGCTGCCTTAAAACCTATTAGAGGTTACTCAGAAAAGTATTAGTTACTGAATAAAACAAGATTTAGCTGCTACCTTCTGCTACTTTAATTTTTATACAACTTTTTATGGAATATAATTTTTCAGTAAAATACATAGTATGACAATCAAAACTATATCTGAAAATATAATTTTTTGCTGAATTTATTCCAGATATTAATTTTTGTTTAATTTATCAACGTAATTTAACGATAATAAAAAATATGTATTTATTTTGCAGGTTCCAGTAATAAGATGGAAGGCGACCTAACAAGGCTGAAATTATTCCAAGAAATAAAAAAATTCTAAAGGATGATATGAAAGAAATTTATGCTAAGGTGGAAACACTTTTATCCGAAAGTGAAAATTCAAATTATCATTTATCAGTTGATGAAAAAAGCAAATATCAGATCAAGTGCATAAAGTAAGATCAATTTGGGATTCAAGTAAAAGAATAGAAGAAAAATTGTAAATTAAATTAAATAAAATTAAATTAAAAAATTTATTTTTTTTTATTAGTGTGTACTTTTTCAAATAATTGTACAAGTTGTACTACAATTCGAAACTCTACTTTCGTGTATAACCTATAATTTTCAATTTCAATAAAAATATTTGTGAAAATTTGAAAAATGTTTGTTTTAGTTCATTTAGTTTGTATAAAAGGTACACGAAAAAACTTTAGAAATCTTTGCATGATGCCATATTGGAACCGCCATTTTGAATTCCGTAATTCTGACGATGGATTCGTGATCAGCGACTTCAAAAACCCCCCGAGTGCGAGGTTTCAGGTCGACGCACTGTGCGTCGCTGGAATGTTTGCGGGGTGCTGAATTTTGGAAACTGATGGGCTACTTGATGAATTCTGGATTTTTCAGATAGACCGGAGTGTTCGTTCTTCTGAAATATTTGTAAATCATAGCATGGATGATCATGGACCTAAGGGACATCCTAATAGACAAATTTTAAATGAATGTGTCTTCAAAAATACTTTAATTTGATACAAAATTTGTCTATAGTTACTTTAAATTTTAACGCCTTAATACGAAAAAACGAAAATTGGAATAAATTTTGATCTCACATAGTAACTCCTAGACATGAGATTGGGCAGCTAAAAAAATATGTGTTCCTTAAATCTGTATTCTATGCAATATATGCAAAGTTCTTAAATTTCTTTCAGTCTCTTTTTCATATTTCTTTTTATTTTTACAACTTTTACCGTTATCAACGATTTGAAACGGGTTTTATATAAAAACATCAATAATTTGTATAAATTAAAATAAATATTTGCAAATTTTCATACATCTTTTTAATATATCATTTTGAGTTTTTGTTTTTGTTTTTCTTTTGTTTGCTAGAAATTAATAATTAATCAACTGTTTTAAACAAACTTCTTAAATTTTATGTTTTTTTATAGTTTTGTTTTGATCTTCATCTCCTTCGCGTTTAGTATGAATAATTTAAGATTTTAAATTCAAAGATTAATTGATGAATTGCTTGAGGAAGTTGATTGCTTATTTTGGTGATGTTTGTTTTTGAACATGAATGCCAAACAAAAAAAAAAAAAATTTGAATTCCGTTTTCCGTTTCGTTGAGGAAGTTCTGTCAATCTAAATTAGTTTTTAATTTATATATAACGGTTGTTTGAAATTGAAATCTGTTGTTAAAAAAGGTTTTTTTATGTATGGTTTTTTAAAATATGTATTTTATGTTTTGCATTTAAAGTTTATGCATATAAAATGATTATTATTTAGTACTGAATGAATTGCAAAATAAATATGTGTGAAGGATATCAAGTGTTGTATTTTTTTTGTGTGGTTTAAATCGAGTTTTCGGGGCGTTTTATTTAGAGTTTATTTTTTTTTTTAAAGTTTAACAAATGAAATTCAACATAAATTTTAAGTTTATACGGTTTTTTTAAGAATAAGGTTAAATGTTTGAAATAATTTAAAGTTTTTTATATCGGAAATAAAATACGAATATTTTGAAGAATTACTAAATTTAGTAGTTTTATTCCATTTAGAATTTAGATTGATGTTTTTTCGTAAATCCAAAACTTATATGGACTAAATATTAATACGAATCAGCAAATTTGGAAAAAATGGCATCGATTTGACTTTTAAATTATGTTTTTGCATATTTTGACTTTGAATTTATTGTTTTCAATGCATTTTATAAATGTGTATAAATTTTAGCACTTTTTTTAATTTTCAAAATCTTACCTAATAAAAAAGTTAGAAATTACATTCTTTGTGAATGGGAAAGGGTAGGAATCTGAAATCAGAGTATAAATTATGTATCTTTTTTACGACACCTGACAATGAAATGACACCTATATCATTATCGTTTCGAAGAAGGAACTAATTTAATTTATTCATCTCATGTTTTATAAATGTCATATTAAACCGAAACAGTAAAAATGTTTACATCCACGTTGTTGAAACGACAATGATTTAGGTGTCATTTCATTGTCGTAAAAACGATACATAATTAATGTCCAAAATACTAATCTGAAATCAGATTTTAAAAATTCTAAATGGCGTATAACTTAATACGACACCAATCAAGTTTCAGAAAAATCATCCGCCATTTTGAACTTTTAAAATCTGATTTCAAATTCGTCTTCAGCGACCACTAGAATCTAAAAAAAAAACTATTTCATATAATTCGATGTTTTTCTAAAAAAAAAAAAAATTATATGCCATATTGGCCACAATAAACGCCAACGTTTTAACGGCATATTTTTTATGTTTTTAGTGTATATTTTTGGTTTTTAACTGTATTTCATGTTCCAGTTTTTAAGTGCATACAATTCATTGCCCTGTTGACAACAAATATGACATTAAAAATAAAAAAAAATAAAATCGCGGCCATGATTTTCGAAAAATTAGCTACTTCAATTCATAATTATCATTGCGGGAAGTTATAAGGTTTCAGAAATTGAATAAGATTCCAGGTTTAGAAAATAAAAATTCGCGGATTCAATATCGCAACCGAAAAACTCTTGATAATAAAATCTAAGTAAGGTTGAAGCTTTATCTTTAATAATAAGTCCGTCCTTACAGTTATATTAGTTTTTTGTTTTTATATACATCGAGATTATTTTTATGTTATTTTCAATTTATAACGAGCTTTCAACCTCCGTATATTTACAAAAATAAAGCAAATCAAACATATTAGCTAGGTTGATACTAGTATTTCGATCTGGCCAAAGATCTCATCAGAACCCGAAGTTTTAGAAAAGCTAGAGCCTTCATTATAGGCAGAACTTTAACAAAAAACCTATTAATAATCAATTTTGCTCCATTTTTGTCTTCTTAGTAATCAAGCACGTGGTCCTCTAAAGAACATCGCCCTAGCTTATAAACTAAACGACGGATTTTTATGAAATTTGGCAGAAAGAAGACATTAATGCCCTTATTTTGTAAAACGCTACGCCTCACTTCACCTTGCGTTGGGTTGGCCCTATTTGAATTTCTTAAATCACCGCATTCAAAAAAGTGACTGCTCGCGTTGCAACAGCTGATTATTACGTTATTTTAAACTCAAATGTTTGAAAAAGCCAATTGTGTAAACGCAACGATTACTTTTTTATCACTTAAACTGTCAAATTAAACACCCAATTTTTTGAAGCGTTAGCTTACATATTTTTAAGTAACCACAAATATTATTTTAATTTTCTGTGTTTATTTTCTATAATGTTAAAAATTTACCACTTGTCAAAAACTGCTTTTTAATTATTACAATTTAAAAAAATATGTTAATTTAAATAAAACAAATGAAAAAAAGCTATAAACACAAATCTGAATTTGGTTTTAAATTTTCATCAGCTGTATTTACATTTGTATTCACAATCACAGCTGATGGAGTTACCAGATCATAAAAAACCTGGTTTTCTCAACTTTTTGTTTTTTTAGTTCAGTACTGTCCTGTATGTAGGAAACCATAATAACGCAGTGGTTTGACAATTGAAGTGATAACGTGTTAGTTCAGTGTTAAGACAACGCGGTGACGTAGCGATTTATAAAATAACATGTTTTTTACTTAGCGTTTGTGTTGGCGTAGGTGAAGCGTTGAACGGAGGGGAAATACAAAATATGGGCATAAGTATTAGCAGCAAAGCGTTAAAATTAGAACAAAATATATTAAAGTCTAGAGACTTTTTCGCCTAATTTCGCTTTTCCCATAAAGCGAAAATCGCCGTATCTTCTAAAATAGAAGAATTGTGGTTAAATCTTGGAAAGAGCAATACTTTTTGACCAAAACTTTTCTTGTATATGCGTTAGTTTTCGAGATTCACCCTACCCCTATTTTGGCTCATATCGCCTAAATAAGGCAACGATAACAAATGTAGAAGAACTTGTTGTTTGACAATCACATGCTATGAATTTCATTGCAAAACAGCGTATTCGCGTTAAAATTTTAATAGTATCTACTAAAAAAATTAAAAACAGTATTCAGTTAAATTTTTAGTAGATATGATTAAAATCTTAATTGAAACTAAATCCATTAAATAGTTACAAACTATTTTATTTGATACTACATTTTCCTTAATAGGACCGAATTCAATTAAACTTTTAATTGAATTAACAAATATTTTAATTGAAACTCGATTTTAGTCTTTACTGTGTACATAAAATATAACATCAGTTTTAAAAATTTCAAAATGGCTGTTCCAACACGGCAGCCATAATTCTATTGAAAAAAATATGCTGGATCCCACTTTTTACACTAAAGGAATAATAAAATTACAATACCAAAAAAATTCACTCAAAGAAAAATTTAGCTAGTCCTCACACAGTAGAGTAGGTTTGAAAATCGTTTAAACCGAACATGAAGTGAGATATATTTTGTGTATAACTTAAAAATGCGGGATTCAGAACAGATGGCGTATATTTTACAAGTGGTTTGTGTCTTTAATAACATTTTTGGAGGGTTAACATCTGTCATTTATTATCACTTACAATTGACCTGGGCAGCCAAAAAGGGTCCCATCTATTATGAGCAGCTGAAATCGGGTCAGACGATCACAATGGCTCTGTACCGAACACAACTGATTCGAAAAACGAAAAATCACCGAAATCTGTGTAATTTTCCTTGAAAAACTCTTTAAAATCCGACAATTTTTCTAAGTAAAAATTCATTAAAAAATAAAACAAACCCTTTGCATTATGGAAGTTGACTTTAAATATTTTAAAACTTCATTAGCTTAAACTTCTTCTGATATGAAACAACTTAAATTGTGTGACCTTTTTACTTAAGAAATTTAACTAATTTTAAAATCTATAGAATCGTGTCTAATATGTCTTAAAAAGTCAAGTTCTTATATTGAGGGTCATTGTTTTAGTACTGGATTTAAAGACAATTTTATTAAAATAAACCTTGTTTTAGTTCTTGCTTCCTTATATTAAAAACCAATAATTTTCTGCACGTTTAAACCTTAAAATAGTGTTAATTTAATAATTAATAACTACACAAGTATAATTCAATGGAATGGACACATTAAATGTGTGTTTAATGCTAACAAATCAATTAAATGAAAAAAAAAAAAAAAAAAATTGAACAAATTAGTATTCATATTGACAAATGACCATAATCGAATATTTTATATTTTTGTTAAAAGTGTGGGCTTGCTTGACTTAAAACACGAAACGATCAATGATCTTTGTGATTAGCAGGTAAAAAGATAGAAAATGTACAGTGGGGAGCTCTTCTTAACACATGTAAGTACATTTTTTACCAAAAGATTTTGGCCGAAATATATTTGACACTAGAACTAAACCATACTTTTCTAAAGGTATAAAAACTTGGGAAATTTAAAAAATCTTCAGATGCCGTTGCAAGTATTATGAAAAATATTTTTTCCGGAAGGTGAAAAATTGAAACATTTTTTTTTATCAAAATCGAGGCTTTTATTGTCAATATAGTAGCCCGAACGCCTAATATCGGAGTGTTATACTGAGACCAAATTTGGATTCAGCAAACTTTATACCTTTAGAAAAGTACACTCAAAAAAATAAGTTAGTAGAAAAGTTAGTAAAACATCTTGTAAATCAGGTATACTATTTTTCAGCAAATTTATTGCTAAAATTATGTTTTAAACTAAAATTTTAGTTATACTTATTCAGCACTTAATTGTTTTGAACTAATGTTTTACTAATATTTAACTAATGTTTTACTAATTTATTTTGCTAAAAAAATTGTGTTGATTAGCACATCAATAGTGTGAACGACAACCAGACTGAAAGATATACTCAGAATGAATTAGATGTCGCGGCATGTCACTATGTAGTAGTGACGAGGAAAATTATACTACAACTCTAGTAAGACATAATATAAAAAAAATCAACCATGGAAGATTTTTGTATCTGTTTTTCATACATAAAACAAAATTGTGGATTAAAACAACTTAAATTTTGTGAAAGTAATTGTCTATTAATTAAATAAAAGACAAAATAAAATACTTAAATTTAATAAAGATTAAATGTGTATATGTATGTAAACTAAATGTTTATATATATATTAATAATCTTGTGTGATCAAATTGCAAACAAATATGCAATAGGTAGACTGACTAAAGCGAAAGACAAAAACATATATTTTAGGTAAATTTTTCAGTTTCCTTTTTTTTTATTGAAAAAAGGGTTGTATATGTTATATTTTGTTATTTTTTAGTTTTGTTTCTATAATTCTCTGCGGCATTTAAGTTCCTTTGAAAGATAGCATCATTTAGACAATAATTGATATAAGTAGTTCAAAGATAATTTCATTTATGTTATATATAATTATTTGTATTGTTTTTAGATATTACATTAATTCATGTCGTCAATGGGAGTATTAACATTTTTATATTTTGTAACGTATTGTAAATTATTTTAAAAAGAATCACAAAAATATGTTTTATGATTTTCAGCAAATAAAATAACTAAAGTATAATTTTTCTACAAATTTTTTGAGTTTTTTTCAGCCTACTAATATTCAGCAAAAATTTTATTAATTTTTAGCAAGGGTTTTTTAATCTCTAATTTACTAAGTGTTAGCAAAACTTTTGCTGAATCTACTAATTTTGTTGCTAAAAATCAGCTCGCTGATTTTCAGCAAAAGATTTTGCTGACATTAGCAATTTTTTTTTGCAAGCACCCTCCTGACTAAAATTTTGCTGACTCAGCAAAATTTTTTGCTGACTTTACTAACTTTTTTATTTGAGTGTATGCTTTAGTTCTAGTGTCAAATATTTTTCGGCCTGAATCTTTAGGAACAAAAAATACTAACCTAGGTCTAAAAGTTAGGTGGTGTAAATTTAAAAAAAATCGAGTAGGTTTGAAAATTTTCAATTCATTTTGGCAAGATAAGCACGAATATTAAAAAAAATTTAAAATCGGACCAACGGTTTTTTGAGGTATTGTTACTTAATTTTTACTAAAAATGGAATTTTCCAAATATTCTACATTCTACAAGTTTTTTGAAAATAATTCTAAATTTTTTTATTTTAGCAAAGTGGACAAAATTACTTTTCATTTGAGTATAATTATGTTAATATTGGTTAAAGGGTAATTTGCAAATTTTCCTAAAAATATCTCGGAAAAACAGAAAAAATTCTAAATTAATTTTAAATTAATTTTAAAAAAATTTCTAGAATAGAGGAAAAACATGAAAATTTTAGTGAAAATCAAAGCGCAATATCTCGAAAACCGTTAGTCCGATTTAAAAAAATTCTAAATATGCGAGTTCAGCATGCCAAAATTAATAAAAACAATTATGTGTCGTAAGACATATTTTTATTAAAAGTACGATGCATACCCAACTTTTTCTACGAGAACACACACCCGGGATACGTTTGTACCTACTAGATTATTTTGGCTTTTTCTAATGTTTAAATATTTTACAAATGTTTTAGTTTTTGGTTCATGCAAATATTCTACCTGGTTCAAGAGATATAGGCCAAAAAGGTCACGGGCATGGAATAGCCAAATGTTGTGTGTGTTAACGTAGGTGGAAGCTCGTAGCTCCTGAACCACTGATCCGAATTGGATCAAATAACCTTTAAAACATTAGAAATTATTTCCTAGATCCCTATGGTATAAGTTAAGCCGTTCCTGAGTTACAGCACTGCAAAGTTGCAAGTGCATACATTTGTACCCGGGTTAAAGCAAATTTTTCAAAAATCTAAAACTTTGGTAGCGGGGCGCTACGTGTTCTAGCTATACGATTTTTCTTAAATTTCTGTACAATAAATTAATCTGAACAATAAATTGAAATTTTGCAAAAAAAATATTTTCTTTATACAAAAAAATGCAGCTCTAATGTACTCAGAAGAGCTTCCCACTGTATAATTTTGAAGGCAAATGATTAAATTAGGCCTACTAAACGTATAACAAGTATTTCTAAACTATAAAAAAAAAACTTTAAAACGGCAATTCATTAACATTTAAGTTTAACATATGTTCTCTAAATTGTTGAAATTTTGATTTGTTTTTTTGGTTTGGTTTGGTTTATTTTGAATTTGGTCTGTCTAAAACGTAATGATAATGAGTCATAGCCTTGACCATAACCTCTCCATGAAATTCAATAGCTGCTTAAGGTTTGGCGCTTTAAATTGAATTGGGTACCTACATATAAGTTAAAATAGCAGACAGACAGACTGAAAGACAATTCATCATACATTGTATGAATATTTTGTTCAAATTGTACTGCTTGTATGTAGTAGTACTATACTACATACTGTGTTTTATCAATTGCTTTTTTAGAATTTTAAATTAATTTTCCAGACACCTTTATTTTTAGTTGATTTTGTTGTTTAAATTTGTTCAAATATTCTTGAAAATAACAAAGAAGAAGCAAATTTAAAAGCACAAGACAATACAATGCACATTTGGTCAAAGACCTATAACTTGCAGACCAAAATTATACCTTCACTGTGGAGATGTTAAATTTTAATGTTTATGTAAATAAAAATAACATAATTTTTTAAATCTATTTCAAACAAAAAAATTTTATTTTGTTGAAAAATATAAAAATTTAAAATGAAATGTTTAAAACTTTTTTAAACCTCAATCCTAAAAATTTTTAACTATTGAAGATTTTTTGATGAAACTTCCCAAGTAAAAAATGTATATATAATTATATATATTTATATATAATTATATATAATTATATATAATTATATATAATTATATATAATTATATATAATTATATATAATTATATATAATCATATATAGCACTATATATAACACCATATATAATTAGATATAATTATATATGCGGTTGATTATTCAAAAATATGTTTATATGGTGATATATGAAATGATATATGTATGCCCATTTTTCGGATATAATTATACATAATTATATATGATTATATCAGATTTTATAGAATTCTATATAATTATATCCACCAATTTCCGTATATAACTACGTACTTTTCGCTTATAGTCACATCTCTTAGTTGCACACAAGTTGTGGACTATATCGCTAATGTGACTATATCGCTAGTTTTTTATATATGCCATTTTGTTGCCTATAAATAAATTGTGATATAGTCATCATAAAATGTGACTATATGCAATTTATTTATTATTATAACAGGTGGAAAATTTGGAATATAAAAACGATGTTTGAAACGATTCAGCTCAGTTTCCTTGTTCCAATTTTCGTTTTAGCCTCTTAAATTTTTAAATAATTTTAAACCGAAAAAAAATTCAAGATTTCACAATTATATTAGAAATTTTCTGTATTGTGACTATAACTTAAATTATTTGCATATAAATTTACTTTTAGTAGCCAGAGTTTAGTGGCATATAAGCCAAATGTGATTATATCGTGAATGGACTATATCCTAAATATTTTGTATGCAATTTGATTTTAGATGACAGTAAAAGTGTAAAAATGGACTATATCGCTAAATGGACTATAAGCGATGTGACTGTAAACGAAAAGTACTGTACATATAATTTAATATTTTTCAATCGGGTTGTCAGAGACTTGGGCTAAAAAATAAATTAAGTGCTGTTATTGGGCGCTTTAACTGTGGGCGTTGTGGTGTAATGGTCAGCGCGTTGGACTTTTACACAGAAGGTCCCGGGTTCGATTCCCGGTGCCGGCAACATTAAAATAATATGTATGAGTTTTTTCTATCCCTCATACGTATCGCATTGTCCATCTTCGGTGTTCCCATAGCAATTAACCCCACCGAAGTAAAATAATGAATCAGGGCTATGAACCAAAAAGCTTCAATAAGTTCGCTAACTCTCCATCAGGTGGCGAGCAACAACTGTTCTAAGACTTATCATCTCGCGCAATTACAGTGTTGCCACGTCTGAAGCGCTTCATCTTTCCCCACCTTTCATCTCTATACTATCCCTTTCCAAAGAAAGCAACACACTAATTATAGGAAGTATTTCCTGAGTGTTGCCTCTCTTTAAAAAAAAAAAAAAAAATGTTGGGCCGAAGCCGTAACCGTAACCGAACTTTTTAATTTAAATAAAACGTGAATTTCGGTTAATTTTGACAACGAAATTTGTTTAAAGTAATAAAAACAAGAAGTATTTAAACTTGAGTAAATCTCAAAAAAAAAAAAAAAAAATTTAGAAAAATGTTTTCAAAAAACATTGTAACACCGAGTTCAATCAATTATTTTAATGACATCTTTTGAAAAAAATGTTAAGGCTTGAACTTTTATATTTATACTAAAATATATAACGATCTTTTTTACAAATTGCTGTGTTTGTATTCGAAATTAAAGAATTTAATCTGAAAATGTACTCAATTTCTTCTAATACTCAGTGTTCGGCCAAGTCGAATACTCTATCGGACATTAAATTTTAGTATAAATTCAAAATTGAATTTTAAAACTTTAAAAACAAAAATCTAAAACAAAAACGGGAAACACAAATTTTGACTTTTGGTTGACCTTGTAAGGGTCTGAGACTATCAGGCTAAATTGTGGCCTGGCATCCCTAAAAACCTACATCTCCCTAGTACAAGCTTTCCTAACATAGCAAAAAGTAAAAATGTTACATTTATCAACCGTTTGCCATCAAAGGGCAAAAATGTTTTAAAATCTAGCCATGTCGATTTATATGTTTATGTTAAATAACCTCTTAATTATTTTCGGTTTTTATGATTGTTCATAGATCCCTTTGTGCAATCTATGAACCACCTTTTAAGTCGCAAAGATAATATGTTAGTTTAAAGAAAAATTGTTTTCTTTGAATTGTGTTTAAAGTTTCCAAGCACCCATTGTTAACGTATGTCTTTCTTAAGAATTAAAAATTTATAACAAGGATGTAAGGCGTTTTCTTAAGTGCCATAATGAATGTTTAGGGGGTAAAAACGGTAGTTAAAAAGTTTTTAATTTTTTTTTTTTTTTTCAATTGTATTCGTAACAATATGAAAATAAGGTATCAAATGAGAGGTAGTTTTAATTCTGCACAACGACCGTAAAAAATTTAAAAACACAGAACTTTCGTACGTTTTTGTAATGTTTATATATATATCAGTTCAGTCCCGTCTTCAAAATATCTAAGTTTTATTAAGATCTGAGTGTATGAATGTGCTCGAACAAATGCACTTTGTCCTATAAAAAATGCAAGAAAAATGTTCTCTAAAATGCTTGTTTGATTTCAAACTCACTTTCAAACCGAATTTCACGTTCTCAAAATGAGCCGATTTTAAAAAGTAAATTCAAAAGTTCGGCTACGGCTTCGGCCGAGCATTGAAAATCTGGCCGAACCCAAAGGAGTTCGGTCAGATACTAACTAAAGACGTATATTATTAAAATTTTAAATTTATACAATATAAAAGACAACGAAATATAAAATTAAAAATTAAAAAAACAAGTTTTCAATTTATTTTTTGATCAATGGTGATAATCTTTAACTTTGAGCTCATATATTAGTTCTCATTTAGTGAGAAAACTAGTTTATATGAATGCTTGATGTTTTGCCTGGTATTGTTAGCTCTATCAAAATGTGTTCTGATAATGAGAACCTACAAAATTCCCGAAATAGATCTATCAACACATTCCTGAAAGGGTCAATTAATAAATTTAAAAACAAAAAACTCTATAGACTATTTGTTAGGAAAATATCCTAATAAAGAAATATAGAGTATGGCCTCGAACTTGAATAATTTTCATTGCACAATTAAAGGTCGAAAAAATCATAATTTTTATTTTTAATAAAAACTTGTATAAAAGACAAAGTTCGGTCTTGTTTACTACTCCATCTGTACATTTTGTTTTTAACAAATGTACAAATAAACAGGGAAAAAAAACAAAAAACCTGTATTGAATATCTACCAAAGGTAGACATTACACACAAAAAAACAAGTTTTCAATTTATTTTTTGATCAATGGTGATAATCTTTAACTTCGAGCTCATATATTAGTTCTCATTTAGTGAGAAAACTAGTTTTTATGAATGCTTGATGTTTTGCATGGGATTGCTACCTCTTTCAAAACGTGTTATGATGATGGGAACCTAGAAAATTCCCGAAATAGATCTATCAACACATTCCTGAAAGGGTCAATTAATAAATTTGAAAACAAAAACTCTATAGATTATTTTTTAGGACAATATCCTAATAAAGAAATATAGAGTATGGCCTCGAACTTGAATAATTTTCATTTTCATTAAAAATTAATAATATATTGAAAAAATACGAATAGATTAAATAAAGCGCATTGTTAAATTGAATAACTTTCATTGCTAAAACAACAAAATAATTATTCAATTTGATTTCATATAAAGGGTCCGCCATCTAACGTTTTTTTTTTCAACTAGTGCTTATTTCGTGAATGGTAACACTTAGCTCATGTCTGATTTGACAGATAATTAGTTTTATCCTTCCGCTGAACGAATATGGTCCGTATGTTCGTTATCTTGTGAAAAAGTGAAAGAAACTGGCATCCTCATCGATAAACCAAAGCGTGAAAAGCCAAAAACAGTGCGTACACCCGAGAATATTGCTGCTGTGGCAGAAAGTGTGCGTGAAGCGCCATCAACATCAATTCACCGTCGTTCTCAACAATTGAACATTTCGGAGACATCATTGAGACAAATTTTGCATAAAGACCTTGGTATGACGCCATACAAAGTCCAATAGGTTCAGGAGTTCAAAAAAAAAAAAAGTTATTTGTCGGAGCCTTTATTTGGTAACATAAAAAATTTTTGTTAATATATTTAAAGATATTGTGTCAAAATAACACTACATCAAATAGTTAAACGTCAAAAAATACAGTTACTAAACAATTTGTTAAAATGACGGACAGGTTTTGTGGGTTGTATAGTGATCACCTATTCATAAATTTAACATGGGATTTAGTTGATTTCACCGCTGTTTTTGGTTCAGTATTGCTTGCACAAAATGTCATTACTTTCCAGCTTACAAAAAATCAAAAACAAAAGTAGTTATATATGCACTTACTAGAGTTGCAAAAAAAATGAGTAAAAATTGATTTTCAAAAAAATTTTTAGATCATTACTTTATATTTAAAATAATGATAAAATTAAGTACTTACGCATTATTTTTGTGTTGAAATAATGGGAAAATTAACTAATTATATGAATGTCCTGATTATAAAGTAATGCAGAGGGTAAGCTGGTGTCATTACTGGTAGTCCGAAAAGTAATGACATGTCATTACCGTTTCTACACTGGGAACACAAATTTTACAAAATGTGCCATGACTTTTGAACAAACAGTGCAAAATTAAAATGTAATGGCTCATATGATAGACAAGATTTTATAGTATTAAAAGCATCAAATATCAAAGTACCATAATTTTTTACTTAAATATAAATCTTGTGTAAAGATAGCTTTTAAGTTGTTTTTGAGTGCGCCCCGGTAGGCTAGTTGGTAGCGTGCTGGCTTATCAGTGCGGGGGTCGTGGTTTCGATTCCCACCAGAGGCACTGGTCTATTTTCGCTACAACGTGCCGAAGGCCATAGTAGCTAGTGCTCGGTTAGGGTAATAGTATATAATTTGTAATTTGTCAAAATCGTGAAGCTACGTTCAGGTTTGTATCGATCGGTCATAACCTAAAAAATGTATTTTATTATACTTAATGTCATTATAGTCAATTAATTTCTTTGATTAAATGATAATATCGATATGCCGTCGTCGAGAAGGTGTTGTGTAAATAATCCAAATACATTTTGTTATATTTGTGGTGAATATGTAGTAAACAAGTTTAGAAAACCTATAACAGATGCAGTGAAGAAGACATAAGTTGATTACTTTAATATCCTTGCGAAATCTCGAAAACTACACGTAGCACTAAAAAAGTAAGTATCAATTTTTTATCAGGGTACATAACGTACGTGAAATCTGTTTTATTTTTAGCGGCACCAAAATCATTGTAGGCCTGTGTTATTAATTAATAAACAAAAATAAAGTTGTTTTTTGGAAATATACGTATTACGGAAGTAAGAGCTGTTTCGAAAAATCGCTCGAAAAGTTAAGTTAATTTTATTCTGTTACTGCAGAAAGAAAGACCACAAACTTTTCTACCGAATTTATCCCGCAAAAGATGCAAAACAAACATTATTTGTATATTTACAAAGTTAGGTCAGTTTCCCACTTTACCCCACATTACCATATAAACTACAAATACCTTATAAACTACTAAATGTTTAATGCAAAAAAAAAAATAATTTAATCTTAATAAATATAAGAATAAACTTTTCCATTAAACCAATATTAAAATGATAAAACAATATTGAAAAGACAACCATTTATTATGCAAAAAAAAAATTATATATATTTTTACTTAAACGTATTAAATAAAAACGACAACAAAATTAGCCGACGTTTATTTAAAAAAAAAAAATAAAAAAAAAAAACAACTACAAATTTTCAAGGTTAGGGTTATCATGTTGCCAAGATCAAGGCAAACAGCGCCGGTAACAGCAGCTAGCAAGTCAGCAGCAGCAGCAAGCAACAATTGTTAACACAACAACATGTTTTCATTTTAAAATGAAATTTTTGTCAAAATATTTAAAGGTATAGAAGTGACGCGATCGACGATTTCGGCTATGAATCTGTATAGTGACGAATAGCGAGCGGGTGATATATCCGAGTTAAATTTCAGAACGAATAAAATCATTCAAGTATATTTTGAATAGTGTTTGTCGTGCATATAATTATTATTTTTTATTGTTGTCTATATTGTTTTTGTTGCTGTGGATGTTGTTGAGAGGGACAAATCGTATTTCTGATTTTTTTTATTTATTATTTTAAGGTGATAATAAATTTTGACTTTGACAATAAAAATTCTTGCATTTGTGTGTATGAATGACGGAACATTTAAAATAAAATGATAAGTTATTAAATAAAATCTCTGTTTAAATGATTGATATTTAATAGCAATATCAAGATCATTATTTTAAATAATATAAAAAAAAATTAGTTTTAGATTTTGATATTGAATAGGAATTAGTTTATTCTAATAGAGATATTAACTAATTTTTGACACCGTGTTCTTTTTTCGACCCAGTGCTTTGAAACTGCTATATCTTTTAATAAAACTGATAATTAAGTGATTTAAAAACCTTAAAAATATTCAACATCTTGACAACAATCGTGAACAAAAAAATTGTGAAAAATTGTTATCCAGAGTTGCCAAATAATTATCGGAAAAAAATGTTTGACCTTTTTTGATGAAACTTTTTTCTATTTGGAATTCAATATGATCTTAAAGCGAACAAAATTAAATTTCGTTTAACTTTTTTCAAAAATGATTTGAAAAGATAAAAAAAACATATTCTTTAAATTTTTGACTGTTATGTTGATGAAAATATATACACTCAAAAAAATAAGTTAGTAGAAAAGTTAGTAAAACGTCTTGTAAATCAGGTATACTATTTTTTAGCAAAATTTTTTGCTAAAATCGTGTTTTCAGCTAAAATTTTTGTTATACTTATTCAGCACTTAACAGTTTTATACTAATGCTTTACTAATATACTAATATTTTACTAATTAATTTTGCTAAAAAAAAATAGTGCTGATAAGCACATTAATAGTGTAGACGACAACCAGATTGAAAGATATACGCAGAATGAAATAGATGTCGCGGCATGTCAAGATGTAGTAGAGAAGAGAAAAATGATACTAAAAAGTACAACTCTAATAAGACATATAAAAAAATCAACCATGGAAGTTTTTGTATCTCTTTTTCATACATAAAACAAAATTGAGGATTAAAACAACTTAAATTTTGCGTTGTCACCGGCTTGTGAAAATAATTGTCTATTAATTAAATAAAAGACAAAATAAAATATTTATTTATTTAAACTAAATGTTTATAGATTAATAATCTAGTGTGGTCAAATTGCAAACAAACATATACAGACATGTAGACAGAGTAAAGCGAAAGACAAAGACACACATCTTAGGTAGACGTTTATGGTTCCTTTTTCTTATTGCAAAAAAGGGTTGTTTTTTTCGTGTCGTTTGTTTTTGTTTTTGTTTATTTTTTCGTTTTGTTCCTATAATTATCTTTGGCAGTTGTGTCCTTTAAAAGAAAGCATCATTTAGACAACCATTGATGTAAGTAGTTGAAAGAAAATTTTTGTTATGTTATATATATTTATTTCTATATATTTTCAGATATTAAATTAATTCATGTCGTCAATGTGGGAAAATTATAATTTTTATATTTCGTTATTATAGTAAATTATTTTTAAAAGAATCACAAAAATATGTTTTATGATTTTCAGCAAATAAATTAACTAAATTACAATTTTTCTACAAATTTTTTGTGTTTTTTTTTCAGTCTACTAAAATTCAGCAAAAAATTTATTAATTTTTAGCAAGGCTTTTTTATTTCTAAGTGTTCTAAGTGTTAGCAAAACTTTTGCTGAATCTAATAATTTTGTTTGTAAAAATCAGCTCGCTGATTTTCAGCAAAAAGATTTTGCTGACATTAGCAACTTTTTTGCAAGCATCCTCCTGACTAAAATTTTGCTGACTCAGCAAAATTTTTTGCTGACTTTACAAACTTTTTTTTTTTAGTGTATATATCTGCTAGAAATTAGTTTATCAATTGTAGATAATTTTCGAAAATACACAAATTCAAATACACAAAGTCTAAAATAGTACTAAAAGTATAAAAATTATATCGTCAGGGTTGCCATGTGGCAATTTATACAAATGGTCAAAACCACGATCTTTTTCCAAAAAATTTTAAAAATCGGTTAAGAAAAAAAATTAAATTTTATATATTTTTGAATGATGATGTGTTCACAAAATTACACAAAATTTAATTTTTCAAAATATCCTTAACCGTCTAGGATTTATATGCCGTCAAAGTTTCAACTTTGGTTGCCAATATTTCCACTAGATGGCGCTTTAAGGCAAAAAAAGTTACAAAAATTTCTTAATAAAGCATTGTTCTATATATCTGGAAAGTTTGGTTGAAAAATGTCCAGCGGATCAATAACGTGCCATTAATGAGTTAAGGTTAGTTAAATAAAAACCTATTAAAATATTTGAAATAACATGCATTACATTAATTACTGCACTCAGGGAACTTCTGCTGTAAATATTGTAATACAGTATCTTTATTTGTAAGTGCAAAAACAGTAATTTGTAAAAGAAATTTCAGTTTTGACTAAAATTGTAGTTCATTTAAAAAACAAACCACATCAAATTACTGTATTATGATGTTACATTCATTTTATACAGTAGTGGTTTTTTATTTAAAAAATAAAACAAATAAATGTTTGTTTATTTTTTACTTCATATGTGGTTAATTTTTAGTACAACTGTGGTTAATTTTTTGAATATTAAAAAACAAATGACAATGTTAGTTGAATTTACTGAAATGTAAGTCGTCCTTTCTTCAAGTGAAATTTCATTTGTTTTTAACTACATTTGCAGTGGTCTTTACCTAGTATTCTAAGTGTGTAACTGTAAACAAAATATCGCATTCCCAATCACATTCACAATCATATTTGCTACACAGAAAAAACTAAAAACGGGTTTCAATTAAAAAATTTATTAAATCAATTAATATTTTAATTGATTTTGCACCTATCACGGCAATGATACTATCAATTAAACCTTTTATTAAAATTAAGAAGAAAAAAAAGTTATAAATAACTTCTACAAAAAAAAAATATGATACTCACAAAAAAAGTGTGTGATCTATACGTTGGAATGTGTGATTTTTGCAATGCTGAGTCTGTTTGTGTGTGTGCTTGTTTTGTTTGTTAACTTTAAATGTATTTGGTATTTTATACTGAACATTTTCTATATATGCATACAGTGTATGAAAAAATAATATGATAATTGCGTTTAAAATAAAATATGTATTTATATATTTAAAAGTCAATAAAAATATTTATTGATTCAATTAAATATTTGTTCAGAAACAAATTAAATTCAAATCAAATCTTTAATTAGATATTTTAGCTTGATAATTTTTTCTGTGTATATTGGCGGCCATAAACTAATATAGCTCTGAGAGAATTTTTTGCATGATATTAATGAATTTTTGCATAGAAGCATTAAATTTGAAACTAGAACTCGTTCATGGAAACTTTTCGTTAAACTAATGTAAATTTTCAGTTTAATGAAAAATTTAAATTTATTTTTTAAAAGTTTCATTCACTCAATAAAGAACCCAGCAAAAACATTATAATGACAGGTCGTTACCGTATAGATTACCAAGTAATGATAGATCATTACATATTGCAAAACTTAAAATACAAAATACTGACTTACTGATAATGGGTTTCAGAAGTACTTATATGTAATTGCAAATTTAAGTGTTTATACAATCGGCATAGTGTTGGCAGAACGTTGGATTAACTATCTTGACAGCATTGTTCTGTAACCCGATTGATAACAGTGGCTAACCGTTGGTTTGCGCGAACTTGCCACCGTTGGCATAACGTTGGTAAATAAAAAAATTTGGGACTCTTAATATATATTAAGAGGCCTATTCTTATGAAAAAGTTTGTGACTCTAATTAATGGCGTTTTCTTTTCTGACAAAAAAATGTTGCATTTTTATAAGTGACATTTAAATAATGTTGTCATAACCCTCTTAATATGTTGCCATATTCATAGTCACAATAAAACATGAATTTATACAAAAAATGCTGCCCTGCTTTAGAACAGCTGATTTGTGTATAAAAGAAAACAAGTTGAAAAATAAAAAAGCGGCAAATTGCAAATTGGCATTCAAATTGTTTTTAATTAATTATTTTTTTTATTTAAAATGGATTCAGGAATTGATGCAAGCACAATATTTCGCTCCTGCAGAACACACATTTCCTCTTCATCTGATGATGAGGAAGAATCCATCAGTACCCCAACAACATTGTTTACGCATATCACTACAGCAGCTTTTTCCATTTTTAGCAATTTAAATGTATACTTTTTAAAATTATTATAATTTATAAAACAAAATTTGTTAATTTTCGTCTTTAAATATTTTTTTTTAAAACAAAACTATAAAATCAGCTGTTTTATAGTGCAACATTTTCACCCCATCATTTTATAAAGGGTGAAAATTGCAACATTTTTGCATGTTAATAGGGCGACATATTTTTAAAAGAACGTGATTCCTTTTTAAAGTGCTGTCAATTTTTTAGCAAAGAACACAAAAAGTGCAATTTTTTAGAAAGGGCAAACAAAATGTTACATTTTTTGCCAGAAAAGAAAACGCCATAAGACTGTATTCCCCATGTGTTTGTTTTTGCAAGTCACAAAAAATTGTATTTGTTTGAAATTTTGTTTAAAAAATACAAAAAATAAAGGCCTTGTCATCATAAAATGACAAATAAAATTTGAATTTTATTGTTGTTTTGTATGGAAAGCTCAGACTTTCAGTCTTAAAAATAGTCTTATGACAGTCATAACGGGTCACAAGTAAGAATAGTCCTGTAAATTAAATTAATTTTAAGAAATCTGTATAATAAAACACATTTAAAAATCAGCAATACAGTTCGGTCTTAGGTTAGGTCGAAAAGAGGATTCGGAGAAGGTAAAATGCTTCCCTAATCCGCCTCAAGTCCCTGAGGACTTACACTTAAGCCAGAATGTCGGCTTGTTGTGCGCTCTAAACAATCGGTCATATGTCACATTCCTACCCCAAGAACTCCGTCGCACTGACGAAACTCCTCAACTTCTTCCATCCTATGCCCCCAAGATCCCCCAATGTGGATATTGGGTCACTGGATAGTATTTCGACCCGGATCCCGGCAAATGCCGGGCATTCAAAGAGATAGTGTTGCAAGGTCTCCTCGTCCTCCCCACAGGCCCTGCACACTATCGAGTCCGCATTACCAATACGGTGGAGATGGGCCCTTAGTGTCGAGTGTCCCGTGAGGATTTCCATCAAAAGACTCAGTTCCTTCCTACTGAGATTCAGAATTTCCCTCGTCTTGTCCGTGTCCGGGTTGCCCCAGAGAATACCCTGCCAGTTCGGTCTTATACATCATATTTAAATGTGTGAAATATAATAAAATAAAAATACTTCTAATTAGTTGTAATATTTTTAAAAACAATGCTGGCAAACACATTTTGTGGTTGGTACTGGCAAAACACATGTTTTGCAAATTAGTTGTTCTTGGTAATTTTTAATACGGTGTGTTTTACAAAAATAGCATTGGTTTGCCAGTACTTTTTTTTGGTACAGTTGGCAATTTCTATTTTTTCTATTTTCTAGTTTTCTATTCTAATATTTTATTTATTAATTTATTTATTTTTTAAATGTTTCTGTAAAAACAAATAACTGTAACTTATTCTGTAACTCCTAGGTAACCACTTATTATATCATTGTGAGTAACCACTTATTCTTGCACTATGAGTAACTCACCATTTTCACTATTTTTGTAAGCAAGTAATGACGAGGGTAATGAATTTTTGAACATCGCGAAAAGAAGTAAATAAGAAAATAGCCTGGTATGGTAACCCTTTGTGTGCTACTAACACGCTTAATTACTTGGTAATGTCTGTTTTTTGCTGGAAAGTTTCAGTGAAAAAATAGTTACATCCGATTATAAAGCTTTCTCATTAATATTATGAAATTCACTTTGCGAAGAAAAGTTTCATTGGTTTAGTTTTTTATTATTTTTCATCCACAAATCTCTGTGTACATATGTATGTACATTAGGGTGGGGCGATTAGTATGGAAGGAAAAAAATCTTAATGGGCGCTTCGCGTTTCGGATTCTTGCGATTGTACTGAGCAAAAAAGTCCACTAGACCATACGTCTACTGTGAAAATCGAACCTCCAAATTTTGACTTTACGGCAAAAAAGCCCTATTTTGAAATTAAAAATTAACCCCATAAACCCCACCCACAAATATGATTGATGCATTAATCTGCTAGATAAGAAGAGATTGATACCATAATCTTGGATAAGCTCCTCCTACTTCCTGAGATATGTCCATCCCACACATTGCTACTTTCACAAAATACGGCTAAAAAGTCAAAATCTGGAAGCTCGATTTTCACCGTAGACGTATGATCTAGTGGACTTTTTTGCTCAGTACAATCCCAAGAATCAGAAACGCAAAGCGCCCATTAAGATGTTCAAATCGCCCCACCCTAATGTACATACACGCAAATCAGCAGCACTACATCTGCAACTTTATAAAACTACTAACAATTCAAGTGTTGCCAATTATAGTTGGCTACTCTAAAATTTCCTTTCCATTACATACATTTTCGACTATATTTTACAATATACATTTGTTTACAAAAAATTCATGAAATAAGCAAACGATTCCAAAGAAAGTTCATTAAAATTATTATTTTTATTATCTATTCTGAATAAACAAAAAAAAAAAACAAAAACAACGATATCTTGCCTTCTCCACTTTTTATTAATCAGACAATTACACTGCGCAACTCGAAAAATAAAACAAGCGTACCGAACATTGATTTTAAATATTTTGGCCAAGCTGATTTTAATGGCGTTCTCAGTTCGTTTACTTATAGACCAGTATTTTAGCAAAATTTCATGAAAGCTTTGTATTTTTGAAAAACATTTTTAATATATAAAATTTTAAAAATAAGATGAAAATTTGTAAAAATTTTTGCTAAAACTACTAAAAATTAATTAAAAAACGCATTTTTTTGCTAAATATTACCAAAAAGGCGATGAATGTAATAGATTAATATAATTTTACAAACAGTAAACTTCGGAGTGTATTTTATTGAAGTTAATGATTATTTGTGTTAAATCAAGTTACCACTTGTTATGATTTTGTACTGTGTTGGAACACTGTGTTGAAAACTCTATATGAAATCTAGTTTTATTTTTGTATTTTGTTTTTCAATACTGTCTTGTAATTTTATATTCGAAATTAAACTTTTACAATAAAAGGTTATGAGCCCAGTAAGCTCTTGAAAAATTAGTCAAATTTTTTCAAAGAAATTATATCCCCGCGATAAATTAAGTAAGTAAAATGGATTTTGCAAAGAATATCAAGATTCTTCAATTGACAGGAAGTTGCATAAGCCAATACCTCTGGAACCATCTGCTTCAACAGAGCAAAAAAGGCTATTTAAAGAAGTTGATTGGCCAATTTGGAAGCGCAAGATAAGAGATCTGTTGGATTACCATGAAGGTGCATTGGATGCAATTGACAGGAAGTTGCATAAGCCAATACCTCTGGAACCATCTGCTTCAACAGAGCAAAAAAGGCTATTTAAAGAAGTTGATTGGCCAATTTGGAAGCGCAAGATAAGAGATCTGTTGGATTACCATGAAGGTGCATTGGATGCAATTGACAGGAAGTTGCATAAGCCAATACCTCTGGAACCATCTGCTTCAACAGAGCAAAAAAGGCTATTTAAAGAAGAATCTGGTTTGTATAGAAAAGCGAACAGTTATGCAAAGTCTGTGTTGTGCAGTTCCATAAGTGATGACATTTATCAAAAAGTTATGGATAAAGAAACTGCTGCAGATGTGTGGGATGCCCTCAAGAATCTTTTTAAAGCGACAGCAAAAGACCAATTGTTCAAAATATGTGTGGATTTTTTTCTCATTCAGTTGGAATGATAGTCAAGATGTTACCATGCATATAGCAAAATTGAAAAGTTTATGGCTGGAATTCAATAGTGGTCTTAAAGCAAAGAATTTAACGGAATTACCAGATTTATTGCTAGTGGGTAAAATTTTACACATTTTGCCATCAAGTTTTGAAAATTTTAAATCGAGCTGGATGATGCTAAGCAAAAATGAAGAGAAGAAATTTGAAGAATTATCCATTCAGTTATCGATGTACCAACGTAATTTTGGAAAAGAAAATAGCAATGATGATCAAGAAGCCCTTTTTGTAAGAAGAAAAGCTAATGTTCAAGATTCCAAAAATTTTTACAAAAAGAAGTCTGACGTTTGCAACTACTGCAAAAAGAAAGGACATTGGGTACGTGATTGCCATAAGTGGGCAGCCGATGGTAAGCCTAATAAAGAAGTCAATGAGGCAAAAGATGTTTGTCATAAAACTTTTCTACTAACTTATTTATATGAGTGTACATGTAGTTACTGTACGAATATTCTGAGTGTAGGACTGAATTCAATTAAACGTTAAATAGTTTTTCCAAATATTTCAATTAAAACTCGAATTTAGTCTTTTCTGTGTGATGAGAACAAAATAGGACCAAATATGCGACAAATAATTATTTTTTAACGGAAAACTGTTTTGGTAAAAAACTAAATTTTTATGAAAATTGTTTTCATATACCGAGCTCAGTTCAGAAGCGGGAGAGTGTCAGATCCGCCAAACACTGTTTTGGTAAAAAACTAAATTTTTATGAAAATTGTTTTCATATACCGAGCTCAGTTCAGAAGCGGGAGAGTGTCAGATCCGCCAAACACTTTGCACTCAAACTTTGCAGTTATAAAGAACAATGCCAATTTTGTTTGTCTTTAATCACACTCTAGTAAATTATTGGCAACCAAAGTTGAAACTTTAACAGAAGATGAATCCTAAACAGTTGAAAATATTATTTTTATATAAATTGGGTTCAATTTGATCAAACAAACCTAAAAATTTTAAACGATAGTATTTTGATCAATAAAACTAATAAAATCAAAATTACCTTAAAATTTTTCTCGGTGTAGGTATTTTTGTTGAAACTGCCTTCTTTACTTCTGTTTTGCCATTTAAACAAAATATCACGATCGATTTTGTTAACCATTAAAAAACAACAACTCTCTGTACTAAATTTTTTTTCTTTTACATGTTTCTCTTGCACTTGATCTAATAAAACCACAACAACAATGACACAGTTTTTTGTCGGAGGCTCAATTGTATAATTTACATTAGGTTTTTCTGCTGGGATAATTTTTTTTTAATTTAAGTATATATTTATAAATATTTTATAAAATTATTAACAAAAAAGTGCATTTTTTTTATAGATTAAACACTTAAATTAACAAAACACAACAATTGGCCCCGAGAGGCTGCCTCAAATTATTTGTATTGTATTTTTATAAAAACCACTTGCATTGATAAACTTTTACATTAACACTCAAATTTAGAACTCATTTAATTTATTTATTACAAAAAAATTTAAATTTTGTTAATTAAACCACTTAAATTATTATTTTTTTATTTAACACTACAATTTTAACAAACTTCTCGCGAGTTGAAATAATTTGCGACTAATGGTGTTGCCAGATGGTAAGGTATTTGGTGGGGACTTGAAAAGGAAAAGTTATAACAAGAGGAGTTATATGGCATTCACACCTAAATGCAAATGTACGCTAATAGAAGAAAGTTAGTACAAATTTTGCTAAAACTATTAAAAACTAATTAAAAAATACGTTGCAGTAAAATCTGCTAAAATTAGCAAATGTATTTTTGCTTAATATTATTAAGACAAGAATAGCAAAAAGAAATCTGTTGAATCTACAAATAGTTATATTTGAGCTAAATTTTAGTTAATTGAAAGTAACAAATTTAAATTTACTAAAATCAACAACAAATTTGCTAAATATTATTAGTTATACAAAAAATATCATAAAAATAAAGGTAAATTTTTAAAGTTTTTTTTATGTTTTTTACTGCGAATAAAAATCTGCCCTTCTGAAATCAGCAATCTGCAATTTTTTAGCAAACATTTCTGTTGATTTTAGCAATTTATAGTGTTATTTACATTCCATATAATTTAAGGTAAATATAGCAACATTTTTGTTGATATTACAGTTTTTGTTTGCTCGAATATAACAAACATTTTGTAAAGTAAAAAAATATTCTATTTTCAGCAGTTTTTTTCTGCAACGTGATTTTTAACTAATTTTTAGTAGCCTTTTCTGCTATTTTTATAGGTTTATTTTTATGATTGTAGACATTTACACTAGTGAAAGTTTTTGTTAAACTAACTTTCGCAAATATTAACTTTGTTGGCTGAATTTTGGAACTCTCATGTATGTATTGTTAATACACAGAAAAAATTATGGGCCAAAAATATCTAATGAATCGATTGTTTGAATATCAATGGCAATTTAAACAATTTTTTAATTGATTCAATTAAAAAATTTGCTGAATTTTCTATAATATCCATACAGTGTTGACAACATGTAAACAACATTTTTAAAAACTATTTTTTTTTTGTTTTATTTAGATTAAATAATTAAACAAAGGTTTAATTATATCAATATATTATTTAATTTGTAAATAAAAAGAAAAAAAATCGCAAATGATTAACTTTAAATAAGTTGAATAGTTTACCGATTTCAAATACACGCAAAATCGTAGTTATTTCACTAGAGTTTGCAACACTCTTTTTGTTGGGATATTCGTGTACGCACGAAAACTTAATTTAGTTTCGTGTTTTATCTGTGGTAATAAAAGTGCACATGTGGATTTAAATAGACCTTATCGAAAAAGGACAATTAAACTATTATTTTTGTAAATAAATAAATTTTCAATAAGTATAAGTGTCATTAAACTATCATTTTAAAGTTGTGTGTGATTTTTTAAGAAAAGAATTTAATTACAAGAAAAAGTTCAAGACAAGACAAGCCAAGCAAAACAAAAATTTTGTCATTATAATACTTTTATTTGTTTTCTTGTAATATATTTTTATATTAAAAAGCTTTAATTTTATTATAAATAAAATGTTAATTTAATTTACAAACCTACATTTCTTTTTTTAATTAAAGGGTGTGCATTAGGGTGATAACTTTTTTTGGACAAAATTCTCCCCAGGGGTTTTCTAATGGCAAATATTGTATTAATGATAAAAAAAAACTATTTCAGTTCAATTTGGTAAAAAAAACCCGTACGCACCGACAGCGATTTTTAAAATGCCTTTAATATATATTTTTTAAATTTTTTTTAATAACAATTTTTTTAAAATATTGTTTATACATATGTAAGTAAGCAAACTTGGAAGAAAACTATTCCATTGACTCGAAAATGGACTTTACTATTGAAATCAGCATGCCTTAATTATATAGATGTGATGGTCAGACGTTGAGGCATCAAAAAAAGTTTTTTTTTAACTTTGTTTGATTCGAAATTTTAACGCGTTTGGTGCGTACCCTTTTTTAACGATAGCGAAAAACTAAAAACGCAGTTCTTAATATTTGTCCATGCCCTACACGATTTTGTCTGGGGAGATTTGATATTTGCAAAAAATGCAAACAGTTATCACCCTAGTGGGCATATAACAAAAATAAAAAAATACGAGTTTTCAATTAAAACTACCGTTGTTTTCTTCTCAAGTTTCAATTAAAGTTTTAATCAATTTAACTAAACTTTTTAATTGAGGTTGTAAAGAAAAACAATAACTCTTTTAATTGATATTATTATTATTTTAATTGAAAGAGTTTTAATAAACTGTCTGCAAATTTTTTTAGTTAATACTATCATTTCAGTCGTAGGTGCAAAATCAATTAAAATATTAATTGTTTCAATAAAATTTTTAATTGAAACCCGTTTTTAGTTTTTTCTGTGTACATAAAATTTTAAAAAGAAGATAAAAATTAGTAAAAATATTTGCTAAAACTACTAAAAATAGTTAAAACAGAATTTTTTGTCTGCTAAATATTAGTAAGACAAGAATAACAAAAATAAATCTGTTGAAACTACAAATTATTAGTTATATTTGAGCTAACTTTTAGTTAATTGAAAGTAACAAATTATTCAGCTAAAATCAGAAAAAAAATTTGCTAAATATTAGTAGACAAAAAAAAATCATAAAAAATGGAAAATTTTTGAACATTTTTTTAGATTTTTTTTTATGCGAAGAAAAATGTAGATGTTACCAAAATTTACTGTTATTTGCATACTACTAACTTTAAGATAAATAAAGCAAACATTTTGTTGATAGTACAGTTTTTGTTTTTTGATATAGTAAAAAATACTCGTATATACAAATTTTATCAGTTTTTTTGGAAGCGTAATTTTTAACTAATTTTTAGTAGCTTTTTCTGCTAGTTTTACAGATTTATTTCTATGAGCGCAAGAACACGACTTTCTTTTTTGTTTAGTTTTTACACAAAATAATTGTTAAGATTTGTCTTTTTGCTTATGCACAAAAATGATTTGATCAAAATTGCGAAACGGAATTATAAATTGTTCAAAAATAGTAAAATATAGTAAAAACTGGACAACTATTAATGCTGCACATTAATTAATCAAATTTGATAACCAAATGTTGCTGAAGATCTTATCAGCATTTACCATAAAAAATTATTTTTACTATTTTATGCATAAAAAACTTCGTTAAAACGTACAAAACTTAATTGCAATTTTGCGAAAAATTTAGCCGTTAAGTGAAAAAAACTGAGTACGGCATTAAAATCAGCGTGGCCGAAATATTTAGAATCTTGTTTTCGATTTTAGGCATCAATTTTGTAGCTCAGTGTGATTGTTTTGTTAACACTGTCAAACTGACAGCAACATTTGCCTCTGTTGATATATTTTTTTTTTTTAATAAAAAATAATAATTGTTATTAGTCATTGTATATTACGATGCGCTTGTTTTATTCAATACAAAGAGAGATGGAGTTTAGTAACCTGACTTTTAATATGAAAAATATAAAATAATGATGAACCTGATTATAAAAAAAAAAACAACAGCAAATATGACTGACTGCACTCAAGGACATTCAGGGAGTAATGGATTTTTTATTAATTTGTATAATTTTCATAGAACATCTACAAAATTTTAAGAGATAAATGCAAACAAAAAATACTTCAAAAACAAAATCATTAAAAAACAAAATTTTGAAAATATACGACGCCATTTGTTCGCAACAAATGGCGCCGTATATCATAATGATAAGAATTGCAAAATTTAACGATATTTTAAGTTGCATATTAAAATTTGCAATAGTTGCACTAGGGCTTAAGGGGGGACATGCCATTGACCGTTTTTTGAAATCGACTTTTTTTATAATTTTGTATGATGAAAATGAAAATTATTCAAGTTCGAGGCCATATACTCTATATTTCTTCATTAGGATATTGTCCTAACAAATAATCTATAGAGTTTTTGTTTTCAAATTTATTATTTGACCCTTTCAGGAATGTGTTGATAGATCTATTTCGGGAATTTTCTAGGTTCCCATCATCAACACATTCCTGAAAGGGTCAAATAATAAATTTGAAAACAAAAACTCTATAGATTATTTGTTAGGACAATATCCTAATGAAGAAATATAGAGTATATGGCCTCGAACTTGAATAATTTTCATTTTCATTGCACAATTAAAGGTCGAAAAAACATAATTTTTATTTTTAATAAAAATTATAACAAACTTATAATTTTGTATTTTACTAAATATTCTTAAGATTCTAAGAAACAAAATTTCATGGAAAAATTCCTACGGGTTCAAAAGTTACAGCCGGATTAGTGAGAGCGCATTTTTAATTTTCGCGTTACCTATGTACGGCAGCTGGTATATACTTGTTTTACTTGCTACCGCGTTTGAACGAGTTTATCTCGACACCATGTTTTTCGTTCTGGTTGCGGCACTAGCGGGTTCATTTTTTGACGAAATTTTGTTTTTTTTTTTTGTATTTTTTTAAACTTGGATCGCTATCGTATGGCACGAGCTTTTTTTAAATTTTTTTTCGATTTTTTATGAATTTTTAAAGTCAATATTTTTTCGAAAAAACATACTTTTCAATTTGGAACATCACCAAAAATTGAAAAAAAAAATTTTTAAAAAAAGCTCGTGTCATACGATAACCAATTTTGTTAAGATTTAAAAAAGTAATTTTTTTTCTAGATCGGACAATTTTTGCGACTATAAGCGCTGCAACCACGAGGCCCCGTTTTTTTCTCTGCCGCCAGTTTGGAGCTCTATAAAACCATGTTGGAGTGAAAAATATATTTTTTTGAATTTTTTTTCTTGTAATTTGTTCAATTCTCTACAATAATATAAATTTTGGAAAAATGTTTGTTTTTGACTGAGTTATGAATTTTTAAAAAAGGTCTGTTTTCTCTGCCGCGAATGTAATGTCCCCCTTAACGAAAATTGAGGTAATATTTTTATATATAATCATACATATCTATATATTTTCATACACGGTCATATGTGTGCATTAACGAAAATTGAGATAATATTTATATATATGCTCACATATGTACTCTTATGAACATATATGAATCTAATATGGTGGTAGATGGACATGTATGACCTCCAGTCACTTCATATATGAGCATGAATGAGTTCACATATGTTCATAAATGGATGCATATATGCTGATTTTCAACCGGGTAAACTAAATTTATGATAAATATACTATACATTTTATTGATATTACAGCTTTTGTTTACTTTTATTTGTCTACAAATATTTAGCAAAAGTTTATGCTGATTTAGCATAGCAAATTGCTATTTTCAATTAATTACAAAAAGTTTTCAGTCAATTGTAAGTATTTTTTAAAACAAAACGAATTTCAACCAATTAAGAACTTTCGAGAAAAATTGACAAAATAATATTAAATTGGTTAAACAAAAAACATTATAAATCATTACGTAAAAGAAAAAATACGGCACTTTACGACTTTTTGGTTAATGAATATATTGAAATTGTAATTTTGATTTTCGTTAATAAAAATCGGTATTTTTGGACGTAAACGTGTAAAATTTAGTGGGTAATGTATTTTGGTTAAACGTACATCATAAAGTCAATTTTGTTTTTTTTTTTTAAGTTATGGCCTTTCGGATTTTAGATGACGATATATTTTATGGCACATAATTAGTACTAACTTTGAATTTTATTCATGCATTTCCTAAAAATATACACTCAGGGAACTTCGGATGTAAATATTTATAGTTATTTGAGTTGTAATACAGTATCTTTATTTTTAAGTGAAAACCCAGGCATTTGTAGAAGGAATTCAATTTTTGACTATAATTGTAGTTCATATAAAAAACAAACCACATGAAATTACTGTATTATGATTTTACATTTATTTTATACAGTAGTTTTTTTTTATTTTAAAATAATAAAACAAATAAATTGTTGTTTATTTTTTTGTGTGCGTTGTGGTGTAATGGTTAGCGCGTTGGACTTTTACGCAGAAGGACCCGGGTTCGATCCCCGGTGCCGGCAACATCAAAATAATTTGTATGAGTTTTTTCTATCCCTCATACGTATCGCAATGTCTACCTTCGGTGTTCCCATAGCAATTAACCCCACCGAAGTAAAATAATGAATCAAAGCTTCAATAAGTTCGCCAACTCTCCATCAGGTGGCGAGCAACAACTGTTCTAAAACTTATCATCTCGCGCAATTACAGTGTTGCCATGTCTGAAGCCCTTCATCTTTCCCCACCGATGAGAGGAGAAAAGTAATTTCTGGATTTTGCTAGATTGGTTGCCGTTCGTTTTTTATGAGCCTCTATAGTTTTTTCGCCAAATTCGATTTTGAGCACTTTTTTGCAATTTTCTTCTATTTTTCGCATGGCCATAGCTCGAAAAATGTTGCAGTCTTCAGCAAAGTTGTAGCTCTTGACTCGGCCAACAAAAATGCTGAATATATTAAGTCGGAAAAATTTCATATTCATGCTCAAAACCCCAAAAATGTCGAAAAAATTACCACTTTTTTCCACCGATTTTTTCCGTTTTTCGAAGAAATGTAGCCTATAAAATTATGAACAACTTTCCAGTACATACTAACTTCATACGACCACTCCTTGATACGGATTTTGCCATACAAATGTAATTAATTTTCATTTTTTTTTTTGATTTTATTGTTTTTATTGAGCAAAAGTTTAAAAAAGGCATATGTATTTTTTTTTTGCAATTTAGTATTGAATTTTCTGATTAAAGTGAAAAACATGAAAATATGTGAAAGAGTATGAAAAAAAGTTTAAAAAAAGGCATCAAACGGGTATTAATTTGTATTTTTTTTTTTGTTAATCAGTATCGTCGATGTCCATTTGGGCTGTCTGGCGCGAAGTTGATGATTTGACAGTTGACGTTCCAGAAGTGGAAGGCCGAGATTTCTTTGCATCTGGTTCGCTTGATTCGTTTGATTCGTCGTCTGATTCTGAGCTTGGAGTGAATAACGGTACATCTTCTTCTGTATGTCCTTCTTTACCATCCTCCGTCAACTCGTGCTGGACATCGACGATACTGATTAACAAAAAAAAATAATTATAGGCTACATTTCTTCCCTTGATTGTTTGGTAAAATTTTCAATAGTTCAAGAGCTGTAGTCGAAAAACGGAAAAAACGGTAAAAAAAAGTGGTCATTTTTTCGACATTTTTGGGGTTTTAAGCATGAAGATTAAATTTTTCCGACTTAATATATTCAGCATTTTTGTTGGCCGAGTCAAGAGCTACAACTTTGCTGAAGACTGCAGCATTTTTCGAGCTATGACCATGCGAAAAATAGAAGAAAATTGCAAAAAAAAGTGCTCAAAATCGAATTTGGCGAAAAAACTATAGAGGCTCATAAAAAACGAACGGCAACCAATCTAGCAAAATCCAGAAATTACTTTTCTCCTCTCATCGAGTACTTTCGGCTGGGATAAGTGTTTTTTAGTTTGGAGTCAAAAAGTTGAATATTGCGCCACTGTGTAATTATAATTGTTGCTGAATTCTTCTGCATTAAAACAATTTTAGTTTTGTTAATAAAAAATTCATTAACAAATACTATAAAAAATATTTTAATGATTGGAAAAGGTCTTAAAACCCTTTAAAATAACCATATAATTAATAAATTGCACATTTAATAAATAAATACGAATATAAAATTCTAAACACATTTTAAAAAAATATTGAAATTGAATATGCATCAATTCCCAAGTAAAATGGTTAATTTAAGCACGTATTTTAATAATTTGTTTTTCTTTCCCCATTTCAGTCCTTGCAATTGCAATCTTCTCGTCAAAACACGTGTAGTTTATGACGACTAGAATTGAGGAAAAAAAAATTTTAAAAAAAATTTAAATATTAATTCTGTTGTTTAATTTTATGAGAACAAGTTCTAAATACGCTCATAATAAATGTAGAAAAACAAAACTTCTAATAAAATTAAACAATATAAAAAAACTAGACATAATACTTTCAAGGTCATTTGTTTTAAAATATGCGCGAAAAAAAAAAACAAATAAACTTTAAACAGCTACTTGTAGTTCATAATGCGTTTAGACTGTCGTGAAATTTTAAAACCATTTGAATTGTTATAAAAAGAAATACAAAACAGGTAACGGATTAAGTTAAACTGTTCACAGTTTGTTAGATTGGTTAAAGCTGGCAAGCTTTAAGTTCAATCACAATAACAAACCCATTCACTATAGTTTTTTACAGAAATCCCTATTACAACACACAGTTCAATTTAAGAAACTCTTAAATGCATGGAAAGTATTTTTTTAACTAAATTAATTATATCATCTACACCTTTTACAACTGTAATTCTCAAAAAATATCAATTGAAATTCAAAAATTCCATTTAAAATTCAGAAAACATCAATTGAAATTCAGATTTTCTATTTAAAATTCAAAAAAACACTCATTTTAAATTTATATAACATCATTTGAAATTCAGAAAATAACAATTGAAATTCAGAAAATATTCGCATGGGTTCTAAATTCCGAAAATGAAGTGAAAGTGAAACTTCCGCTCAATTTGTGTTCCCAATTCCACATAAGTGATTTGAAAAGAAAAATTTCATTTTCATTTTGTTTCTAGTGGAATTAAAGTGATTTGATGTGTTCTATAAAACCATTTCACTACAAAAAAGTAATTGGAAAACGGTATTGTGAAAACCCAAACTTTTTAGAAAATAAAATTATTTTGAATATTAAACGTAAAAAAAAAAAATCAAACAATATAAGTAAATGTGATATGTTGTTAATATACGTTTATTTAACTGAAAAAGTGTTGTATTTTTTACGGGAAAACACATGAATCCGGAACAAGAGGCCCCATTTTTAACATTCATGGAAAAAAAAATCTGGTTTGGCCAAAGGTTTTTAGAGGGGCGACAAAATAGTTGAAGACCAGTTGTGGAAGGACTTAGCAAGTACATAAAACAGCTTAGGACCTCCAGAAAACGATGCAACTGGTTGGAAAAAGGCTGATTGGAAGGCTACCATTCGTAAAAAATTGGCCGAAAATAGAGCAGAGGTAACGGCAACAGGTGAAGGACCCAATAATATCCAACACATATCATCCAAACAAGATTCAGTTGCCAAACTTTCTGGCCTTTATACAGCAGTCGAAGGTGTTCCAGCTGCTAAATCATTCGGGACGACTAGCTAAGGGTAAACAACCACAAATTTATCTACTGAGTTGTCAAACTTAGATGGCACCAGTTATGACAATGTAGTAAACATGATTTTACAAAAATAAAATAAAAATGACGAAGGTACTGAAAATAAAGAAAATGAGGAACCGCAACCGATGATTTCCCTTTTTGATTTCTCTTTTTGATTTCTCAATTTCTTCGCGACTTCTTTCAAATCTAATCGATTTTGGGTATATGACAGTTTTCAAAACATTACACATATTTGTTAAAATTTTTGACGCTGTACTTCTTTCCACTGCTAGATTGAAGTCTTTTGCGATCATAATAAATAAATACGCAATAAAACAATTTTTTTTTTTATTAATTTTAAACACTTGCGACTCAGTTTTAATTATTGTCTTACGATTTTTCTGGTAGTTCCAAAGCATTTGAACAGTCACGAAGCCTTTTTCTATATAGATTTTCCGTTCTTTGTTTTTCTTTTTTAATTAAATACCATTAAATCACAATTGCGAAACTCATTTTATATTATTTTAAAAATAAGTATTTTTTTGTTCAATTTTTATTTTTGTTAAAAAATGCACTCTTCCTTATTGCAATTTCATTCACTTTAAAGTGATAATTTGGTTTTATCCCGCATTTTTTTATGTTGTTGCTAAGAACAAAATGAAAATGAAATCGTCGTGAAAAAAACGATTCAGAACACAGCGGAATTGAAAATGTGGAATTAAAAACGATTCCACTTTCACTTCGTAGTGGAATATATAACCCAGGCCATTAATTGAAATTTAGAAAATAGCAAAAACAATTCAGAAACACATCAATTGTAATTCAAAAAAAATCAATTGATATTCAAAAAATGTTAATTTAAATACAGAAAATTTTAATTTAAGCTCAGAAAAAGTTATTTAAAATTCGGAAAATATTAATGGAAATTGAAGTGAAATGTTTTCTAAATTTCAAATGATATTTTCTGAATTTCAAATGATATTTTCTGAATTTCAAATGGAAAACCTGATTTTCAAATAACCTATGCCAAATAAGTAGATGGAAAAAATTACAGTAGATATCGGATATAAGAAACTCAAAAAAAGCCAGAGATTTCTTTCTTATATGCGATTTTTTCTTATATGGAAATATCGGATATAAGAAAGTTGTTTCTTATACGAATAAATTCTCTAAAATTAAAATGTTTAAAGAAAAGTAAAAAAAAGTTTTAAAGAAAAACATTTTATTAAACAAAACAATTCAGTATATAAAAAAACAAAATAACTAAAATAAAATCAGTTCACAGTTTGACAACAATCTTAAATACTTTCTTATATGAAACCATTTCAGATACGTTTGTCAGCTTTGGTGTTTGACAAACATTTCTTATATCAGTGTTTTTCTTATACGTGTTTTTCTTATATGAAGCAATTTTTACACTGAGAATAGGCAAAAAGGCTCGGTGTTTTTGCTAATCTTTCTTATATGCGATTTGTTCTTATATGAGATGTGCTTATATCCGATATCTACTGTAAATATAAATTTCTGCTAAGTAGACATTTTTTTCTAAATGCATGTCAATAAAATCTTATTTTATACGCATTATTATAAATAATCAAAAGTGAAACAATTCAAAATGAAAGTGGTTTGAACAAAACAGTTTAAGAAAAATATCTATGACACGCATGGGCGGTATCCTAAAAACGAAGTGTTCCATCGTTTCCTTAGGGAACAAGTACCACGTAGCAGAATATATTCCATATTCAAACGGTTTGAAAAAGGAGTGGCAAAAATTGGGATAAAAAAGAAAGGACGTTCAAAAAAATTTACCGCAGCTGAGCTTGTTAAATTGACTAATCAAATTGGGGCATCATGTTATGATTGGAATGTCTGACAATCATTATATGACTGAAGCAATCATATAATGATTCTAAATGGCAATGAAATCGTTTTTGGTAACCATAATATGATCAGCCAGAATCATATATATGATAATTAGGATCATAATATGATAATTTCGTGCAATCGTGTTCAATAATATTTTTTTTTCTGCGTGAAACAATTGGCAGAAATGCCAACAGAAATGAGAAAAACCTTCATGAAAAAAAACCTTCAAATAATTTTGGATGATGAACAATATTTTTCTATTGCTTGGAACAATGGAAGTATTAATTCCGTTGATGACTTCAAAAAAAGCAAGGTACGGTATTCGGCCAAAGAGAAGTTTGAACCAAAAGTACTACTATGGGCAGCCATTTCGGCAGAAAGTATATCACAAATTTACACCCAGGATTCAAAAGCTATATCAGCAAAACCCTGTTGTTTACATTAATAAATGTTTAGGAAAACTGGAAAAAATTTATCAGAGATAGGCACTCTAAAGACGACATATTATTTTGGCCAGATTTAGCAAGATGTCATTATGCTAAAAAGTTGTTAGAATGGCTTAATGCAAAAAACATACAATTTGTACCGAAATACGCAAATCCTCGAAATGTCCCAAAGGCACGTCATATTGAGGACTTGTGGGGTCTGTTATGCCAAAAAATGTATGAAGACAATGGTTAGGAAGCCAAATCCACTGAAGAATTGAAGAAACAAAATTAAAAGCAGTGTAAAAAAATACATGAATGTTGTCCAAAGCATGATTGAAGGTATCTACACACAGAGAAAAAGTTAACTATTTGCCAACTGAAATTTGGTTACTAGGACCCAAATTTGGTTATTACGATTTTCAGTCGTTTGGTACAACTGCAAATTAGTTTTCACAACAATGTTCGGTTAATTCAACTGAATTTTAGTTCCAACACCCAAAATATTGAGAAATCTAATGTAAATAGCGTTGTACTAACTGAATTTATAAGTTGTTACCATTAAAATACACTTTTTAATTCGGTTGGCACTTTATTTCTCTGTGTGTAGCATAAAATTAGCCAAATAGAAGATTGCGGTCCGTTGGACCTCTACAAAAATGGGAATTAATAATTTATAGTCTATACTGTGTTATAAATAAAAATACTTTTTCAAAAAAAATAATTAGTTTTAAAATTGTCCATTTACTAAATTGCCATAGGTTAATATGTTCTGAATTTCAAATGGAAATTCTAAATTTCAATTAATATTATCTGAATAACAAAAGCAAAAGTTGTAGATTTGAGCAATTAATTTTGTATTTCCTAGATTAACTACTAAATCTAGCCAGCATTTATTTCAAAAACAGTCTAAACTTATGATTTAATACGCCGGGTGTAGTTTATGCGAAATGTAAAATGAATTCTACACTCAAAAAAAAAAAAAAAAAGTTTGTAGAAAAAATTTCCAATCGCACTTTACTATTTTTGTACTCATTTTTAGTACAATTTTCTATTTTAGTAAAATTTTTTGCTATTCTCATTTTAGAAATTACTAAATTTTGTACTAATTTTTGTTACTGATTTTAGCAAAATATTTTACTAATTTTTGAAAACAAGTTGCTAAATTTAGCAAAAATTTTGCTAATCACAAAAAAATATATAAAGGGTCCGTCATCTAACGTTTTTTTTCAACTAGTGCTTATTTCGTGAATGGTAACACTTAGCTCATGTCTGATTTGACAGATAATTAGTTTTATCCTTCCGCTGAACGAATATGGTCCGTATGTTCGTTATCTTGTGAAAAAAGTGAAATAAACTGGCATCCTCATCGATAAACCAAAGCGTGAAAAGCCAAAAACAGTGCGTACACCCGAGAATATTGCTGTTGTGTGCGTGAAGCGCCATCAACATCAATTCACCGTCGTTCTGAACAATTGAACATTTCGGAGACATCATTGAGACGAATTTTGCATAAAGACCTTGGTATGACGCCATACAAAGTCCAATTGGTTCAGGAGTTCAAAAAAAAAGTTATTTGGCGGACCCTTTGTATATTTTAAACAAATAAACTTTTTTATTGCAGAGATATAATAATATTGATTGATTTTAGTACATCTATTGGATCTACTAAAATTTAGCAAGTTAATTGCTGATTTTAGCAAATTAATTTTAAATTGCAGTTTACTAAAATTTAGTAGCGGCTACTAATTTTTCCTACTAATTTCATTTTACTACAGTTCAGCACACATGTGTTGCTAAATTTAGCAAAAAAAATACTTTTGGTTTTAATGTTTTAAAATTTAAAAGTAATATATTTGAAAAAAAAATACCGCACAGCTCAAAATAGTTAAATTTTTTTGTAATAACAGCAAACTTTTCAGTAGCCATTACAGATTTTTTGTCTTAGTGTATAAACTTAATTTATATCCAATGTTTCAATTTTACTACTACTAGTTTTTTTTTAATATTTTTTTGGCGCGTAAAAGAAATATTATTATGATTCTTTATTTAATTCTATAGTTTTTGTTTATACATAGTTTGAAACTTTATTATGATATCATTACAACATTAAGCTTTTTGTTTTGCGTATTTGGCTTTAAAAGCATTAGTTTTTAGAATTTTTTATGTGATAATAAAATCTTAAAATAGGGGCTGGTCTTAAAAATAAATATTTATTTAATGTATTAAAACATTTTTCTACTCAAGGTCATGTGACAATTATTATTTCCGCATTTCTTAGAACAAAAATAATTAAAATGATCTTGAATTTATCAAGTTATATACCAACAAAAAAAAAAAAAGTTCTAATCATGTGCTAATTTCACTAATTCTTTTTTTTTTGGGAGGTGGTTTTAAAATGTTAAATTTGTTATTATTTTTTTAAATTCAAATTTTGGTTATTTTACTTATAAGGGAATTCTCCCAATGATTAAACACCGATTTGTGTGAAACTCAGAAAATAAAAAAATAAAGCGCTTGTCTAACGTGTGGCATTAGAATTCAGTTTATCTATACCACAGTCAGTGATTGCACAGAAAATTTCATATAGATGCAATCGAATAAATAAAAGCATAACAAATATTACATTATTCAAAAAAAAGCAGGGTCACTGACGAAGGTTCAATACCAGAAACTGCGCAGTCTGATTCAGAAAATTGAAAATTTACAATGTAGTTATGATTTTTAGAAAATACACTCATTCTTCTCTACCACGCCTTTTACAAAATCTTAAATTTATCGTTTTTTGTTTTATGTGACATCTCCGATTTTATGAAAAGAAAATAGCACCAAACCTTGGTACTTTTTTCGTCTTTTAATTTATATATATATATATATTTATATATATATATATATATATTTATTCTAAAGGAAATATACACCCATAGAAATAAACCAGTATAAGCTAGCAAAAAAAAGCTTCTCTTTCTTCAAATTTGAATGATATGTTGCAGAGAACAATTTGAATGGATATGTTGCAGAGAACAAACAAATATTAGACATGTATTTTTATTTTAGGTGCGTAACCTCAAGTTTAGGGGTTAAATAGTGATGTCAAAAATTACCCAAGTTGACGTGTTTTAATATTTTAATATTATTAAACTATAGGCAAATTGGGTATCAAATGAAAGGCATTTTAAAGACGCATCCACTGGTATGTCCGTGCACTTCCTGATATGTTTGTTATTCAAAAAATTATTTTTTTTGAATTTTTGTTTAAAATCTAAAAATCTAAAAGATTAAAATATTTTTGTATTTTAAAGAAACAAAAAAATTTTATTACAGTGTTATATTAACGTCATATAGACAGTCGCAATTAATTTTTAATTAATATGCATTTGACAAATTTAATTTAGAAATGTTGAGGTTAAGAAGAAGAATAAACGTTTTTCTCTAAAAATTATAAACACTATTAATTTTTAAATCAGACTAGACTAGTTTCTGCCTTTTTTTATGGACAGGCTCATCATAAAAAAGGCTCATCCATTTAAATTGTATTATTATTTGTGTCTTATAACTGTCAGATCGTCTCTATATGATAAATTTTTCAACAACCTGCCACTGTAAGAATCAAACCTGCGCTCATCTTACATTACAAACGTAACAATACCAAGTCATGACCGTTTAGCGATCACACCCAAGTACGGCCTCGAATCTAAATTTTAATTTGTATAGTCATTAATAAATCGAACTTTCAATATCGTCAAAAACAAAATTCGAAGAATTTCTTTTGCTGCCATAACTAAAATTTGAATAATCAAGTTCACGTTATTTTGAAGTGCAATTGAATAAAAAAAAAACTCTTTAGCAAGCCAAATACTGAATTTTTATGCGACAACAATAAAAAATGTATAAAAACTAGAGACACAAAAAAAACGCTTTCGCTGAAAGTGCATTAATTTTGTTTCTACGTATTAATTTAATTATTATTTATAGACGTTAATGAAAGTGGAGCACATTTTTTATACAAATATATTTTTTTTGTGTTAAAAAAAAAAAAAAAAAAAAAAAAAAAAAAAAAAAAAAAAAAACTTTAATGTATGGTCACAAATAGTGACAATAATTATAAATGGTTTTGAAATTCAACACCAAAAAGCTGAATATTGGACAAAAAACACCACTAATACTAAGAAAATTAATATAAAATAACAGAAAATCAAAATTATGTTAATGATGATGGTGTGCATGCGCCTTATACATGTATTTTAAAAGGTCTTTGAACTTTTCGACACGAAATTAAACTCAATTTGCATTTGCAATAATGAATAGTCGATTTTTTTTTATTTTGTTATTCGAAACTTTACTGAAAAAAAATATATATATATTTTTAAACAAAGAAATTGTAAATGTAAGTGGAAATTAAATAATTTCACTTACATTTATTAAGCACTGACATTTTTATTTAATTAAAGACAATTTTTAGGTTCGTATAAATTTAACAAATAACATGTAAAATAAAATTGTTTAACCCAAAAAAAAAAAAAAAAATTAAATTAAATTAAATTACAAAATTAATTATGTATTTATTCGAAAGGCCAATTTATAACAAATTTTGTAGGCTTTTGCGCTAGAAAATAAATATTTTTTGAATCGAAAGGGAAGGTTTACAGTAATTGATATTTAAAAAATCTATAATCATTTTTAAATTTCTCCAAATCTAAAAGTTTTTCTACAGAAGAGTTTGAAAAAGCTGAAAATCTTTCCTTTACAGTTGTAATTTTGTACACTCTAAAGTTTTTATCGTTTAAATTATTATCTTTATATAAATTTGCAATTTTGTAGGTGTTTATAAAAAATTCAATCATCATAAAATATTTTTATAGTTTTATCTACAGTGATTTTAACAAAAAAAAAGCGCTATTGATACAGGTAAACACTTTATTCAATTCAATTTTAAGAGAGCAAATATTCAAAAATTTTAAGAGTAGTTTTTTTTTAAATATATTAAAGAGTAAAGTTTATTGCTAAACACTTTTTAAGCTTTTGCTGTATGCTTTCGTGGTGAATATATATTTTTTGAATTTTAAGTAAATTAAGCTTTCACATACAATATAATGCTCTTTATTAATTTTACAAAGCTAACATTTGAAAAAACTAATTAATTTTTTAAATTTTTGTATGAAAATGCTTTTTTTTTTATTTAACGAACAATGTAAAGGTGGTAAAGACCAGGGTTTCCATTTTAGCATAATGGATGCTAGATCTGGCAATATTTTGTTTTGTGATTTAGCACTCGAAACTTATAAAAACTGCTAAATGCTAGATAGCATTTTTTTTTTTTAATTATTCAACCTTTTTAGCACTTTTTTGACAAATATATATATTTCACTATTTTGTCACAGATTTAAATTATAAATATTAATTATTAAACTAAAAAATAAACATTTTTTATTTCATTTTCAGTTGTTTTATATAAAATTTTGAGTTCAGTTTTCGTGATTTTACAGATAATTTTAATAATTTTAATTTGAGTGTTATGCTATAAACACATAGACCACAGCAGACTGCAGAGCTACACGACTGCAAATGCCGTTGACTGCAATCGTCGCCGTGTGGTCAGCTACTTATTATTTTGGAAACGACAGCAGCATAGTAAACAGCTGATCACGATTCAATTTAAAAATATCAACAGCTGTTTTTTATACAAATCAGGGATGTTAAAGTTGGTACAATTGTACTTTTTTTGGTACATTTTGACCTTCTAAAGTACCGTGGTACTACCGCGACTCATTTGGTACAATTTAAAAATTTTTAATTTTTCCCCTTTTTGAATTTTTAGTATAGCAAACAAATTGTTATTGTGTCCTTTTTCATTGCATTTATTCGTTTTATGTAATGAGCTCTTAAAATATATGCGACTATATCCGCCAGATTTTACGATTTATCATCATTTTAAGGATTTTGAAGAATAAAGTTAGCAATTTTTTTTTTTTTAATATCGATTAAAAATTTACGATTTTTTACAAAATTTATCTGGCAGCTCTTACATATATTGACACTTGTTGCAGCCAACTTCACTTTTATTTTGAATTTATTAAAATTCTGAAGAAGTGAAAATTGATATATAGATATGGCATCACTTATAACATATGGGAAAACAGTGGACATTAGAGTGAGGTGAGTTTCTAAAAATAGAACTGTTGTGTTGTTGGAGTTGTACTTCTGAGATTATGTATGCAAGAACAAAAACACCGTGTATTGAATAAAACTAGTTTTAATCACAACAAAACTCGACCTAACTATAGCTCAGAGGGCTAAAGCGCTCTGTCTAACGTGTAGTGCGAGTGCATGTGGCATTAGAAATCAGTTTATCTATACCACGGTCAGTGATTGCACAGAAAAATTTCATATAGACGCAATCGAACAAATAAAAACATAACAAATATTACATTATTCAAAAATTCAAAAAAAAAACAGGGTCACTGACGAACGTTAAATACCAGAAACTGCGCAGTCTGATTCAGAAAAAATTGAATATTTGCAATGTAGTTATGATGTTTAGAAAATACACTCATTCTTCTCTACCACGCCTTTCACAATTAAATTAAATAAAATTGCATATTAATTATAGTATTAACTGCAATTGTCTGAAAAAGACGTTAAAATTCAAACTCAAACGAAAATTAAATTATTGTTAAAGAAATGAAAGAAAATTCCAAACAATCTTATATATGTTTAATTTAGAACGAGCTCTCAACCTCCGTATATTTACAAAAATAAAGCAAATCAAACATATTAGCTAGGTTAATACTAGTATTTCGATCTGGTTAAAGATCTCATCAGAACCCAATGTTTTAGAAAAGTTATAGCCTCCATAATAGGCAGAACTTTAACAAAAAACCGATTAATCATTAATTTTGCTCCATTCTTGTCTTCTTAGTAAAAATATTACTTGAGCCAGAGTAAAAACTAAAATTTTTTTAACTGAAGTCGTTAAAAAATTAAAACGTTTGTAGTTTTTGGTCGGTAGTAGCTAATTTTCAAAATGAACTGAATGTCAATATGTTTCCAGACATTTCTAGTCGTTGCTGGAATTTTATCCATTCCACACTGGTCTGCAAATGTGGAGAGTTTTTTTCTTTTCAAAATATAATAAAAACTAAGGAAAGAAACAGACTACATTAGCCAACATTATCAAGTCTCATACAGACTAAGAATTGGTTAAGAGCGACAAATTTATGCTGCTATGATGTAGAAATTCCAAATAGTTTATTAACTAAACAAATAATTCCATGATTTGGTCTCATATATTCATAAGACTTTTTTATGCCTTATTTTATTCATACATATAATGTATGTTATTGGAAGGTTTTGTTTTTTTTTTTTTCTGTACAAGAGAATTTTTATGTATTTTTTTTTTTGTTGTTTTAATAAATTTAAAAAAAATGGTACCGTCAACGTTCAAAAAGTACAATTTTTTTTGGATGTTGGTACAAAATTGAAAACTCCATTTAACATCCCTGATACAAATGTATTTTTGTTTCAGTAGTGCCAATTACATCTTTTTTTTCTTTATTAAAATAGAACAACATGCTTGGTTGTAGACACGTATATAAAGTTCACTTAAAAATACAATTACTTATTTATAATACATTATTATAACGTGAAAATAAATTTATATAACCCCTCTTGAATATTAATGCAATTATACCATTTGATGTTGCGACGTTTTTTGTGTTTAACAAAATAAAATATTTTAAGCACTAATTTGTTACATATTTTGTTTTATTGTCAACACTATTTTTGTTTTGCAGCCAACAAAAATAGAAATTAACCTAAGTTGACTACAGCGGCAAAAGTAGTCGGGTAGCCGTGTAGTTTTGTTGGTGCCAAAATAATCGTTTTCATATAAACGTGTGTATTTTATTTTTGACAGGCTGTAGTCGTGTAGCTGCAGTCGTCTATGTGTTTATAGCATTAGTTATATTTGCAGAACAGATTTCTCTTAATTTCTATGATTGAAACTTCCATTTGACTGAAATGCAAACATTTTTTTTTGTTTTTGGAAGCGAAATAACAGCACACATTCATTTGTTTTTGTATTTTATTTTATTAATTAATAATCATATAATTACAAATTATATACTATTACCCTAACCGAGCATTAGCTACTATGGCTTTCGGCGCGTTGTAGCGAAAACAGACCAGTGCCTCTGGTGGGAATCGAACCCACGACCCCCGCACTGATAAGCCAGCACGCTACCAACTAGCCTACCAGGGCGCACTTGTTTTTGTAATTTTGTAATTTCGCTTCCAAAAACAAAACAAAAATAAAAATGTTTGCATTTCAGTCAAATGGTCATAACTTTGGAACGGTAAGAACTCTGGGCTTCGTTTAGGGCATTTTGGAAAGGTAAGAGGTAGGGCTATCTTTTAAGAAAAAAAAAACATAAGTTACCTGCCATCTGGCTGAGCAAATTGAGGTTATGTGCACATTCTTATGTCTTCTTTTTCCAATTTTTTTTTAAAGCTCTGTATCTCAGCGATTTCACTTTTTTTAATTTTGATTAATTTTGAAAAGTCTCCCAAAGACCTTTCCAACAAGCCCACTGTTTCAGAAGTTAGCAATTTTACCCTACTACCCTCCGACCACCAATCTTCGCACACTTGCATTTTCGGGGATGGTGGTAGTGGGCATATTTTCATGAAATGAGCCAAGGAATACGCTGCTGAAATTCGGTGGGTCATTACTGAATCACCCTGTATATTATATGACATCACATATAGTTCTATATAAATATATGTGTTAAAATTAAAAAGAAAAACTCTTTCACTTTTATATATAAATATCAGGGCAAGTTTAAAATGTCAAGAAAAAAGTCGAAAAAGGTATGAAAAACCATACAAAATGGTACAAGAAATGGCAAAATAGCAAAAAAAAAAATTTATTACATCTTCCCACACAGAAAAAAACTAAAAACGGGTTTCAATTAAAAAATTTATTGAATCAATTAATATTTTAATTGATTTTGCACCTATCGCGAAAATGATAATATCAATTAAAACTTTTATGGAAAATTAAAAAGGAACAAAAGTTATAACTTCAACTAAATTTTGATACTCACAAAAAAAATGTGTGAACAATACGTTGGTATTTGTGTTTTTGTTAATGCTGCGTCTGTTTGTGTGTGTGTGCCTGTTTTGTTTGTAAACTTCAAATGCATTTGGTATTTTATACTGAAAATTTTCTATTAAAGCTATGGTATATGAAAAAATAATTTGAGAATTACGTCTAAAATATGTGTATATATATTTAAAAGTTAATTAATATATTAATTGATTCAATTAAATATTTGTTTAGAAACAAATTTAATTCAAAACAAATCTTTTATTAGATATTTTATTGTTGATAATTTTGCTGTGCATAACCGTTACTGAAATAACTACAATACCGTTACCGAAGAAATTAAAATACCGTTACCGCTAAAATACCGTTACCGAAATAATCTGACAATATCAGAAAAAATATCACTGTAAATATATATGTATGTATATTTTCCCAAATGTTCATCATAAACTAGCCAGTCATTCGTGCATAATGGGGTTAAAACCATCCGTGTGTATTGACATTACCTGAATAAATAAAATAACATTCCCTTTAAAATACCGTTACCGAAATAACTGAAAACCAGTTATCCTTAAAATACATTACCGAAATAGCTGAAATACCATTACAACTAAAATACCGTTGCCGAAATATATAAAATACCGTTATCGCTAAAAAAAAAAAACATTACCGAAATAACTGAAATATCGGGGTAACGATCAAAGACCATTACCAAAATATTTGACCCTTTCAGGAATGTGTTGATAGATCTATATATACCCTGCAGGAAGCTTGGGGTCAAGTGTCTCCAAGTCTCCACTTTTGTCTACTATTTTGTTGACTTTGTCAACTAAGCGTCTACACTTTTTACTTTATCAACACTAGTAAATTTTTGGCTCCAATGTCTACATATGGTCCCATTAGAACTAATTAGTCACTAGTGAAAATATGGTTCTTATGTCTACATCTGGTCCCGTAAGAACTAACGAGTCACTAGTGAATCTTTGGTCCAATGTCTGCATATGGTCCCATAAGAACTACCTAGTCACTAGTGAATCTTTGGTTCCAATGTCTACATATGGTCCCATAAGAACTACCTATTCACTACCTAGTCAATAGTTCTAATGTCACTAGTGATTTTCAATGACACGTACATGTTAAATGTCTATAGCAAATTACATTGCCTGGGGAATATTTGGTTAGTAGTACTGGTGACACAGTCAATAGTGAATCAGTACTTTTTCACTATTGACATTTCCTGCAGGGTATATATTTGTTAGGACAATATCCTATTAAAGAAATGTAGAGTATGGCCTCGAATTTGAATAATTTTCATTGCACAATTAAAGGTCGGAAAAAAACATAATTTTTATTTTTAATAAAAATTATATCAAACTTGTATAAAAGACAAAGTACAAAGTAAACAAAACAAAAAAATGAAAAGGAGGAAAAACGTCTATTGAATATCCACCAAAGGTGGTCCTTGCACATAACAAACAAGTTTTCAATTTATTTTTTGATCAATGGTGATAATCTTTAACTTCGAGTTCATATATTAGTTCTCATGTAGTGAGTATACTAGTTTATATGAATGTTTGATGTTTGTCATGGGATTGTTACCTCTTTCAAGACGTGTTCTAATGATGGGAACCTAGAAAATTCCCGAAATAGATCTATCAACACATTCCTGGAAGTGGTCAATTAATAAATTTGAAAACAAAAACTCTTTAGATTATTTGTTATTACAATATCCTAATAAAGATATATAGAGTATGGCCTCGAACTTGAATAAATTTCATTTTCATTGCACAATTAAAGGTCGAAAAAAAACATAATTTTTATTTTTAATAAAAATTATATCAAACTTTTCTTTGTTAAGTACCAACCAAACCAATCGACAATAATAAATCAGAATTTTGCAAGTTTTCCTAATGAATCAATAATGAATTTCTCCTGTTGTGCTGAAAAAGATTGATATTTATTTATCGCCCAAACATTTCTCAACAAAAGTTTCGGCAAAAATATTGTTTTGCAACCCATTCTATGAAAAAAAAAATCCATGGGACATTGTTCCCATTGTTTGACATAAGTCAAAGTTAGTGAACAAATACTTTACCCCAAATAATAGCTAAAGAAGTGACGAGTTTTTTTATATCATCTTGTTTGCGTCGAGTGAAACATATTTTTTAATGATTTTGCTATGCAAAACACGAAAATGTAAACATTTTTTTAATTTGCTTGAGTGGTAAATCGAGTTTTGGCTGTAGTCCTATCCTTTTTATGCGATATTTCGAAATTGTGAAGGGATAAACAAAATTTGGCTACCAGATTTAAAATAACGAGACAAAAATCTATAAATATCACTTTTTCAAAATTAAACCAAACAAAAATTGCTTAAATGTCTATACGAACAAAAAATATAAAAAAACTCAACAAAAACCTCCTCTTTTTTTACCTTTGACGACCAATGGGATATCAGTTTCCCATATTGAGTCAGTGTCATGTAGGAAATGTAATAGAACGGATCGATTAGAATCTGAAATCATTAATATTTAAAAACCTTTTGTGTTTTTAGAAAAGCAAATATTCAGTAAAAAAAGGAAAAATTCTCGTTCTGCATGTTTTCTAAAAGATAAAATATTTTGCCATCAAAAGATTTTTCTTTATGAAAGAATTCGTTGGGTGGAGTATTATTTAAAATCAAATGTCTGTTTGAATTAGTTTCACCGTGTAATTATTTAATTCACAAAAATTTGCTAATTTGGGAATTTCCTTATACTTTTTTTTACTTTCCATAATGTCTGTATACTACAGTAGGAAAAATTTTCCTTAATCTGAATTTGTATATAGGAAAAGTAAATTCGCTTCATTTAAATTTTTTGATTTGTACTGACATAACTATTTTTGTAAGAATTTAATAGTTATAAAATATTAAAAAAAAAAATATGTTAAAAACCCGTTAATTCAAATTCAATATCTCGCATATCAACATAATTAAAAAAAAACGCTAAAGCTTTTCAGAAATATTCAGTATGGCAACACTGTAGAAAAAAAATGTGACTCCAAATTTTGGATCAAAATTTTAACTTTTTTTTTTTGTAAAAATAATCCTAAATAACAAGTTTACGATAATAAAAAATTAACAGATAAGTTACTTACAACATGTTGAAAAATAATTTACAAAGATAATTAATTAATAATTAATATAAACCACTAAAATTAACACTTTTTTTAAGAAAACTGCAGAGCATTCAACAATTAAAAACTTTTCACTTAACTAAAACTCTTTTTACTGACAGTTCGTTGACATTTATACTAACAGGGTGTCTGCTATATAAATTAAATGTGAAAGAACAGCTGTTGGATTGTGTATGAGTTGGGAACAAAATGTGAAAAGAAAAATGTAATCAAAACAAACCAAAAAAAAAACTTACAATTTTAAAACGTCTGCAAAACGTGTTGTGTTTTTTATTATTCATATTTGTAGAAATTTATACAAAAATGCATTTAAATTTACTTTATTTGTGTAATTTCAATGATAAAGTTAAAGAAGAAGGTATGCATTTATCAATATTTAATAAATTGGTGCTCTCAATATAAATTTCTTTTAGATTTAACCAGTGATTCATTAAAACGTGTTTGGCGTGGAGAATGGTGTATCAAAGATATACAAGAGTTGTTAAATAAATGGTGGCAATTTAAAGATTCCCCGGCTAACCATAATGAACAGGAATTTGAAGAATTATTAAGTTTGTCAGTAGAATTGTTACTGCTATTCACACAATATAATTTCACAGGTCCATTTGATGATTTAAAAGAATTTGAAAGTTTTGCAAATGAAATTAAACCCCGTTTAGGTGATCCGTTAATAGAGTTAAAGGAAAATGGTGAAGAAATCAATCCCAATGTAGTGTTGGGTGAATTTATATTATTAGCAAAAGATATTTTGAATAAATTGTTAAGTGTTCGAGAGGATGAAGTGGTAAGTTGGAAAAATATATGTTAATTTAGTGCTTTTTCGGTTTTTATAAAAACGCTGTAATAACAAAATGTGTGTAACTAATTTAGCTGAATTTAATTTTTTATACATAAACGCAAAATATAGACAGCCTTAATAAATTTATTTGACCAAATTAGTATTTTTGCCCTTAAACTCATTTTTTCCTTAAACTCATTTTTTCCTTAAACTCTTTTTTCCTTAAACTCATTTTTTACTTAGCTGAATTATTTTTAACTCTGCTGAATAACTAAAAATTATTATTAAAATATTGTTAAGCTGAATTTTCTCAACTGAATAAAGGAACTTTTAAACTTTGTGAAGATTGAATTATCTGAAAATTCCACATAAGAGGGCGTACAAAAAATATGACAGCTCTGGAACTAAATAAACGAAATTTTTGTTTCAGTGCCATTAACGAAATGTACTACAAATATATAATATAATGGCTGAATTAAGTTTTTCCTACAAAATATAAAAATATAAATCCCGCAGATAGTATATTAGACAGCTGAATATAATTTAAATACACAGAATTGCAAAAGAATAGTTTTGACTTAAATGAAAATGTAGTTAATTGGAATAACAACTATAAAAATGTTGCTGAATTTGTTTTCTTATCTGATTAAGAAATGTGTGTACATACAACAAATAGACTTAATTGAAATTGTACTAGCTGAATACAAAAAATCAATAGCATTAAATAGTTTATGACACAAATGATTATACAAATTCAAAATATTATATCTTTATTTAGCTAAACATAATTCAGCTTAGCTGAATATAACTAATCAGTAGCTTTATTTAACTGGCTATGTCGTAAATCAGCATAATAACAGCTGATTGTGTTAAAAAGTTTGAAAAGTGTATTTGGTTTAATCTGAATCAAATAAATGTTAAATTTTGCAAGCATTATATTAGCTGAATCAGAATTATTTTACTTAAACAACAATTCAATCAAAATAAAAAAATAAAATAAAACGGTGCTGATGAAAAATCATACTTTGCTGAATTACAGAAAGAGAAGTTACCAAGACATGCAATTTAATTCAGCTAACATAATCTTTAACTATAAAAAGCCAATTATTTCACATTTCTGAGTAGCTTAATATAATTATAAATTACATAATTTAATTATTACACCATTTCCAATTGAAATTGCGAACATTTTAAATGACACTGAGACTTTCCAATGGAAAATGAGTATTTTCAAATTAATTTTAGATTTTTCATTTTAAATGAAGAAACTTTCGTTTGAAATTTGTAATTTATATTTTAAATTGCGAAAATTCTATATTAAATTCAGATTTTCTATTTAAAATTGGGAAATTTTCAAAATGAAATTGATATTTTTTATTTGAAATTGTGATAGTTCTAAATGAAATTGAGATTATCCATTTAAAATTGACAAAATTGTAAATTTAATTGAGGTTTTTCGCCGTTAATTGAGATAATTACAATTGGAATGAGACTTTCCATGTGAAATTGAGACTTTCTAATTGAAATTAAGATTTATTTTTTAAATTGAGAACATTTTTATATGAACACAAAATTTATTAGATTAATTTAACTGAAGTAATATTTTGTGCTATAAATTCCTGTACATAGTAATTGTACTATGTGAACTTTGCACGTGTCAGTCACTAGGTGCACTTTGATGTTTTTGTTATATAATTGTTGTTAGCTGAATATATTCTAACATAGCTGAATTTCTATCTAATGTATTTTTAAAGTATGTCTATGCTAATCCTAAATAAATAAGCTCTCCTTAACTTAGCTGAATTGATATTTGATGCTTTATTTCTTTGCTGAATTTTAGTCAAATGTTATAAAATTGATATATTTGTTAATTTTTTTAATTTCGTAATTTTATATATTTTTTTATTAGATTCTACATTGGTGGCATTTACGTTATTTATGTTTACATCAACATTGCTTCGACGAGTTGACTTCAAATTTGTGGCAACAAGTTAAAAAAGAAGCCGATTGGCTGTTGGAACATGTGGCTGAATTAGATAATAAAGAATATGAGGCTTTACTTTATTTAGAAGTAGCTAATGCTAATTTGCAATATCATCGTGGAGAAAAATCTAATGAAATTTTAAATTCTTTATGTGATCATTTAAAAGTTCAATTAAATGTAGAGGGTTTATTGGGAGTACGTACAAAATTTCAACAAAAAGCTCTGCCACAATTGTGTCTTAAAGTCGAACAATTGGAAAAACCACAATTACCAGCAGCTAAAGATACTAATGGTGGTATAGAGATACCTAAACTATTGTTATTGGAAGATGATACACGTTTGGAACGTATACGATTTATAGAACTAAATGATAATGAGGTTATGACTTTACCTAGTGTTTTACAGGCATTGGTATTAGCTAAAGTGTAAGTTTTTGGTTTTAATATTTCGTATAAACAGGAAATTAATTATTTTTTTTATTTACAGGCGTCAATTAAAACGTTCACAACCTAACGATCGTTTAGCAAATGAAGAATTAGAACCGTATACCCAAACTTTGCTGTACCAAGAGTATGGTCCTTTACAAATACGCCAATCGGCCTTATTACTAAATTGTGTACAAGAATCGCAACATCGTCGTACTGTTGAACGTAGTTGGAAACAATGTGAGGAAGCGGTAAAATTACTTTCCGAAAGTGTATACTCAGTTAAAGATCGACTTTCTTATGCCTTTGCTTCGTTTATACAACCAAAATGGCAGGTGCAAATACAACTCTGCGAATTGTTAATGTCATTGGGTATGATCAAATCTGCTTTGGATATATATTTGCAAATCCAAGCTTGGGAACAAGTTATTACCTGTTATTCGGTTTTAGAACTTAGACACAAGGCTGCTGAGATAATACAACAGGAATTGAATAAGAAACCCACAGTTTTATTATACTGTCTATTAGGAGATGCCACAGATAATCCAGATTGTTATGAAACCGCCTGGGAGTTTTCGAAACATACCAGTGGTAAGGCCCAATCTTATTGGGGTAATTATTTGTTCTTTCACAAAAAATATGAAGAAGCTATAATGCACTATGAAAAATCGGTTAAAATTAACTCTCTTCAAGAAAAAATATGGCTAAGATTGGGTTATTGTGCTATAACATTAGAGAAATGGGAATTGGCAGTACATGCCTATATAACATATACTCATTTGGAACCCTTAGGTTTTGAATCTTGGAATAATTTAGCCAAGGCTCTCATAAAACTTGGAGATAAACAAAGAGCTCATAAGGTATTGGCCGAATCATTAAAATGTAATTACACAAATTGGAAAGTTTGGGAAAATTTTATGTTAGTATCCGTGGATACAGGACACTTTGAAGATGCCATGAATGCATATAATCGTTTGTCAGAATTGAAAACTCACTTTTTGGATTTGGAAGTTTTATGTATAACTGTAACAGCCATAGCAGAAGGAAAACCGGATGCCAAAAGACAAACACCAGAACGTTTATTGAAAAAAGCCACCAATCTAATGGGTCATCAATGTATTAAACATGGTTCTGAGCCAAAAGTATGGGAACTTGCTGCCTTAATATCACCTACACCTTTAAAAAAAGCCGAAAAATTGGTAAAAGCTTTTAGATCGTATACCGCCAAGGAATTAGTATGGGCTACTAAACAGGCATTTGCGCATAAAGCTTTAGAATTATGTGAGGAATTAAGTCAACGATCATTAGAAGCCATAACCAATCATACAGAAGATGAAAGTGAAGTTATGATAACGTCACAATTAAATTCAGCTAGATTATCCAATCAGGCTTGTATAAAAGCAATCGAAAAGGAACCATGTAAATTTCCGGAAAATGAAGAACTATTACAAAAAGTTAAATTGTTACTAGAAGAAATGACTGCACATGTTAAACAAAGAATGGGACAGTGATAAAAAGTTATGCAAATAAAGGTTTACAAAAAAAAAAAAACAATTTTAACAGAGAAATGTGAAAAGGGGTAGGGCATTGAGCAGTAACATGTAGAACAGGGGCCGGCTTTAAACAGATTTAAAAAGAAACAATGACTTAAAATTTAAGCTCACAATCTCCTTTTGTTCTTAATAAATAAAACGTTCCAGAGGTATTTAGCAAATTCTAATTCTATTTACAAACTCTTAATGTACTATTTTATAAATCTAGGAATGTGCGACTTATCATAACTTCTTATCAATCAATATCCTGATTTATTTAACGATATATTAACAACAATTCTGATTAATATAAGCATGGTTAACCGATTAATCAGAATTTTTTTTCAAATATGTAAAATTATGATTGATTAATTGACTAATTTGCAGTAATTTTAAACAAATGGTCAATGTCATATAAATCTAATCTAATTGACTTTATTTATAGCTTTGTAAAGCAAGGACAAAACAAAGAAAAAATTGGAGTAAGTTCCGAATTTTTGAAAATGTTTTAATATAAATCAAAATTATTCAAGTTCTAATTAATCAAAATTCATATTTATCTATTAATCATCATTTTGATTAAATTAATGTCCAATTTGTTAAATAAACAAACAAAAAAACACTTTCTGTTCTCCCTACAAGGTGAGTCGGTCCAATGTACACAAAGGTTGAAAAGGCTTAATTATTTAATTAAATTTTGTAAAATGAATGAAATTTTACTCAAATTTCATTGCGAAAAGGCATTCCTAAGGAATGAATTCCTAGCTTAATTCTTAAAAGCTTTAAATAATATGAATGATTTATATTTTGAATGAATTCTTTTTTTGAATGATTCAACATTTTCTTAATTCATTTAGTAAAAGGGTGAACGAAGAAAGATTTGCTTTCATTCATTTAGTCAAATGATTAACGAAAGTCGTCATAATTTAACTGAAATATTTACATAAAACAAAAGCAAATTACTTATAATTAGGCTACAACAAAAGAAAAACTCTTTGTATTAAATGAATGATACTAAAATATATTCATTCAATTAGTAAAATGGTGAATGAACATATTGAATTCATTCAAGTTAGGAATTCATTTAATACCAATTGAAGGTTTTGAATGAGGCTATTGATTGAATTCTGAGGGAATGGAATAACGGAATAAAATATAACCTTTGAAATTACATTAAAATTTTGAAATTACATTAAAATTATGCTTTCACTGATATGGACTTAAACATGTAATTTTTTTATCTGAATGTACATACCTTCCATTTAGTGTTTTTAGCCCGAAAGTCTGTAAATAAAGCAAAAAAAAACAGAAAATTTTAAAAAAATTTATTAATTTATGTTAAAATTTGTTAAAATTCAATAAACAATCTAGACTTTACTCTTCTTCTTAAATATATCATGGATGGTAACCGTTTCAAAGCTATTTTCTTTTATTTCGGTAACGGTTTTTTTAGCGGTAGCGATATTTTAGTTTTTTTTTCGTTAACGGTGTTTTAGATATTTCGGTAGCGATATTAAGGATAACGATTTTTCAGTTATTTCGGTAACGCTATTTAAAGGATAAAGTTATTTTAAATATGAAAAAATTTCTGTAATTATTTATATTTTTTAATTATTTATCGTGTAATGATATGAAACTGGTAAAGTTAACAATATGACTTGGGCCCGATTACGGAATGTCCAGTTATAATTTAACAAACAGTTCAATTTTAAATGGGAAACAACAACAGTCTCAGCTAGTAGCTAATGGGATATTTCGAAAATGATACTTTAATTAATAAAAACTTTAAGGTATTGCTATTTTAAAGGTATCGGTATTTTAGGGATAACGAGTCATTTGAAAGGGTTTCGAATCTATAGCGCTATTTCAACGAACGGGGATGTTCTGAAAAACTAATACACATAAAATTATTCGTTTTGTACAACAACACATGATTTCAAGTAAAAATTAATAATTTTTTGTGGATTCGTTTTTTAGAACACTCTCAATTGAGTTGTTTTTAGTAAAATTAATATTTAAAAATATTCCTGAATTTATAGTGATTGTTGAATTTAAACATATTTTGATTTTTTTCTGAGAAAAAATTGCTTTCACTGTAAAACCCTAAATATTTATATTAGATATGCCGGGTATGTTCGAAAAAATTTCGGATTCCCGGGAGTTGAAAAACGTCGGGAATTTAAAAACCCAATTTGGACGGCATAAGAAAAATTGAAAAGAAACCATGGAAATATCTTGAAAATTAAAGGCCCAACTACATTGAATCACCCATATTTAGCCTAGGTCACCTTCTGGTTAATTTGTAATCGAAACTCATCGTGTCCAACTTAAACAAATTAAAAACATTTCAAACAATGAAAAGATATTTAACATATAACGTTTAAAAAAATAAAATAGTTAATAAAAACAAAAAAAAAAACAGAAATTATTTGCAAATCTGGCGAAAATTCTGAAATTCAAATAAGTCGTTATAAAATTAATAAATAAAAAATTATCAAAAATTTTTAACCAAATTTACATGCGGTAAGCTTAAGACTTACAAAATATTTAATTGTGCTAATCAAAAAAACACGGCAGTAACAAAACTGAATGTGAAAAAGTGGTACCGGCATTAAATAGTAAAATGTAAATGTATAAATGATTGTTTAAAAAGCAAACCTTCAAATTTTAAATAAAAGTCTGTTTTTGTTCTTAATAAATAAAAAAAATATTAAAAAGTGTAAGTAAAGTGTGGTTGTATTTCAATATAAATTAGCCATTATTTTTGTTTCGACTTTGTGTAATTGAAAAATTCATGGTCCGAACCGTAAATTTTTTAAACGATTTTTCAGCTTAGTATTGATTTGGGCCATACGCTAAAAAAAGTCGTTATCGAGAAAAATGATAAAGGCACACATATTTTAATTTTTGTATGCAAAGTTGGCAGTTAGATCAAAGTTGATACTCAATATCTCAGATATGATACGAGATATTGCAAAGAGTTTCAGAATCAAAAAACGGATATTTATATTATAGGTACTATATAATTCATTCCTAACTAATTTTTTTTTTATTAATAGTCAATAGGTCCAACCAATAACAGTCAGACGAATTGATGAACTAATTTTTAAGAGAGAAATAATTAATCGTATTTTTTTATAATTTTAAATTACTTTTAAAAAGATTCTGTCGAAAAGAGCCAATAATTAAATAATTATTTTATAATTTTTTTACTATTAAGCATTTACAAAATCTGTTCGATTACTTTGCCAGAAAAGTCCAGTAAAAATAACTCAGTAACAAAATTACAGAGAGTAAGACAAATTTACAAAAAAAGGTAAACGAACGGTAAATTTGTAAGACTTGGTAAAATAGATAAAACAAAATAAATCTTAAATATTAAAAAAAATCAACTGGTCATTATGGAAAAGATAAAAGTTAATTGAAATGGTAGACCCGAAACAATTTAAATTGTATTTTAACTTCTTCCACAGTTAATTCTTTAATATTTTTCACGTTAAAACCATAAACAGTTATAATTTAATTTAATATTTGTTTTTGTTTACTAAAAATGCAAGCATATTTTTTCAAGCAATGTTTTATCCAGTAAAAACTTGTAAGTTCTTTGGCATCAAACTGTCACTTTGTTCTCTTTTTACCATTTTTTACACGTACTTGTGTAAACGAACATCTTCTAGTAAAAACTTGTACAAATTTGTAAAAATGTTTGTGTTATCAAACAAACTTACTATTGTAGTCGAAATGTTGAGTTATTTTAGGGTTTTTATACCACTTAATTATTATCTTTATCCAGTAAAAATATAGCAGTTTAAAAATACTGGGGTGAAAAAAGATCAATTGGTACATAATGAGTTATTGTCTTAAAAATCTATAACTTTCCCTTATTTGTATATCTATCATAGATTTCTCTATATTTTCTAAATTTAAATATCAGTGGACTTTGAAAAAGCATATTTTTTCAATCATTTGTTTTTACTGCTTACAAATTTTTACTGTCAAAAATGTATCCAGTAAAAACTTGTAAGTTCTTTGGCATTAAACTGTCACTTTACTCTCTCTTTTTAAAATTTTTTACTGAGTATTTGTATAATCGAACACCTTCCAGTAGAAACTTGTACAAATTAAAAAAATGTAAAAAAATTTGTGTTGTCGAACAAACTAAAATTGTAGTGGTAGTGTTGAATTTTTTAGGGTTAAAAACCATTAAAAACGACTTATTATCTTTATCCAGTAAAAATAAAGCAAATTAAAAATACTGGGTTGAAAAAAGAACAGTTGGTACATAATGGGTTATTATCTCATAAATCTATAACTTTCCCTTATTTTTATACCTATCATAGACTTAGAATTTACTCATTACCCGTTTTTGTCGGAATTTAATTTGTTTAATGAAGTTTAATGCTATTTAAAAAAATTCTTGCTAAAATTATCACCAAAAAAATGTCGAACATATTTGAATAATGAAAAGTTGTTTTGTCAAAATTTTACAGATATTAATCCTTGATTCCACCATGCAAATAATTCCTGGATTTCTATGTCCTAAATTTCTATAAGTTAGCATAATTAATTTCCATTAAACTTAAAGAAAAGCTTGGTCTCAATAAATTATTCAAAGATTTATTTTTAATTTAATACAAATTAAGTTTAGTGGTTACCAATACCCTAACACTTTGATCGAAGGCTCCACAAACAGCTAAACCCATTTTGTCGGGATGCCAATCAAAGCAATGCACTGGCTGTGTAGATAATGTAGAAGCATTTAGCATATTTAATGAACCTACTACTCCCTCTTTAAAACCATCCGAATCTTCTTTAACTCTCTTCTCGGGATAAGCATAATTCCATAAACGTACAGAGCCGGTTCCGCCGCATGTTACAAAAATTTCACGATTTTGTGGTAAATGTCGTACACACCATACGGTAGCCTTAGGTCCGCTTATAACACCATTAGAACCTACCGAACGACCAGCATTATGTTCTTCTAAACAAGTAAAACCTTTAGTGGGATGCTGGGTACGCATATCGTACACCAAAAGGCCACCTTCTAAAGTAGTTACCACCATTTTATTCATGGGTATATCTTTGCGATCAAATTCTATACCACAAATGCCATTCTTCAGAGATGTTTCCCAGCGTACTGAAAGTTTTCGCAGATCGAAAAGCTTTAAATCACCATTATCGTAGCCAGCTGCTACACAGCGTTCTTCATTATTAAAACTATCACCTATGGCCACAGCCCAGCAATCTCTTTTGGGATTAGTGTTAACAGAAGCGTCTGCTGGGGATTCAGGGGTCATATCGACAACAGGAGCTTTGCCCTGTCTAATATCCCATACTTTAACAGAACCGTCGCGACTGCCGGTAACTATTTCTGGAGCACCACAATCGATTTGTTTACCACCCAAGGCATCTATGCAATTTATGATGGAAGAATGAGATTCCACATTATAAACAGGTATCTCCGGACGTTCTAAATCTCTAAAAGCAATACAAAATTTAATAAAAAGTCTTACTTTCCGAATTCCTTTCAAACATACAATACTTGTAGTCTTCCTTGAAAATCTCCTATAGCCATGTGTCTATTCCTTAGCGTTGAAGCGCCAAATGTACCACATTTAAAAGCTGATTTCTTTTCAATCGTTTTGATTTTTTCCAATTTCTTTTCATTCAATTCATATATCTCCAATATACCCTGACCATTAGGTTTAGAACCTAAGGCCACAAATTTAGCGGAACATGGTATCCATTTAGTATCGTATACGGTATAATTTACAGATTCATTTAAATGTTCTATCATTTGTGGCTTATCCATTATGGATTTTTCAGATTTATTTTAAAAGAATTTTTAGAATCGTTTAAAATTAATTGATTTTTGTGAAATTAAAAAAAAAATGTTATTAACCGGTTGCTATGATATTTCCTAGCATGTATTTTGACATGTTTACTAATAAAAGGTGACGTTAAAAAAAGCATCAGCAACTGTCATTAGCAGATGTTGGATATTGTTGCCAAAGTTTTATGTTTTTTTAATGTCATTAATATCTGCGTCATATTCGCATTTTACATAAAAAATTATTAAAAAGTAATTACAAACAAAAAAAGTTGAGTATTTGCGAAAAATGTTACGCATATTTGCAAATAAACTTGGAATCCTACTAATTGTCAACACTATTTTTTTGTATGCGCGCTCTAAAATAATTATTTTATGAAGGAATCGTTTCCAATCTTTAACAATTATTTAAAGAGATAATTTTAGAGTAAAACATGTTTCACCTTACCGGAATAAAGAAGCAAAAACAAATACAAATTTAATTCTTCTGACCCGTTTTGGTCAAAATCACAAATTTTAAAAATAAATTTAAAAAACTATTCTTTAAACTGCTAGTTTCCAGTAGGATTCAGTTTTATTATATGTATATGGCGAATATCATAAAATGAAATATTGCACTTTATTAATTTAGTACGTTGGTAGTGAAGATTCACTCTAGATACTTAGATACTTTACTATGTTTTCAAGCCGCGATTTTATAAAAAAAATGCGGTTCGAAAAGCAAATTTAATAGTCATAATAGTCCTATCAATTTGCATGAAACTTGGTATGTGTAGAGGCACCCAAGAAACATTTTTACGGACTCTCCGGCATGTACGGATTCTTAAATCCGGGGTTTACGGTACGTTTTCGGACCGTTTAATCGGATTTTCGAAAACACGTTTTTAGTCCGTTTGGGGATATCAGTTTTCGTGCCGTTTAATACGGACTTCACCGATTTTCATCCGTTTCAAGTCAGTCACAATCGGTAACAATTTTTTTCAATTTGTTTTATTAAAATAAAATTAAGTAAATAATATAAAAGATCGGGGCGCCAAATAAATTCAGATAGCATGCATAATATGCATTGCATACGTTAGATGGTAAGTATTTATATAACTTAAAACGCTCAAATGAGATTGCAAACAAAAATATATTTGTTCATAGAATCCATCGTTTTTAAACCCCACTTAATATTTTTTACATGTAGATATCTGATTCAATAATGGGCCACAAACTAACAATGATGCTCTTGGTGGAAACAAAAAACTGCATCGAAAAAGTAAGTATCAATTTTTTTTTTTAAATAAAAAAAATATATTCCAAGAAAACTCTTACTATCTCTTGAAACTAAAATAATAAATTCTTTTTTCCTTTTAGATTTTGAATATTATCGACCACAAATGTTCCGTGATGCTGCTAAGCTGGATACAAAAAGTAGCTGTGGTGAATTTCGTATTTAATTAAAGTTAAATGAATTATATTTTAATATTTTTTCAAATAAATTATTAAATGTATAAAAAAAAATAAAATCCATTGAGTTTTTTGTAAAAAAATGGTTAGAATACGGACCAAATAAGTATTTTCAACGATCCGTTTATTGTCCGTTTTATATCCGTAAAAAACGGAATCATCCGTTTTCAGCACGACAAAACGGTCCGGAAACGGTCCGTATTTGACGGACTTTAAACGGATTTGAGTCAGTTTTTAACACGACCCAACGGTCCGTAAACGGTCCGTCATTGACGGACTTGCAACGGATTCGAATCCGTATTCGATGTTCCTTTTAATCCGTTTTCTGGTCCGTATACTGATCCGGAAAACGGTACGGAAACGGACTCCGGATCCGACTATGCTGTACCGAAAACGGCACATAAACGGACCGGATTGTTTGCTGGGCATATTCTTGCGAAAAAGTTCGTGACTCTGGTTAAGACTGTGTTTGTTGTTGCAAGTCACAAAAATGTTTATTTATTTGAAAGTTTTTTTTTTTAAATACAAAAAATAAAGACCTTGTACAGACACCATCATGAAATGACAAATAAAATTTGAATTTTATTGTTGTTTTACACAGAAAGTTAAGACTTGCAGTCTTAAAAATGGTCTTATGACAGTCATAACGAGTCACAAGTAGGAATAGGCCTGCTAATCTCCTAATTAGTACGACAAAACTATTTGTTATTTTTTTTAAATTCGTTGTCGTTAGCGTTTTATCGCTGCTTAAAGTTGTAATTTTGTTTTTTTTATTTTTTATTTATAAAAAAAAAAAACGTTCTGCTCAAATGGTCGTAATTATTGAACGAGTAATGCGATTTCAGAAATTAATATCTTATTTCAAAGACAAAATAGTCTTCTTTGAGATATGTGAAGCTTTAATTTAAACGATTTTGAAAAAGGATAAGGTTCTGTAAATATCTAAAATATTTATCTTTTTTTCCTACATTTTTGTTTTGCAGATTAATCAATATGCCCTCTAAAACATAAAAAATTCAGATTGAAGTAAAAATATGTTCTTTAGAAAAACAATTTTTTGTTTGTTTAAAAAAAATTAAAGTGTATTCAATAAATTTTTTAAATATATCCAGTGGAAACGGGTTGTACATTAAAAAAACAATAATAGTTTGGAAATCTGGGTTTGATGTTGAAATGACCAAAATCGAACCAAATTTAATCGTTGTTTTCTTCAAAACTACTTGACTAATAAAAATAAAATTTATGATTTAAGTAGGCTATTTTCTTCTTATTTTATTTCAATAAAAAAGATTTTTGAAATTTAATATAGTTTTGTAAAAAATGGCTTCAGAGCTTAATCGAAGAAAACTTATTCTGCACGAATATAATAAAAATAAAAGTTTTTCCATACGTTTGATATAAAAAAATGTTTGATTGCCATATTCCACGGTAAGAAAAGTTATTAAAAACTTTAATGAACGGCTGTCAATTGAAAGAAAAAGTGGTAGTGGTGGTGAGCATGGTCGAAAGGATTTAAAAGCAGCGGAAAAGGTATTAGAAGTTTTTAAAAAAAGATCCTACCATTTTAAGCAGACGCGAGTAAAATCAAGAAATCGCAAAAAAAATTTCAGAATGTCAAAAAGCGTAATGAATTCAAGTGTTAAAAAGCTTTGGGTATGTCCTGAAAACAATGCAAAACAAAATTTATCAGAAAAAAAACGCAGTCGACGTCTTTACGAAAAACAATTAACAAAATATAATTGCTTGATAATGGATGATGGAAAATATTGATTTGCAAACTTTCTGTACATTGCAGGACAAGACTTTTACACAGCACTTAGTCGTGGTGATGCTCCATATCAATGTAAACCGAAAATTAAATCCAAATTTCCAAAAAAGTACCTGGTTTGGCAAGCAATTTGGTCTTGTGTGAGAAAATCAAGTTCTTTCTTTACAACTGGTACAATAAATGGTGAAATTTATAGAGAAGAATACCTTAAAAAGCTTCTGTTACCATTTGTAAGATCTCACATTAGAAAACCGTTATTTTGGCCTGACCTAGCCAGTTGTCATTATTCAAGAGCCACAATTGAATGGTGTAACAACAACAAAACCGACTTTGTACAAAAAGAAAACAATCCACCAAATTGTCCAAAACTACTTCCAATAGAAGAATATTGGTCAATTATAAAAGGAACTTTAAAGAAGACAGGAATGACAGTGTCAACTGTAGAAGAGTTCAAATCTAAATGGAATTTGGCAGCCAGAAAAGTTTATAAAAGTCTCGTGCAAAAACTAATGGGACGAATTCGAAAAAAGTGCGATGTTTTGCTTACCAATCGACTTCTAATTCTTTTTTTTTACATTTTGGTAGTTACTATAGATATATATAACAAAATATAAAAAAAAATCAAAAGCTATTTTGGATATTTTTTTATTTAGAAAACAAAGGGGTTCGATTTTGATTATTTCAACCTTTAGTGCTGTAGATATGCTAAAATAATTATATACAAAATTATTAAGGTTTTATCATTTCCTAAGATTTTCTTGTCTCCTGAAGCCTTCCTTATTCGATTCACCTCTTCAAATGGCAATTAGATGATGTGTTAAGGGCTACCAATTCTTTTTTTTCTTCATTTTTAATTAAATCTTAATTTGAATTCGTACAAAATTAATTAATGCAAAATATGCAACAAAAAATTCCAAAATATGGATAAAAAATATGCATTTATAGCAAAATATGCATTTATGATAAAATATGCAAAAACAAATCGATGCAAATCGATTTTATTGCAAATTCTTTGATTTGGAAAAGCGTTTGGTCAAAATCGATTTTTTGCTACTAACTACAAACATGCATTTGCATTAAAGTTGCTGCCCTGGTAATCAGTGTGTCCGTTTACTCAAAATTCTTACTACTTTTACTACAATTGGAAAGTTTTGTTTACTTTTTTGTATTGAAATTTGTCATCTCTAGTAAAAACAAAAAGTAAACATTACTAGGTATTGTTTACAAACTTTATATTATTTATTAAAAACCGCACTAATAACAGTGCCCATTTTATGAAACGGTTTAATATGGCTCGATGTACTTGGGTCCTCTTTAGTCTGAAAGCTCGTTGATAAAACTCTAGTAATGTGACATCAAAAACCCATCGGATATATTTTTAGCCCAAATTTCACAAGCTTTTACTGGAAGCACGTGTTTAGACAGGAGCGGCTTTAGACAAAGCTATACGCCAAGATGTGTGCAAATACTGTGGCAATGAAATTAATAAATTCCAAATATCTCGACGTTTCTAAATACTCGAAGGATTGGAACATGTCCTACCAAGGAATATGTAAAGCATTAAGGACAATCGTAGCGTTTGGCGAGATGTTCAGCGACTCGTTGGAAGTTCCGTGACTTTGTTTAACTCTAGTTCCAGCGTCTGTAGACACTAGTACCATAAAAATACTGCCGTTACTTGCGTGTTCAAACTCAGAAACTAGAGTTTCAACATGTCACGGAACTTCCAACAAGTCGCTGAACATCTCGCCAAAAGCTTAGATTGTCCTTAATGCTTTACATAATCATTGGTGCTACCAAAAGCTTAATCCCCTATGCACAACAGCGTTAGACCATATTGATTCAAGTGGTTGGTATTATTTGAAAGCTGCAACGATCCTCTGGAGCAGCATTAGGAAATATTGGTTGGAAATTGTAGTAAGATGTGTAAAGTGTAGCATTTATCATCCATTGGTCCTTAAGGGGTTAAAGTTGACCGAGTTTAAGACTCTCGTGCCCCTATATAAATTATATCTAGCTACGACAATAAAATTCCAGATAAAAGCAACTTACCATATACTTGGGCCATATAAAATTTCTTCCTGATTATACTTTATACGCCTCAAGAACATTACAAAAATATGTTAAACAACTGATATAATTAGAATTTACTGTAAATTGTGTTACTTTTATAATTTTAATAAAGACTTTTTGCTTTTGCAATAATTTAAGAGGCAAAAAAAAGCCAAGCACATTTTCACACAAATACGTCAGTCATTTTTTCATTTAACATTTTATGCTTTAAATTTCATTTGCTAAAGCATAAATTTTATATTTTTATATACTATGGAACGTATATTTTATATAAACATAACTTTTTTATAAATTTGAGAACTTTTAACACTTTTTTTTTAATTAATAAACTTAGACGAATGTAAAGCTAGCGATTTTATCACTCCACACGAAAATAAACTTAACATTAAATGGCGGCCATAATTTAAAGCAGTGTTCGTAATACAACAACAAGCAACAAGTGTTAACGGACTTAAGTATTTATCAGTGCTGCCATATTTTTTTATGGTACTTTTTACACGCTCATTGAGCCACGTTCACACTAGATTGCAAAACACGATTTTAAGCTCTTCATTATATTCCAACAATTTTTTATTCTTTTCTATTCGTTTTTGGCATTTGATTTTTTATAAATTTGAGAACTTTTAACACTTTTTTTTAATTATTAAACTTAGGCATAAAGCTAGCGATTTCATCACCCGACACGAAGAGAAACTTAACATTAAATGGCGATTTTAATCAAAATCAGAGTTGTTAATGCAACAACAATCAACAAAATAATTTACGATATTATGTATCGTTTAGTGCTGCCAGCATTTTTTTTTATAACGGGACTGTTTACGCAAACAACTGAATGGAAACACGTGTTTTGCCAAAACACGTATTTAAGCTCTATATTCTATTACACGCAAAAAAAACTGGGGGAATATTATTGAAGTGCTATGTAATTGTAACAACTACACTCAAAAAAAAAAAATACAATTACTACATAACAGTTGTTCGTGTAGTAATCAGTAGTTGTTGTTTTTAACTGTAATTACAGTTGTTGTGACAGTTATTTTAAAAAACAAATGCAGAAAACTACTGTATTTTTTAACAGTTGTTTGAATCAGTTGTTTTAGTATTTTTGTAAACAACTACCAAAACAGTAATTTTGCAGTAATCAGTTAATTTTTGTTAGTTTTCCAAACGTTGGTAAGTTGTTTCCGGCAAACCCTAATGCCAGCGCTAGCAAATTTGAGCAACCAATTGTTAGCCAGCAGCTACCATTTACATACATTTTAAGCCAGTTCAAAACCAGAAAATCATTAGTTGAGAGGCAATGGGTTAATATTTTTAAACATTTGTTTAAATAAATTAAAGGCCTATAAAAAAGCTTTCTAGTGACATCCATTTTGTTTCTCTGCTACAACGAGTGCCAAACTTTAGGGGCATATAACTCGGAAAATATGAGCCACTGACACTAATTTCGTTTTTTCTTTAGTTTTGTCCGTAAACTAGATTTGTTCCTGTGTAATCTGGATTTGACCTAATTCTTGATATACAGTTATGTGAAAAATTATAAGGATACTTCCCTGTATCAAATTTCAATTAAAAAAAAACACAAATCTTGGGAGAAAATTAACAATATAAATTTTTTATTATTGTGCAACAACAACTCTTTGTGTAACATTTTAAACTTTGTAGTTGTAATTTAAAATAACAACAACAAAAATTGTACAACAATAACTCTTTGTGTAACATTTTAAAGTTTGTTGTTGTAATTTAAAATAACAATAAGGACAGTACGCCAATTGTACGGAAGCTCAAATAATCCTAACATTATTATGCTGGAAATATAGTTATGGCCATTGTATTTAATACATAGACCTATTTTTGTATCATAATTGCACCAAGTTTAGAGCCAGGATTTGAAAATGTCTGGGATATGAAAAATCGGGGAAAAAAATTGTGTAATATATGGAATTTTTAGTAGTTTGTTATTCCAAACAACTTGTTTGAGCTGTTTTTCAATTCTACGACAAAAAAAAAAAATAAGAGTTGACCACTTTTGAATCCTTAGAAAGCAGACGTACCTACAGAAATTGTAAATTATTTGGGAATTTTAAAGGTCATCCCAAGTTTATTTTGATTAATAGATATTTCCAAGCAATATCGGGAATTTTAGGGGATTGCACTTATAAAGGGTCCGCCATCTAACGTTTTTTTTTCAATTAGTGCTTATTTCGTGAATGGTAACACTTAGCTCTGATTTGACAGATAATTAGTTTTATCCTTCCGCTGAACGAATATGGTTGTGTATACGCTTGAACAACGCTGGGAAATATTGCGACATTACTTTGAAAATCATGGTAATGTTGCAGGCGATCGTTATCGGGCCATGCTGAACGAATTTTTGTTTACAAAAATTGAAAAGGAGGATATTGGCAACATTTGGTTTCAACAGGACGGCGCTACGTGCCACACAGCCGAAGCTACACTCGATGTTTTGCGCCCTGTTTTTGAAGATCGCATTATCAGCCGCAGAGCTGATGTCGTTTGGTCACCTCGGAGCTGCGATTTGACACCGTTGGACTATTATTTGTCTGGTGCCGTCAAAGATAAGTGTTACGCCAACAAGCTAGATGCAATTGACGCTTTAAAGGACAATATTCGTGAAGCCATTGATGAAATACAGCTGCACACAATCGATAATGTGCTTAAAAATTGGACCGATCGCGTAGGCTACTGTATGGCCAGCCGAGGCAGCCATTTGAATGAAATTATTTTCCATTATTAACCGGAAAGATTGTACTTTCAAATAATAAAAGAAATTTGAGAAAATATTCAGTAGTTTTTTTTTATAGCATTTTCAAAAAAAAAAAAGTTATTTGGCGGACTCTTTATAATTGAAATTCTTCTAAGTACTTGGCAACGATTTTTTTGTGTGGCGATTCCGAAAGTTGTTTAATTTTTTTTTTACACGAATTTAGAAGTATGGCAACTCTATCAATAGCTTTGACTACTGTCAATAGCTTTGACAACACTACAGACAAACAGCTGTTACTTTGACAGTAGTTTAATTATAGAGTTTGCTAAGTGAAAACGGAAATTGAAAAATCATAAAAATTTATATTTCTTACTTATAAAGTAATAAAATATTAACTAGTTTATAAATAAAAATGTTTAAAGAGAATTTTTAAAATTAAACAATAGATAGAAATAAAATTATAAAATAGAGTGGTGAATTGTAACAGTAATAGTAACCCCCTCATCGTTTGTTTCTTATCAACCAACACAATTGGCCTTAGCAATTCTCTACATATTTTCTGCTTTGTTTTGATTTTATTCGTGGTACATTCATTGTGTGCTATATGGGTCTATATTGCTTCCGTTACCCCAATTCAGTAAATCGTTCAACAGTCAGTCAGTGTCAGTCATACTGTAAATATGTGCTTATATATTTCTATTCCCAAATATCGTCGTGAATTATATTTTAAATTTGTTTCTTTTGGTATGACTCTCTAGAGGGATTCGCGTGTGCTTTGCTAATTCGTCATTAACTCAATAATGTATTAACAAACAAAAATACAATATTATATATTACAAAAAAAAAAATCCCCAAACGTAAGCAATAACAAAAAAAAGTTTTTAAATAAATTTATTTTCCATTTTATTTAAACAATAAAAAAAAGTTAAAAAAACGAAAAATTCAAAAAAAATAAACAATTTCTCAATGAAACTTGTAATGAAAATGTTATAAAATCGAAACACTTAAAAAAAATCTAGTGCTTATAATTACATTTTTTTACTTTTGTGTTATTGACACTTTTTTGTTATTGTCCGTCCTAATCGCATTGGCAACAGGCAAGATAACAACAAAATCAACAACAATAATACAACAACAACAACGAAAATTCTCCACCATAGTCTATATTACCCATACCCAGCCAATTTAATAGCAAACTCATCATCAAGCAATAATTATTTATAATTTTGAAACATTTTGACTGTGATACCACCAACAACATTAAATATAACATTTTAGAGTTGTTTTTATTTAAACAATATAAAAACAACAATAGCAACAACAAATTACTTATAAAGGTAACATTAAAATGTCTATATTACTTTATACGCAATATTTTTTAAAAATTTATTTCAAAATTTTATTTGATAGCAAAAGGAATTAACGCTTAAGTATACAATTTTATACACCCAATGAACAAGACTTTCTATATACTCATATACAACTTGATATCATTATATATGCTTATAGCTATGGCAATATATTACGATACATGTATGCTCACCCGAGTAAAAAAAAAAAATTATATATAACGATATATTCTTTAATATAAAAATATATGATCATTAGGCCGGGTCGATTTGTATGGAGGCAAAAAAATCGCTCAACGTTCAATGAAAATCGTATTCTAGGGATCAAAATAAGAAACTTTGCCGAAGGAACCATACCTCTAAAACGAATTCTGATGTCCCGACTTTTGACCCGTAGGGTCAAATTTTGAAAAAGCCCATTTTGATATTTCAGAAAGTAGGATGAATCTCTCGAAGATTATAGGAGCTACTTCTTCTCTGGGAGACGCGCTAGCAGATTAATGCATAAATCATCATTTTAGGTGACCGTTAAAGGGTCAAAATTTGAGTTGAAAAGGGCCTTTTTAGCGGTGTTTTTATAGCAAAATGTACAAATCTCTGGATAGAGATATTTCAGAAAGTAATAGGAGTCTTTCCACGATTAGGGTCTCTATTTCTTCTCCGGAAGACGCTCTATATTCGATAGGGTTGGATTCGATTGGGGCACTCTAAATAGGTCAAAGTGGAATTTTTCAAAATTTGACCCTACGAGTCAAAAGTCGGGACATCAGAATTCGTTTTAGAGTTATGGTTCCTTCGGCAAAGTTTCTTATTTTGATCCCTAGAATACGATTTTCCTTGAACGATGAGCGATTTTTAAATCGACCCGCTCTAATGATCATATAAAATAGCATATGTATCAATATGTATTTATATAATAATATTTAAAAAAAAATTGTACCAAAGAACTTCATGTATAAGCACATCCATCCAATCATGTATAAAAAATACTATTCTGAATTTTATATATGATAATACAGTGAAATCTCCCGTGGGCGGACACCGACCGTCACAGTAGTTTTGTCCATTAACGGGAGGTGTCCGCCCACGGGATAGTTGAGTTAAAATGGTCAGGATTTATCTGCTATTAAATACCCTATTATCACTGTATGTATTTTTAAAAAAGAACTGGCGAATTGCAGTCTGCTTATAGTTCGTTTGTGTCCATTTTTGTACATTTCCTCAAAATAGTTTTCCAAATTATATAATTTTTCGTATGCCACAAAATCATTTAAAGCTAATTTTTTCAAACGTGCTATCTGTGTTAGGGATTCATCGAACGATTTTATTTTATCCATTTCTTCCTCAACAACATCCTCTTCTGAATCACTTGATATTATTTCTGGAGGATTTGTTTTATCACATACATGATACTTGCACACCTCGATTCTTGCAACATAGGAATATTTTTCATTACGCACTCAGTACTTGCGACATCCGAAAATTTTGAACTCGATACTTGCAACATTTTTGTATATCAGCGTTCAATATTTGCATACAATGGGCGGAGCAAAACAATGCTTCATTAGACGATATTATGATGCTCCAGAGATTAAGAAGCAGTGTATTACTGAACAAGCGACTTTGTACAAAACAAACAACAATTTTAAATTTCTTTAATTCCACATAAAATATGTATCTACTGTTATACGAATGCGTTGAACTTAAGTGTTTTGAATTGAAATATTAAACTTAGATTCTAAACAGATGTATGTACCTTTTATTTTGTATGAGAAATTAACACTCGGTACTTGCGACAACCTCGAAACTTGCACCGAGCCCGGTTTTCATTACGTGCAAGAATCGAGTTTCTACTGTATATATAAAAATTTGTGTATTCTGCTAGGTAAATGTAGCTAATTTTGCTATACGTTTTTCCGCAATATTTAGCTGAACAGAATATGCAAATAATACATTTTAAATACATGAGAAATTATTAGGTTTTGAATTCAGCTAGATAGAAATCAATTTAGCTGATGTTAAGTAATAATTTAAAAGTTTTATTTGTAATTGAAACCAAAATAATTTAATTTAGTTACTTAAATAAAATCATTTTGTGTTCAGCTAATTAAAATGCCATTTAACTAATTTTCAATTCAGTTTACAATAAATATATGTTCAGCCGAAGAAAGTTTAGCAAAGTTTGTCTTAAATGGATTCATTTGTCAAATTCAGCTAACAAAATTTTGTTTATGACACTTTTGTAATACAACTTTCAGTTATTTATGAAGATAACAAGATATTCAGCTAATATAAATAACACCGTTATCCGTTTCAAAACCATTTTATATCAGCAATTTTTTTTTTGGTTGCTTTTTGGGTGAAAGTTTCCACTTAAAACAAAATTCAGATCAGATTTAAAAATTGCTAAAAAAGACCTTAACTTTTAAAAGTTTTGCTTAATTTTGAATTGAAAATTTAAATTTGACTGAGTTCTGTAAAACTAACTTGACGTAGATTCAGCTAAGAAAAATTACTGGCTTTAATATTAAATGCAGATTTGGATCTAAACATTGTAATTCAGCTTTGTTAATATTATCTGAATCTAACTGTTTTTGTATTCAGCTAAAAAAGTTATGAATTTTGATACAAAGTTAAACAAAAGTAAGCTATTCAGCTAAATATATACTTATTAAGCTCAAAAAATAATATATACACTCACAATATTTTAACAGTAACTGATTGTAGTTTATTTAAAAAGTAATGAGTAAAATTTGTTTTTTTTTAAGGAAAATACATTTAAAAATGTTAAGTTTTCTTCGGTCTTCTTTTATTTTATACTTCTTAGTTTAAACTAGCTTAAGATCATTTATTTATTAATTATTTATTTCCAATATTTCGTCTCCACATTGGGTGACTTCTTCAGGGAACAAATATTACAATTTGAAAATCTAGTTTTAATAGTTTCAATAATTTTAATGTGGAGACGAAATATTGGAAATAAATAATTAATAAATAAATGATCTTAAGCTCGTTTAAACTAAGAAGAAGAAAATACTTTTAAACTACAAATAAATATTTTTTTAACTTATTTAACCATTTATTAAAAAACAAACTTTTCTCTACCAGTTACTATTTTCATTTAAAATTTTCTTTTTACAAAAAAATTCTTTATTTTTCTTAGATAAAAAAAAAAAAATATTTAAAATAAAAAATGTTTTTAATAATTTGAAAGTTAATTTTTGATTGTTAAAATAAAAGAAAATCGTTGATTTTTACGGATTTTGGAGTTTTTTTAAATTTTTTATTTTTGATAAAAAAAATAAAAGAAAATAGTTTAAATTATTTTTTACTTTTGACAGTTAAAATAAAATAAAATCTTTTATTTTTAAAATAAAGTGAATTACTTTGATTTTACAGATTTTATTCTGTTAATTTTTTAACAGTTAAAACTAAATGAAGAATATAAATTTGATTTAAAAGAAAATTGAGTAGACTGATAGTTTTAATGTACATATTCCTTTGTTTTTAACGACATAATATTGTTAATTCGATTAAATTAAAAAATTTTCTCAGCTAAATTGATATATTTTCATCTTCAGTTAAAAAAAAAAAAATTACCTAAAAAAATTATGAAATCTTTTACTAAGTCACAGTGTAATAAACTATTTACATATGTACATAGAAAATATTTTTATGGTAAATGCAATGAATTTAAAAACTTTTTCAATGTTATTTTCAATTTATAACGAGCTTTCAACCTCCGTATATTTACAAAAATAAAGCAAATCAAACATATTAGCTAGGTTGATACTAGTATTTCGATCTGGCTAAAGATCTCATCAGATGTTATGTTGTTAAGAGTTTTAGAAATTCTTCTAACAGGTTAAATAAAATAATTTATCATAAATTTCTTCCTACGTTTCGTTAAGATTTTTCGACTTTAAATTTTTTATTAGATTCAATGACAATTTAATTTGTAAATTTTAATTGAAGATATATTTCAAATTCAGCTGGATAATTATGTTTAATGATAAGTTTCGAGCAAACTGTTATTTTTCTAAGTTTTATTTTTCTCAACTAATATTTAGCTAGCAATTTTTCAATCATTCGAGTTTTTATTAATAAATTGTTTAAAAAAAATTTTGGAATGAAAAATAAAATTTTTAAAATTTTAATGATAAAAAAATACATTTTAAATTAGTTAGTAAATTTCACCTGAATACCACAAAAATAACTTATTTAATTAGGCTTAGTTAGTTAAAAATAAACAAACAAAATAACATTTTAAAAATAATACTAAGATTCCTATGAAAAATATAATTAACTAATTACAGTTAACAAAACAGACTTAAATATACAAAATTTTCTACATAAAGTGTGATATACGAAAAAATTAATTTTGGTCTAGACATTTTTCTTAATAATGCATTTATTAAGCCCATATAACAAGTGTTTATTTCTAGATTCTATGAAAATTTTTATAACAAAAATTAATACCTCATTTATACTACAACCAAAAACTAGTGGTTTTAGAAAACATCTAGTTTTGTTTAAACATTTTAATGGATTTTGACAAGTAGTTTTCAAAAACTCCTAGTTTTTGGCTGTGTTATAAATTGACTTTGCAAAATTAGATAGAAAAACAATTTAAAAATATAAGAACAAGCACTATTTTTATTCAGCTAACAATAATTGGCAAAGATGTGATCATATTATGATCAGTTCTGATCACATTTATTATCATCTGTATCATATTATGATAAAATCGAAATTTCAATCAGAACATGATGCTTTTAAACTATATTTGTTCCCTGCATGTTTAACTCATTTAAAAAGCACACAAAAAGTATAAATTCTAATAAAAATCATCTCTTAAAAAAGTGTAAATATTTTTCTTAACAGTTAAAAAATATTTTAAAGAAATTGATTGTAGTTCAGTTGGAGAAATTGTAATACAAAAAAATTTAAATATTTTTTTGTACAGACAGAAACTTGTCTTTTTTTAATTATATTAGTATTGTAAATTAGCTAAAATTTATTATAAATTAATACAAACAAATTACTGCTACACTCAGAAAAAAAAGTCAGTAGAGAAAACAAATATCAATTGCACTTTACTATTTTTGTACTAATTTTTAGTAACATTTTTTGCTTTTCTCATTTTACAAATCACTGAATTTTGTACTAATTTTTGTTGCTAAATTTTGCTAAAATAAATATTTTACTAATTTCTGAAAACTGAAAACTAAATTTAGCAAAAATTTTGCTAATCACAAAAAAATATATGTATATCGGCCATTCCACGCAAAATCGGCCAAATCGTTTTCCGATTTCAATTAAATTCTGCATTCCGAAACTTCATGGACCCACTTAAAGATTGGCGCTTTTGGTTTTTTAAATTTCGAAAAATCTACGGTCTTTTGCGCGATTTAGTTTTTTTTTGAAAAATTAAAAATATACAAAAAGTGTGTAAGTCTGTGTATTCGTATCTTCTTTAATATTGATCGGATCATCACCATTTAAATTGCATTGGAATGATGCGGTATTCTGCTTTTATACTGTTGTTTACAGCGTCAAAAAGAATGCATTTTTTATGCAATTTTTTTTTTTTAAATGCATTTTTCTAACGTTTCACCCCTCTCGATTTAAAAAAAAGCATTCATATTTGCAAAATATGTAATTGTCGCCAAATAGTTCCACATTCCCTTTTTGGGTCCTGGGGCTTAACTATTTTAAATGATTTTTTGAAAAAAAAGCTTATGGCTCTTTTACGTAGAAAAAACAGCAATTTGTTGTTTTTTTTTTTATTTTTCAGATTTATTAAGATTAAATTTAAAAATGTAATGTTAAGGAGATTTAAATGTCTCTGTTTTATAAAATATACATTTAATTTTGTTGATTTTTCAGTAGGTGAAAGATAAAAGAATTTACTGAAATATTCTGTTTTAAAAATTAAATTTTTTAACCCTTTCCAGCACACATTTTCCATTGAATATTAGATTTTTATAGAAAGAAATATGATGTTGAAAGGGTTAAAAATTAAATTTGAAAAACTTAATATTTAAGTAGATTCGTGTATCTTTCATGTATACAAATTAAATCTATAGTTTTTAAAAGAGAGGCATTTAAACGACGTCTTAGCTCAACATTTTTAAATTAAATCTTTTTTTAAAAATAAAAATTATGTTTTTTTCGACCTTTAATTGTGCAATGAAAATGAAAATTATTCAAGTTCGAGGCCATACTCTATATTTCTTCATTAGGATATTGTCCTAACAAATAATCTATAGAGTTTTTTGTTTTCAAATTTATTATTTGACCCTTTCAGGAATGTGTTGATAGATCTATTTCGGGAATTTTTTAGGTTCCCATCATCAGAACACGTTTTGAAAGCGGTAACAATCCCATGCCAAACATCAAACATTCATATGAAATAGTTTACTCACTACATGAGAACTAATATACATATGAGTTTGAAGTTAAAGATTATAACCATTGATCAAAAAATAAATTGAAAACTTGTTTGATGTGCATATGTATATTAGTTCTCATGTAGTGAGTAAACTAGTTCATATGAATGTTTGATGTTTGGCATGGGATTGTTACCGCTTTCAAAACGTGTTCTGAAAACATTCCTGAAAAGGGTATGTCCTCGAACTTGAATAATTTTCATTTTCATTAATCTTTTTAGTTTAGAAAATTGAAAAAGATAACAAATTTTTGTTTTTTCTATGGAAACATGATGCAAGCCTTTTTTATAATAGATAAACCCCTAGACCCCAAAAAAAAACAAAAGTGTTGTTTTTTAGGAAAAAATCCATATTTTACAAATATGCATCTTTTTTCAAATCGAAAGTGTTCAAATTTTAAAAAGGTGCATTTAAAAAAGAAATTGCATAAAAAATGCATTTCGTTTTAACGCTGAAAAAAAAACTTCATTCCGAGGTAAAAAAAAGTAGGGGAGTATACCAGTATTCCAGTACAATTTAAGTGGTGATAATCTGATGAATATTAAACAAATTACGAATAGTTAAATTTACACATTTTTTGCATTTTTCTCATTATTCAAAAAAATTAAATCGCGCAGGAAACCGTGGATTTTTCGAAATTTGAAAAACTAAAAACGCCAATCTTTAAGCTCAATAAAGTTTCTAAATGCAAAATTTAATTGAAATCGGAAGACCGAAGGTCAAAAATAACCTTTTTTGGCCGGTCTTCGGTGGAGCGGACGATATATATTTTAAAAAAATAAAAAATTTTAAACAGTATTAAATTTAAAGTAATGTTCATCAATGTAAAGGATTGAAAAACAAGGTTCTTTTTTTTTACTTTTTTCATTTTTATTATGTTAAGTTCTATTGGATTTATTAAAATTTAGCAAATTTTTTGCTGATTTTAGCAAATTAATTTTAAATTGCAGTTTACTGAAATTTTACTAAAAATTAGTAGAGGCTACTATTTTTTTTTACTAATTTCATTTAAGTACAGTTCAAAGTTTTCAATAGCCATTACAGATTTTAGAGTAACATACTAAATATTTTATTTATTCAAACATTTAAAATTTTATAAGAAATTTGTAATTTAGTAAGCTAATATTATAATTTAGCTCATAAAATAAAATGTCTTTTAATACATAATCATTTTGCTAGACTTGTAGAGTAATAGGTGGTAAAGTGAGAAACTGTTTTAGATCAAAAAAAAATTTACCCAGTAATATTTATAAACAATATGTAATCAGCAGAGAAGACAAATTTCATGGTGTTATTTTTACATATTTTTTCGTAATTTATATTGTCGGTGTATTTTTGAAATATCTGGCTATTCCACATTACCACCTGCTCCCCTATAAATTTATTCTACAACACTTTTAAGCTTTCACTTTCTTTCTACGCCTAAAGCATTTTAAATCTATTTAACAGCAGTGATTTATGTCAGCTAAACACTTTTATTTTTCAATTATAATCTTACCTAAAGGTCATTGATTTTTGTTTTGAGAGGGTAAAAAAAATATGGCACCTGTTTTATTTTGCGTACAGTTTCAAATTACCCAAAAATAAATTTAATCTAATAAAAGAATTTGCATTTATAAAACTGTGCAACAAATTATGGTTCATCGTCATTAGTCTTATTGATTGCAAACGTGAAGTTTTCTATAAAAAATGGAAATTGTATAATTTTGTATGGAAAACTAAGGAGAGCCTTAAATTTTTCTTAAGAACTTTTAAATGGTTTTTGACCAATTTCATTTTTTTTCAATTTTAAAGTCTTTGAAAAGATAAGAAAAAAATCCAACAAAAAATTTACCCCGACCCGGACCCACATATCTTAATGAACTTTGGATATGTTGTACACTCAAAAAAGTTTTACAGTTACACAGAAAAAACTAAAAACAGGTTTCAATTAAAAATTTTATTGAATCAATTAATATTTTAATTGATTTTGCACCTACCACTGAAATGATAGAATTAACTAAAAAAATTTGCAGACAGTTTATTAAAACTCTTTCAATTAAAATAATAATAATATCAATTAAAAGAGTTATTGTTTTTCTTTACAACCTCAATTAAAAATTTAGTTAAATTAATTAAAACTTTAATTGAAACTTGAGAAGAAAACAATGGTAGTTTTAATGGTAAACTCGTATTTTTTTATTTTTGTTATTAAAAAAGAAATGTAGGTTCGTAAATTAAATTGACATTTTATTTATAATAAAATTAAAGCTTTTTAATATAAAAATGTATTATAAGAAAACAAATAAAAGTAAAGACAAAATTTTAGTTTTGCTTGTCTTGAACTTTTTCTTGTAATTGAATTGCTTTCTAAAAAAAATCACACACAACTTTAAAATGACAGTTTAATGACACTTATACTTATTGAAAATTTAATTATTTACAAAAATAATAGTTTAATTGTCCTTTTTCGATAAGGCTTATTTAAATCCACATGTGCACTTTTATTACCACAGATAAAACACGAAACTAAATTAAGCTTTCGTGCGTAAACGAATATCTGAACAAAAAGAGTGTTGCAAACTCTAGTGAAATAACTACGATTTTGCGTGTATTTGAAATCGGTAAACTATTCAACTTATTAAAAGTTAATCATTTGCGATTTTTTTTCTTTTTATTTACAAATTAAATAATATATTGATATAATTAAACCTTTGTTTGATTATTTAATCTAAATAAAATAAAAACAAATAGTTTGCCAAACTTTTAAAAATTTTGTTTACATGTTGTCAACACTGAATGGATATATTAGAAAACTCAATAATTTTTTTAATTGAATCAATTAAAAAAATTCTTTAAATTGCCATTGATATTCAAACAATCGATTAATTAGATATTTTTGGCCCATATTTTTTTCTGTGTACGTTTTTAAAATACCGAAAAAATAACCGTTAAAAAACAGTAGGTTTAACTAATTGTTTTCAGTTGTTTCAAAATTATTGTAGTTACAAAATTTCCATTTTATTTCAACGACTAATTTTTCGATGGCCTCCGATTTTGATAAAATTTGGTGAATATGTTTGGCAAAACAATTTTTTTGGTTTTTCATTCTGTAAACTATGGTAACCCCGGAGCTGTGAAATGTCGCAAAATTAGGGGTTGGGACAGCATCCAAAAGGCCACAACTTTTGTTGTGCGAAAGAAAAGAACATAAAGATTAAAGAAGAACCAAGGTACTCAACATCTGTTAAATTTCAAATGTCAACTGCTTTTAAGAGAAACAGTTTTAAAGAGGGCTTTTAATGCATATTTTAAAGTATATATAAACAAAATTTTGTGTTAATTATACAAAACTTATACAACAACTTAAAAATTTAATTAAACTTGCTTAAAAGCATGAAAATTAATTAATTAAAAGGGCTCTATGAAACAAGACCCCAATGAAATAAGTCCCCAAACCAAAAATGAAATAAGGCCCCAAAAATTTCTAATAAAAAAAATTGGAGTCTTATTCCTTTTTTTGGGGCTTTATTTCATTTTTTTTTTGGGGACTTTATTTCATAATGAAATAAGGCCCCAATATGAGAAATGAAATAAGTCCCCAAATAATATTTTTGGGGTGTTATTTCATTTTCTTAAAATCAAAATTTTTAAGGAATGTAAGCAACCAATCTCGTTCAAAGCACGCAGAAAAAAACTTTATTTCGCGAAGCCGCCTGCCGTGTTCTACGGATGAAAAAAACCCCTAAGAGCGGCCGAAGGCCGCCACCCAGAAGAACTTGTTTTTCAAATCAGATGTCAAATCCGTTGAAATCTTATATTTTTAAGACATCAAGTAACATTTATTTGACCTGTATATATTAGTGTCTAAAAGTTAAATAAACAGAAGATAAAAAACAATCAATTAGCTATTTAAATGACAAAGCTATGACGGGTCAAATTATATTACTTATTGTCTTAAAAATAAGATTTCAACGGATTCAACATTGGATTTGTAAAAACAAGTCTTTCTGTGTGGCGGCCTTCGGCCGCTCTTAGGGGTTTTTTCCTCCGTAGAACGCGGCAGGCGGCTACGCGAAATAAAGTTTTTTCTGCGTGCGACACAAAAAACAAACTATCAATTCGTTTGCTATATTTTTTTTGGGTACAAGAATAATCTTCCAATGAATATTGCTTAAAATCGCTTTTTAGTGAAATATTTTTAATGTTCACATTTACAGGTTTCATTTACTAATTTTTCTTATGTTCTTGCCGTCAAACAGCTGAGGACTCTTTGCAGGTATATGTATACACAAAAACTATGTCTTAATTAGGAATAAAAAAATATTTTAATGTAATATATAATTTAGTTTTTTTTAATTGGGGCCTTATTTCATTTTCGAAATGAGGCTTTATTTCATAATGAAATAAAGCCCCAAAAATGGGGAGTTATTTCATTTTTGGTTTTGGGGACTTATTTCATTGGTGTCTTGTTTCATAGAGCCAATTAAAAGTACCACTGTTAACACATTTCTTTTCGAAACTCTCTTAAAACCAGTTCAGGTTCTTAGAAGAGACTGTATCCCGTATACAGGTTGGTGAAAGATATTGAAAAAATGAATTTGGCATAGGAATATTGAAAATTTTGTGGTTCAAAAATTTTATATAAATAAAATAAAACAAATTTTTTATATTAAATTTAAAATAATTTTTTTTGGAAAAAAAATCCCCTTTCAATATGCGTTCACTGCCAAATTTTATCAAAATCGGAGACTATCGAAAAATTATTCGTTGTAATAAAATTGAAATGCTCAATTATCATTACTACATTGTTGGTTATTTTTACTGTTTTTTTTTTTTGCAACAGTTAAAAACAACTAAATTTATAGTTATTTTAACGGTAATTGATTTTGTTGCATTTTTAAATGAATTTCCAGTTGTTTTAAACTTCTTTAAGTGTACGTCATTTTTATTTTACTGTCTGCTTTGCTGACCTAATATAGTATAGCACTTTAGTATGCAAATTGCTTTAACATGCAATTAAGAATATGTAAATGGCTTAATTGAAATAATAAAAGTGTTGATTTATTTAAATAATTGTAAAAACGTGATTAGTTTACTTAAAAACTTGAAATATGAACAAATTAAATCATTTTGCTGAAATTGTTATGTTAAAAAGAAAAAAGCCTACGATATTTGATAATAAATAGCCAAAATTTTTAAATGTACGCTCAAAAAAGTTTTACAGTTATTACATGAGAGTTGTTTGCAGTGGCGGATCCATCCCATGGTTTTAATGGGGTTGTGGGGGGAGGGGGGATGGGTTAACCCTCTAACCGGCAAGCCCGTCTCTAAACGGGGTATTTCCAATTGGCCATAAGTTCGTCAACAAAGTGTTTTATTATAAAAATGTAAGCTATATCGATAGAGAACGAAGTTAGCCACATATTTTGCGAAGTAATGTTTTGTGTACATGTCACGGTTTGGAAGCGAGAAAGCGTTATAGCTAAAGTTTTCGGTAATTTCAAAAAATAAATATTTTTAAATAACCACAATTTTGAAAAGTCCTTAAAACACATTTCTGTTAACATAAAACCATTCATATTCCACACAAAGGAAGATTGAAGCTTAAACTTTTGGAAAATGCTCTAAGTTTGGTAAAAGGACATACAGGATTGTAAAAGGATACCTATAAAGGACATCATCTTAATTTGAAAACGAGTAGACGGATTTTTATGAAATTTGGCAGAAATATTATATTTGGTAACACTATCAAATCTTCAAAGTTTCGTCAATATATATTAAAGTTAAGGTGCGTTTTCGCTCAATTTCGAAAAACGAAAATCGCCATATCTTTTTATCTAAAAGCACAAAAGGGCTAATTTTTGGACTGTTGTTATATCTTTGTAAGAAGAATAATTTATGCCTTAACTTTTTAAATTTAATAGCTTAGTTTATGAGATAGCCTCTAAACCTATTTTGACCCATATCGCCTAAAATAGGCGACGAAAAAAATTTCGCTAGAACAAAATATTCTTTATTTCTCGTGCCGAACAAGTGATATAAATTTCAGTCCAAAAAAGCTTAGGCCGGTTAGAGGGTTAAATTTTTGGAAGTTTTCGTAAAATAATCCTTAATCACTTTTAAAAATATGATGAATGATAAGAATGACGCGTTTAGTAAAGATTTATTGTTTATTCCGGTGTCATTACCGGTAAAGGTATTTTATTCGGTATCGGTAGTACTAAAACATCGAAATTATTGAATAAATTTACAAAAAAAAAAAACTGGAAATCGTATTTAATCATAAAAAGCTCGAATTTATTCAATTTTTATTAAAAAAAAAAGTATTTTTAATATGGAAATAAAAATTATAAGGCCCAATTAATGAAAGTCCCGTTAAAATTTAACTAATAATTATATTAAAATTTTATATGGGACATAAAAAACACACTTGCCTTTTTAACTGAAATTACAGTTGTTTTAATTGTCATTTTCAGTGATTCTATTGTCAACATTTTTTGAGTGTATGAAAATTTCTTATCAAAAGTTAATTGTGTTGGTATAAGCTGTATGTTTTTTCTATTATATATTGAATGGTAGTAGATGGGAAATTTGCCTCTTTGCGACCAAAATGATTGTTATAAGGGTCATTTGTTTCACATAAAACGCATTTGTGGGCGTTGTGGTGTAATGGTTAGCGCGTTGGACTGTTACACAGATGGTCCCGGGTTCGATTCCCGGTGACGACAACATCAATTTAGAAAAATAATATGTATGAGTTTTCTATCACTTATATGTATCGCTGCGCCCACCTTCGGTGTTCCCATAGCACTTAACCCCACCGAAGTAAAATAATGAATCAGGGCTATGAAACAAAAAGCTTCCATAAATTCGCCAACTCTACATCAGGTGGCGACCAACAACTGTTGTAAGACTTATCATCTCGCGCACTTAAAGTGTTGCCATGTTTGAAGCCCTTCATCTTTCACCACCTTTCATCTCTCCACTATCCCCTTTCCAAAGAAAGCAACACACTAATTAATAGGAAGAATTTCCTGAGTGTTGCTTCTCTTTACAAAAAAAAAAAAAAAATTTACTCACTTTACGTTCGTTCTATGATTTTTTTTTTTTAAAAACACTATTCGCGGAATCGGTGTATTTAAAATTTGTTGTGTTTGAAGAAAATATTGTATTTTGTTATAGTTTAGACAGATTTTTATTAAATTGATGTGTATTTATTTCAGTTTATTTAATACAAATTTTAATTTTCCATCAGTATTTTAACGATAGCTTAAAAATTAGATTGCACTCCACATAGGTTCCACTTTGGTTAAAATACGTACTATTATATGTTAATATTATATAAATTATAATATATTAGGTTTACTAACCTACTGTTTAATAAATTTTATGAAATATAAGTTAAAATATATTATTTTTATAATTTATTAGAATTTTGGAAAAAAAAATATATTTTCAAATTCGTTGTTTTTGTATATAAAATAATTTAAAATATACTGATTATGCAAATAAACACTAAACACTACCATTTGCAATCAAGTTTTAGAACCTAGCTTAAAAATGAGGCCATGTTCCACATATGTTCCACTTGGAAAGCTATTGCTTCTTTTAAAATTTTTAAAAGCAAACTTAAAAACTAATGGGAGTTTTTATATTTTTATCAAACAATCTTATTAAATTGTTTCTTTTATTAATATGGAATTTTCCATTTATCATTTAAATAATTGTCTTGTCTTTATTTCTTTAACATCTCAAAATTCTTCTTTATTACATTGTTTTATTTCTTTTTAATTAAATTCTAAAATATTGCGCTTCAATAATATATAAAAATTTTCCATTGATAAAAAATTAAAGTCAATTGTTTGAGTGGTGGTTATTAATTGAATAATAAAAAAAATTATATTCTTAATTGTAGAGTATTTTATTTATGTCTGTATACAAACAACTATAAATATGATACTCTCATATGATAAATATTGTACAATATTAAATATTGTTTTATTTATGTTTACTTTGTATCAACAGTTTAAATAATTTGATTTGTTTTAATACAATTTTAATAAACAAATGATCATATAACTTGAAAAACCCCACACTACTATGTAATTTAATACCGTGTTATCTTGAAAGAAAATATTAACAACTTAATTAGCAGGATTAACTTTATATAAATATAATTATTTTTTATATTGTTTAATCAAAGAAACTACTAAAGATTAGCAACATGTACAAGTAATAGTTTAATAACTAAATTTTGAGAAATCGCTTAAAACTTTTATGGAAAATTTAGTTAAGCCTTTATTTGTCATCAACATTTTTTAAGCTAGATTTAAAACTAGATTACCGGTCACATAGAATCCACTTTAATAATAACAGATTTTTACCGGGAATTTTAAGGAAAAATAAAAAACTCTTAAGATTTTATTAATTTTGTAATGGATTTCTTACAAAATTGTTAATACCAAATTATTTAAAATATTTATAAAGATAATTTTTTTAAGAAATACTTTTTTAAAATTTTCTACCGAGCTAATTTAGAATAAAATAACATAACTTTATATAACTTCCATATTCAGTGTCAACTTTAGGTGTACATTCTTATTTGCAAGCTAATTTAAATATAAAATTAGAATCTACATACATTCCACATCAAAAATAGCAACTTATACTTAGAAAAAATAGAGCCCTTTACTTCATTTTATTTATATATATACACTTGGCCGGGTCGCAAACAAATCGCTCAACGTTCAAGAAATATCGTATTCTAGGGATCAAAATAAGAAACTTTGCCGAAGGAACTATACCTTTAAAACGAATTCTGATGTCCCGACTTTTGACCCGTAGGGTCAAATTTTGAAAAATTCCACTTTGACCCATTTAGAGTGCCCCAATCGAATCTAACCCCAATCGAATATAATTTATACATGCATCTGCTAGAGCGTCTTCCGGAAATATCTCTATCCCGAGATTTGTACATTTTGCTATAAAAACACGGTTAAAAAGGCTCTCTTTCAACTTAAATTTTAACTTCTTAACGGTCACCTAGAATGATGATTTATGCATTAATCTGCTAGCGCATCTCCCGGAGAAGAAGTAGCTCCCATAATCTTGGAGAGATTCCTCCTACTTTCTGAAATATCAAAGTGGGCTTTTTCAAAATTTGACCCTATGGGTCAAAAGTCGGGACATCAGAATTCGTTTTAGAGGTATGGTTCCTTCGGCAAAGCTTCTTATTTTGATCCCTAGAATACGATTTTCCTTGAACTTTGAGCGATTTTTAAATCGACCCGCCCTAATATACACATTTTAAAAATATAATATTAAATGATTCCTATTTGGAAAATATTTAAATGCAAATTTAAATTTCATAGACAAATTTTAAAATTACCGAGTAAAAAAATATTAAATATATATTTTCTTCAAGTTTGATATAATTTTTATTAAAAATAAAAATTATGTTTTTTTTTTTTCGACCTTTAACTCTGCAATGAAAATGAAAATTATTCAAGTTCGAGGCCATGCTCTATATTTCTTTATTAGGATATTGTCCTAACAAATAATCTATAGAGTTTTTGTTTTCAAATTTATCATTTGACCCTTTCAGGAATGTGTTGATAGATCTATTTCGAAAATTTTCTAGGTTCCCATCATCAGAACACGTTTTGAAAGCGGTAACAATCCCATGCCAAACATCAAACATTCATATAAACTAGTTTACTCACTACATGAGAACTAATATATGAGTTTGAAGTTAAAAATTATAACCATTGATCAAAAAATAAATTGAAAACTTGTTTGTTATGTGCAAGGTCCACCTCTGGTGGATATTCAATACACGTTTTTTGTTTTTCTCTCCTTTTTTGTATTTTGTTTAGTTTATAAACAACACAGGGGGAGTATACTAGACAGTACTTTGTCTTTTACACAAGTTTGATATAATTTTTTTTTTCGACCTTTAATTGTGCAATGAAAATGAAAATTATTCAAGCTCGAGGCCATACTCTTTCTTTATTTCTTTATTAGGATATTGTCCTATTATGTTTTGTCTTATGTTTTCTCACACAAGTTTGATATAATTTTTTTTTCGACCTTTAATTGTGCAATGAAAATGAAAATTTTTCAAGTTCGAGGCCATACTCTATATTTCTTTACAATGATAGAAAAATGCATCTTCTTATTGATGATGCCCTAACATCAGAATTGTGACATCAATGTTATTACAAATGACATCAATGATGCAATAAGTGACATCAATTTAATGACGAACGTTATCATATAATTTTGTCATATTTTACGCGTCATCCGTGCTATGACAACAGTGACATTAATTCGATGCCACATTTTGTGCATTTTTTTTCTCCTAATATATTAGGATATTGTCTATTATGTTTTGCCTTACGTTTTCTCATCTTAAAATATATTATAATATGACATTATATATGATGTCATGTATAGCCACATATTGCCATAAGTTTCTTATGTGGAAACATATTTAATATATATTAAGCATATATGCTATACATAATAAGATAGATCTATTGTCATATATAATAATACATGTTCATACATAACTTAATATGTAACCATATATGGTGACATATAAGATATATAATATACGATATAATAATATATATTACATTATAAAAATTTTTGTTTGTGAGGTATAAGATAGGCTTATATAAGATATATATATGATATCAAATTATATAATATATAATTATGTAAGATGCCATATATGACACAAGATTATCAGTATAGTTTGAGATATGATTATATATGTTACGGCATCATTAATTTTTCCATGCGCTTAAGATATAATTATGTATTATTTAAATAACCCCATACATAATTATATACACGCGGATGGTTAAATTATTTTTCTTCGCAGTTTTTATTAAAAATAATATATGTTATGGGATTTAGGTAAATCCTATTTAATCTCAAACTATTTTATTCGATCGACCAAAAATTACTTATCTTTTTTATCTAATTAGATCCAACCAGATCTAAATAAATCCCATGGGATTAGTTAAAATATATTAGGATCTTAAATTACATATTATTGGATTCCCAAATTTTGAGATCAAGTTGGTTCTAATTTAATCCAGGAATATATTTGAGAGATCTAATCAGACATTTGAGATAAACTTGGATAAGAAAACATCGGTCTATATCAAATGAGATCTGCTTTTGTATTTGAGACATAACTTTTTTTTTTATCGGGTTAGCATCAAAATGAAAATACTACTGCTATGTTCTTTTACAAAATGAAAAGGACAAAATTTGAATAAACTCGACGTACATTTTTTGAAACTTCTTTTTTTGTATTTTTACAAAGAAAATACAATTCAAATTCATAATTTTTTAAAGTTTTTATGCATATTTCTTTATTTTTAATAAATCATTAAAAAAGTTTGAAAAAAAATGCATATTTTCATTATACATCAACATTTTTAACATAGCTTTAAATTTGTGTTACGATCCACATACGTTCCACTTCAACAAATAGCACATTTAAATTGAAAATTATTATTATAATTATTAAATGTAGAGTTTTATATCAATATATAAAATAGATTGTGCGCCCCGGTAGGCTAGTTGGTAGCGTGCTGGCTTAACAGTGCGGGGTCGTGGGTTCGATTCCCACCAGAGGCACTGGTCTGTTTTCGCTACAACGCGCCGAAGGCCATAGTAGCTAGTGCTCGGTTAGGGTAATATTATATAATTTGTAATTATATGATTATTAATTAATAACAATAAAATAGATTAGTAATTAGTTTTTATTTATTATCACAGTTTTTTTCAAGTGTATCAAATTGTTCTTCTTCAATAATTACTATATATTTTTTTAATTTTTGTTAAATATTTTTTTGATTGATAATATTTTTTTGTTCAGGGTCATATTGATAAACATACTTTAATGTTAAATTATCTTTGTGTTGTACACAAATATCTAACATTAAGTCATATTTTGGGATCTTTTATAGGCCCTAAATACAACTTTGATAACATCGAGTACATACCCAGGCAGAAAAAGACAATCGACACAGTGTTGGCAAAGCGTCGGCGACGGTCGGTTATGCGTTGGTAGAACGTGGAATTAACAATCTTTACATACTGTAAACCTGTTACCAGATTGATAACAGTGACCAAATGATGGTTTAAACCAGGAGTGCCCAAAAGTTCCTTATGGAAGAGCAAACACCAATACATTTAAAGAAAAACTAATTTTTATTCAATATTTTTTGTTGTAAAAACCAATCCATACAAAGAAAAAAATATTTCAATGTTTACCAGCAAAGCATACGAAAGTGTTGTTGCATTGCGCATGCGTGTATAAAGTGAAGAACGACAAAAAAACTAATAAGACAAAGTTGTTTGTGTATTTCGTATTGCTAGTGCTGAGCGCTCTATATGTGTATTAAAACACACAGCCTATAGTGTTTTTACAAAATCAATTGAGTACCAAGCGCATAGGCCGTGGGCACCCCTGGTTTAAACGAACTTGCCACCGTTGGCATAACATTGGTAACTCAAAAAATATGCAGCTTTTAAAATAGCTTAAATTAAATTAATTTTGAGAAAAATGTATAATAAACACACATTGAAAAACCAGCAAACCGTTCGGTCTTAGCCTTATACATCATATTTAAATGTATGAAATACAATAAAATAATTAAAAAAAAAGGCTTCTAATTGGTTGTAATATTGTTAAAAACAAAACTGGCAAAGAACTTTTCGGGTGGTACTATCGAAACACATGCTTTGCAAACAAAATAGTGTTTTCCTAATACAATATTAGTTGTAACTTTGGTAATTTTTAGCACGGTGTGTTTTACAAAAATAGCAGTGGTTTGCCAGTACTATTTTTTTGGTACGGTCGGAAATTTCTACATGTGTAGTTTCTTTTAGATATCGAATACGCAAAAACCAATACTCAATACTTTGTAACCAATTTTTACCATTTCTAGTAACAATATTTTGTTGTTTGTATCTAATAAATATTTGTTAATAATAGTTATTCTGTTTACATACACACATTTACACATTTGCAATTTATTTGTATTTTGTGTGCTTTTTGTGTAACAAGTGTTTATATTTCTGATAAATATGATTTACGATTTTAACAAACTAACTACAGTTTTTGATTAGAAATAAGCGGCCAATGTTCAGTTAGTACACTAAAAAAAAGTCTGCTGGGAGGATTCTTGCAGAAAAATGTGCAGACTTTACAAACTTTTTTTTTTTTGGTGTAGTTTTATAATTTTTATAAACGTTTAAACACCCTACAGTAAATAATTTACATACATTTTTTAATATACCTTTCATTTGATACACTTTTTTAAAAGTAAAATGCAATTAAATTTAACTTCTAAATGTTGGTAAATCTGACTGCATTTGTTAGTTGTTTTTGACATTTTTGCAATTGATATTTACCCAGCAAAACCACACATTACCAAATCATGGGTAAAGTAATGTATCGCCATAGGGCTTCACGCATTACTTTTCACCTTACTTCACTGATGAATTTTACAGGCGATGAGCCTCAAAGTAATGGGTTTAACTAATTACCTTGTAGGGGGTTAAGTAACTGGTTACTTATATGGTTACATGGTGGGAAAAAGTAATGTGTCTATAAATAGATTTTCACAAAAAAAATTTTTTACAGTTATTTTTTTTTTTATTAAATAAATAACTTGGGGTCTCTGGTATTTAACAATTACTTAGGCGAGAACTCTACCAACTGAGCTATGAATACATATAATATTTTATTGCTTAAAATGTTAATGAGTTGTTGTGCTTCGTGTTTTCGTTCGTGATATCAAAAATATACACCTTACCCTCATGCTTACAAAAAAATCACAAAGTAATGTGTCTATAAATAGATTTTCAAAAATATATATTAATACTTACTTTACGTTTATAATTCATGCATTATGTAATTGATGATCGGTAAGTCATTATGTTATGTTTTGAAGTAATGTAAAATGTAATGAGGTATCATTACAAGGTAATCCATGAGTGTTCAATTATCGGTAACTCATTACTTCTTGTTGGAAAATAATGATACACGTAAGGAGTACACATTACAAGGTAATGCATTACTTTATCGCACCCATTACCAAAGTTTTGCTGGGTAGTTTACTACATTTTAATGTTGTTCGAAAATTTGCAAAATTTTGACAGAAGATTTTGCTACATTTTTAGTTTTTTTTTTACTGTAATTGCCAGTTAGTCAAAATTTTGCAGTTCAAAACTAATGTAATATTACTTAGCTTTTTTATTTAAGCACTTGCATTTATTTTTGCCCTAATTTAAATTGTTTTGAAGTTTAATATAATTTTTATTAAAAATAAAAATTATGTTTTTTCGACCTTTAATTTTGCAATGAAAATGAAAATTATTCAAGTTCGAGGCCATACATAATATATATTAGTTCTCATGTAGTGAGTAAACTAGTTTATATGAATGTTTGATGTTTGGCATAGGATTGTTACCGCTTTCAAAACGTGTTCTGATGATGGGAACCTAGAAAATTCCCGAAATAGATCTATCAACACATTCCTGAAAGGGTCAAAGAATAAATTTGAAAACAAAAACTCTATAGATTATTTGTTAGGACAATATCCTAATAAAGAAATATAGAGTATGGCCTCGAACTTGAATAATTTTCATTTTCATTAAATTGTTTTGTTTAATACTTTATTGGGTTTCATATAATTAGCTAATATGGCCTTCGGCTCGTTGTAGCGAAAACAGATCAGTGCCTCTGTTGGGAATCGAACCCACGACCCCCGCACTGATAAGCCAGCACGCTACCAACTAGCCTACCGGGGCGCACTTCATAAAATTAATTTTGATCTAACATTAAATTTTCTATAAAATTATTTCAATATGCAAATAATATAAAATAATGATTGATCATTTTCTTTTAAAATAATTACATTTAATTCCAATAAAAATTCTATTTTACAAAGTCAGTTTTATAAACGTGTGACTGTAGAAAAACAGTGGAATAAATCAATATTCCCTATGTGAAACGAATCTAATTCCACTTGTAGCCAAAAATTTTTGATAGAATACGACTTGATCATTAAAATTTTCAAAATTTGGTTATTTTATTTTCTTTATAGCGTGTTTTAAGTTCCAATTATATGATATTTTGTTTCCCTTTAAAATTATCAACTCATTTTTATGTATCAATACAATGAAACAATAATAATTCATCATTTAATTTTTATATAATTAAATCGAATTGTGAAATAGACTTTGTTCAACAAATTATCTAGTATTAAAATGTGTATTCAGTGGAAAATAATTATAATTTCTTAAGGGGGGACATTACATTCGCGGCAAAGAAAACAGATCTTTTTTTAAAAATTCATAACTCAGTCAAAAACAAAAATTTTGTTTATTATTGTAGAGAATTGAACAAAATAAAAGAAAAAAAATTCAAAAAAATATATTTTTCACTCCAACATGGTTTTATAGAGCTTCAAACTGGCGGCAGAGAAAAAAACGAGGCCTCGTGGTTGCAGCGCTGGGAGTCGCAAAAATTGTCCGATCTGAAAAAAAATTACTTTTTTTAAATCTTAACAAAATTGGTTATCGTATGACACGAGCTTTTTTTAAATTTTTTTTTAAATTTTTGGTGATGTTCCAAATTTAAAAGTGTGTTTTTTTGAAAAAAAATATTAACTTTAAAAATTCATAAAAAATCGAACAAAAATTTAAAAAAAAAAATGCTCGTGTCATACGAATCAAGTTTAAAAAAATACAAAATCAAAAATTTCGTCAAAAAATGAACCCGCTAGTGCCGCAACCAGTACGAAAAACATGGTTTCGAGATAAACGCGTTCAAAGTTTGTGAACAAAGAAAAAAAAGGTTACCTTCAATCTGCCATGCCTGCTAATATATACCAGCTGCCGTATGTAGGTAGCGCGAAAATTAAAAATGCGCTCTCACTAATCCGGCTCTAACTTTTGAACCCGTAGAAATTTTTCCATGAAATTTTTTTTCTTAGAATCTTAAGAATATTTACTAAAATACGAAATTAAAAAAAAAGTCGATTTCAAAAAACGGCCAATGTCATGCCCCCTCTTAATGTGAAACAGATTTTATTTGAATTTTTTTTAACTTTAAATTGTTGAGGGAATAAAAACTGTTTAAATTAAAATAAATAATGCATTAAAATAATAATGAACTAAATAATAATATCAAATATGTTAAAATGTTTTAAGCCATACTTCATTCTTTTTAATGTAAATATAAATTTTTTAAAATTTCTGCAAAAAGTTTTAAGTTTTATAAAGTGTTTAGTAAAAAAATTATACTCGTACATATTTGAAACACAATTTCTATATTCTATAAATAAATTACACGGACATGCTACTTATCAATTCTGATAAATTTTAGAACGTAGATCGAAAAATTTTTTAAATTTAAGCAAATTATTTCTTAACCAGAAATAGAAAAAACGCTATTTTTCATAAATTAAGTAACCTGTGATGGTTGCTAAAGATACATATTAAAATGTTGGATCTTTTTTTTTGTTATAGATTTTTTATTAGCAAAATCGTAAAAAATGAGAAATTTCAACTTTAAATACAGTCATAGGGAATATTATCGCAATGTGGATGACATGTGAAACTCATTTCATATTACTTTTAACTCAATGCTAAACAGAAACGATATCAGTAAAAGTTTTCACGTTTTTTGTTAATATATAGCAAAGTGGATCATATGTGGAACGTATCTCATTTTATTAATAGCACATTCAAACGAACACAAATCGATTTGGTTCTATAAAATATGAAATATATTGTTAAATTTTTTTCCTGATATGCTCTTTTAACCCATTAAACAATTATTTTTTATCTTATCTCTATTATTTGTTTAATTTTTATTTTGCAACTTAATCCTGTTGTTGCTCAACACCTGTTTCTTTAATCTTAATCTGTATGAAATATTTATTGTTTGTATAATTATATTTAAAAAATCTCTTTCGCTTATGTTTTAGTTAAATATATATATTATATTCTTAAGATAATATTATAATTTTATATTTTCGTTTGGGTGACGTCAAAATAAAAATAACAAATATGAGCATTTTAAATATTATATTTATTTTAATATTTTTTCTTAAACTTGTATATAATTATTTTTTTACGAGTTCAATGTTTCTTTTAAAGTATGTGACTCATTTTTTTTGTTATATTACTGTGCTAAATTTGCCTAGAAATTTTTTTAGTATTCAAATATTGTGATTGCAAAATTAATTTAAAATACAAACTTAATAATTTTAGCATTTATTTAACTTTAAGATTTTTTTCTCGATTTTTATTTAACACATTTTATTGACTTTTTAAAAGCTTTTTATTTGTTTTGAATATATATAAATTATAGCGTTATAAATTTTATCAATGCACATTATTTTTACTAAAAAATTGTATCTCTTGTACAATTTTCTATTTGCTATAGCAATTTACTTAGTTTATTGAAAAGTCCATTATTTTTTTAGTGTTTCGTATGTGGATCGCATTGTTTTTTAGAGCTGTCTTCAGCATCTTGATCTAGAAAAAAATTGTCGGCTGATTTTATTCAAATAACCAATATATGTATGTAACTTTAAAAACATTGTCACATTTTTCGAATGCATAGATTTTTAAAATATTGTAAAAATAATAAAAAAAAACTAAGTTTTTCTTACAAATGTAATATCTTATTTAAAATACAAATTTGTAAATATATTTGTATTTATATGCGTTGTATTTATTTAATCAAATTTCGTTTAAATACTCTGGTTAAAAATATTTATTTATAATGTGGATCGTATTTGGGATGTTATTTAATTTTGAATTTAGCTTTTAATTACAAATATAAAATAAAAGTTTACATTAAACAATAAAGATAATTATTATTTTAAGTTGTTTTGCTATTTTGCTTTGTGAAATTGAAATTAATAATTATTTCCAAAATAGGTAATTTTTATTTTTTCCTAAAAACTTTAAACAAAATTTCAATTCATACATTTTAAAACGGTTGCAATTTTTATAATGTACTATTAACAAGTGAAACTTTTAAGGGGGGACATTACATTCGCGGCAGAGAAAACAGACCTTTTTTTAAAAATTCATAACTCAGTCAAAAACAAACATTTTTTATTATTGTAAAGAATTGAACAAATTACAAGAAAAAAAAATTCAAAAAAATATATTTTTCACTTCAACGTGGTTTTATAGAGCTCCAAACTGGCGGCGGAGAAAAACAGGGGGCCTCGTGGTTGCAGCGCTGGGAGTCGCAAAAATTGTCCGTACTGGAAAAAAATTACTTTTAAATCTTAACAAAATTGGTTATCGTATGACACAAGCTTTTTTTTTTAATTTTTTTTTTAAATTTTTGGTGATGTTCCAAATTTAAAAGTGTATTTTTTCGAAAAAAATATTGACTTAAAAATTCATAAAAAATCGAAAAAAAAAAATTTAAAAAAGCTCGTGTCATACGTTAGCGAATCAAGTTTAAAAAAATACAAAAAAAAAAAAAAAATCGTCAAAAAATGAACCCGCTAGTGTCGCAACGAAAAACATGGTTTCGAGATAAACGCGTTCGAACGCGGTAGCAAGTAAAACAAATATATACCAGCTGCCGTACGTAGGTAGCGCAAAAATTAAAAATGCGCTCTAACTAATCCCGCTGTAACTTTTGAACCCGTAGGAATTTTTCTTAGAATCTTAAGAATATTTGCTAAAATACAAAATTATAAAAAAAGTCGATTTCAAAAAACGGCCAATGTCATGTCCCCCTTAAGAAATTCACAACTGTCTAGTATTTAAAGTAAGTGGTATGTATGTGGATCATAATCTCATTTTGACGTTATCTTAAAAATGTGTATTGAAAACCCAACATTTTAATATTTCTTTAACATATGATGGTTATAGTTTTAAAAAGCTTATTATCTAAACTTATTAAGCTTATTAACTAAACTTTTTAAGACTATCTCATATTCCACATAGGTTCCACTTAATAAAAACTATATGAGCTTTTTCCAATAAAAATTACTAGTTTTTTTCAAAGAAAATTTCTTTTAAAGAATATAACATAATTTTAGTAAAATTCTAATTTAAAATACCGAAATTTACTAATGATTTTCAAAATTTAAATCTAACAATTTTCCAATTTCTTAGTTCCGTGTTTTACAAAATATAGTAAAATTTCTTTTTGTTGTTTTCTTGATTTCCCTCTTACTTTTATGCAATTTGTTTTTGTTTATGGCTTTTATTGAATAATACGCCATGAACAGACATTCATTTATGTACCCGTTTACATTGAACTTGACATAGAGAAAAAAGTGCAAAATAGAAAATACTATAATTTTTTTTTTCATTTTGTACTTGCCTGCGGTTGGCTTTCTGTGGTAAATTAACAATAGTTGCGTTTAAAGTGCAAGCGTATTATATATGTCGGCGTACGAATATAATAATAAAATACACAACGTGATAATATAACTAAAGTATAATTATTTGAAAAACCTCACTAAAAATACAACAAAGTCAATTAAAAAAAAAATCTTAATGATATTAATGTTTGTATAATTGTTATAAGTAAACTTAATTGTTGGAAATATAAATAAAGTAATTTATATTTATCATTTAATGTCAATAACTTATCTTAGTTTATAAAGTGGAACGTATGTGGATAATGATCTCATTTTGAAACTAGTTTAACAAATTTAGTTTTTATAACATCTATAAATAAACTAAGTTAGTATTAAAAATATATTTTTATAGCTAAATATATTTTTTAAAACTTTTTTTCTAAACAATTGTTAAGTCTTTTTTATCAAAATTTTATTTAATTTTTTTTTAAATTGCTAAATTTAATGAAGAAAGTTATATCATTTTTATTGGTAAACATTAATCTTTAGAAATTAGCTATCAAGAATCCTTTAATTGCTTAATTTTTCTAAGTGGATCATTTCGCTCATTTACTAAAAGACTGACATAACTCAAAAAATACGATTTTGCAGAAAACGTGTTTAATGTTTTCAATCCATATCTGCCTCGTTCTACCCTTTCTCTATTTAGTTGCTCAAGTTTTTCTCTTAATGAGAGTTAGGTGCGAATTCACTAATAATCCAGAAACCCGTGAGTAGCACAGTTTCTCTATAAAGTATATACTCGTTATAACCACTTTCTAGAAAAAATAAAATATATTCTCCTCTAACTCGAAAAATATATCTAATTTAATATGTTTACACTATATGAAGCTTCATAAACTAAGCCAATTTAGTAGTTGGACAATTTTAAAATGTCTGTAATTAAAAAAATAGTTATTTGTTTTGAAAACTCATTTTTATTTATAACACAGTACAGACTGTACATTATTAATTCATTTTTGTAGAGAGCCAACGCACTGTGGAAAATCGTATTACAAGACCACCTCATAATTCGTTTTTATAAATGTTTGAATTACGCCAAATATGATTATTATCATAAAACTAAGATGTCAAACTACAATAATATTAAAAAATATTCTATATTTTGCCAATACTAATATTCGAAAATTGCGACCGAATTTAGTCCTTTCGACTAAAACGATTAAAGGACATACAAATGCAAAATATTCAAAGAAATATATCTAAGGTATTAGCTTAACAACATGGGAGCCTTATACCTTTTTGGAAATTGAATTAAGTGCAGATTCTGAATCTTTTATTAATCTGGCAAATAGTACAAATAGTACACATATAAAATTCTGTACTATAATTTAAAGCTTTGTGTTGTTGTGCAGGAAATCAACAATAAATAAATAAAATGGAACGTATGTGGAACGTGTGTGACCAAATTCGGACACTTTATCAAGTTTTTAATAAAAAAGAAATTTCGAACAAAAAGTTTAATAAATTTTTGCATACAGATTTTTACACAAATTAGTACTAAATACACAAAAAAATGTGTAAATTAATGTAATGAGTAGAAATAAATCATGAAAATTTAATTAGATATACAAATTTACTGAATATGTGAACTATTTAAGAGTGGAACGTATGTGGAACATGATCTGGTTTTAAATCCAGAATAAAAAAATGTATGACATTTACTAAGTTCATATAAATATTGTAGATTTGAAAAAGGCAATCTTTTTTAGTTTTTAAATGAAAATAGGTTTGTATTTACAAGGAGAGTCTCCCTATGGGTATCATCCAATTCTAATGAAATTCAGATATGTGATAGAGCAGACAAAATAATAATCCTTTATTTTATTTTAGCGTCCCAAGCTCAAGTTTAAGGGTTAAATGGTGGGGTCACATTATTACATTTTTATATGGAAACTTGTCTGAAATATATGAAAAACAGATTTATTTACAAAAAACAAAAATTGTCATACCCATATTGCCCATGTTGTAACTTAGGGTTGCCATTATTTTAATTTTTTTTAATGCAGGTCGAAAAAGCTATTCGGAAAAAGTCGCATAAATTATGTACAGTTACTAATACCGGAAATAGCTAATTGATTAAACAAAATAGATATTAATATACCTAGTATTTAGCTTCTTAATAAAATGCCAGTTTTAATGTGACTTTAAACTATTTTTTTACACACATTTTTAAGAAAAGTATTTTGTTTAACACAAAAGCTATTTTTATGTTGACTTAGTAGAAAAATGTTGTAAAAATAATTTAAAATTATGTGTTATAACATAACTTTTCAAGTGGAACTAATGTGGAACATGTTCTCATTTTGAAGCTAGTTTAAAAATAATGGTAAAAACTGTCTTGAGTATATAAATTATTATAAAAATGATTATAAGCCATACTCAAAACTTTGATATTTAATAAAAAAAATTGCATTCCACACTTTCAAAATAAAATCTAGTTTTCTTAGTTTTGTTGTAAATTAAGAGGGAATTGAAAATTTAGCAGGTTTTTTCACACGATGAGTCTATATAATCTGCTAATTAATAAATTTGCTTCAAAAAGCGCATTTTGACAAAAAGTAACGAAATTGCGAATTTCTTCGAATTGGATTCTAGAGATCAATGTTAGTAATACTTTTAAGGGGAGTATATCGTGTTATATAAAATAACTTACAATACAAGAATTCCATAAAAAGACATTTTCCCAGAATGTTTTGAAAGCTAAAGTAGCATTTTGCAAAAATTTTGGGAAGATAGCTATTTTGATATAATTTTAAAGAAAATGTATAGAAAATGTTTTTAAATATATTTTATAACATGATTTTTAAAATTGATTCTATGTGGAACATGTACTCATTGTAAAGCTAGTTTAAAAGTTATAATAAAAACTGCAAGTTTTAATACAATATCATAAAACTCATTAAAATTCCCCAGGCAGAAAAGTACAATCGACACAGTACTGGCAAAGCGTCGGCGACGGTCGGTTATGTGTTGGCAGAACGTGGGATTAACAATCTTGAGAGTATTGTCCTGTAACCCGATTGATAACAATGGCCAACCGTTGGCATAACGTTGGAAATTCAAAAAAGTTTGAGCTTTCCAAATACCTTAAATTTAATTAATTTTGTAAAATGTTTATAAAAGACGCTCCTTTTAAAACCAGCAACCAAATTCGTTCTAAGTTTTTTAAATAAATAATTGCTGATTGAAGGAGTAAAATGTAATCAAATATTTAAATAAAGATAATGCTACACTCAAAAAAATAAGTTAGTAGAAAAGTTAGTAAAACATCTTGTAAATCATCTTGTTTTTTAGCAAATTATGTTATGCTACAATTATGTTTTAAACTAAAATTTTAGTTATACTTATTCAGCACTTAACTGTTTTGAACTAATGTCTTACTAAGATTTTACAAATGTTTTACTAATTTATTTTGCTAAAAAAATTGTGTTGATAAGCACATCAATAGTGTGAACGACAACCAGACTGAAAGATATACGCAGAATGAATTAAATGTCGCGGCATGTTACGATGTAGTAGTGACGAGGAAATTATACTAAAAAGTACAGCTCTAGTGAAAAATAATATAAAAAAATCAACCATGGAAAATTTTTGTATCTGTTTTTCAAACATAAAACAAAATTGTGGATTAAAACCACTTAATCTATTAATTAAATAAAAGACAAAATAAAATATTTAAATTTAATAAAGATTAAATGTGTATTTCTAAACTAAATGCTTATATATAAAGGGTGTCCCAAGAAGAGCGCAATTTTTAAATCTGGCAACATTCGAAGTGTCATTGTTTGACATTTGAACAATTGTTGTTGTTTGCTAGTAGAAGGTACGAGGTTAGTAAAAATGGAGCCAGCTGACCATGGACAGCGAAGGGAGTTCGTTAATTGGGTATTGGAGAGACAACATGAAAATGCTGATTTTGCCGATAAAATCATCTTCAGTGACGAGGCCCATTTCATCATGATGGCTTCGTCAATAGGCAGAATTGTCGCATTTGGGGTGAGGAAAATCCTCGAGTGATTCACGAGAAGCAAATGCATCCTCAACGTGTCACTGTGTGGTGTGGTTTTTGGGCTGGAGGAATCATTGGACCTTTTTTTTATGAAAATGAGGCAGGTCAAGCGCAAACAGTCAATGGTGTTCGGTATCGTGAAATGATAACCAGTGAAAATTTCATTAAAAGATCGCGTGCATGCCAGCAAAGCCGCGGCGGCCATCTGCACGATATATTGTTCCATACATAACCTCATTCTGTCTACTTTACGATATAATAAAGTTTCACGATTTTTTATAAATATCTGTGTTTTATTTAAAATTTAAAAATAGCGCTCTTCTTGGGACACCCTTTATTAATAATCTTGTGTGGTCAAATTGCAAACAAATATGCAATAAGTAGACAGACTAAAGCGAAAGACAAAGACATACATCTTAGGTAGATTTTTCTGTTTCCTTTTTTTATTGCAAAAAGTGTTGTATGTATTATATTTTGTTATTTTTTCGTTTCGTTTCTATAATTCTCTGCGGCATTTGCGTTCCTTTAAAAGATAGCATCATTTAGACAATAATTGATGTAAGTAGTTCAAACATAATTTCGTTTATGTTATATATAATTATTTATATTGTTTTTAGATATTACATTAATTCATATCGTCAATTTGGGAGTATGAACATTTTTATATTTTGTAACGTATTGTAAATTATTTTAAACAGAATCACAAAAATATGTTTTATGATTTTCAGCAAATACATTAACTAAAGTATAATTTTTCTACAAATTTTTTGAGTTTTTTTCAGTCTACTAATATTCAGCAAAAATTTTATTAATTTGTAGCAAGGGTTTTTTAATTTCTAATCTACTAAGTGTTAGCAAAACTTTTGCTGAATCTACTAATTTTGTTGCTAAAAATCAGCTCACTGATTTACAGCAAAAGATTTTGCTGATATTAACAATTTTTTTGCAAGCACCCTCCTGACTAAAATTTAGCTGACTCAGCAAAATTTTTTGCTGACTTTACAAACTTTTTTATTTGAGTGTACTAATAGTTGTAATATTGGTAAAATTAATAGGAGCAGTAAAGTTTGCTGGTTATACCGGCAAAACCCTTGCTTTTCATATAATATTGTGCTTCTATAAATTATGTTTAAGTTTTTCGACCTTTGCAATAAGTGACTATTAAATAATTGAGCTCTAGGTCACGTTTGTATTTATAAAATATCCTTTATTATTTTATATATCTCCAATATTTCGTCATTCTTTGAATGACATCTTCAGGGAGTATGCTTCTATGGTACAATATTAGTTGTAAATTTGATAATTTCTAACATGGTGGGTTTTACAAAAATAACTGTGGTTTGCCAGTACTACTTTGTTTTTTGTACGGTTGTCATTTTCTACCTGTTTCTTTTTAAAATTCCCCATATTTTATGAAAAAAATTGTATTCTACACTTTTAAACTCACATTGTTTTTTTTTAAATATTATTCATGAATATAAATTAAACAGTCCATTATCATATCTATAATATTTATTCCTAAATATTATATTTAAAATGTATTTACAATGTCAATCAATTAAGCTAAATTTTTTTTTATTGTCATGAGGTTTTTATTTATTTCTTATCATACGCAAAAAGAAACGAAGTAAATTTTAGATGCTAATTTTTCTATAAACTAAATATTATGAGAATTTTTTAATTCAATAAAAGCTAAAAGTTTTTACGTCTATACAATACTTTATTTAACAATAATTTTATGATTTATTTTTAAAGATTGTTCACAAATCCAACGAATCTCAGCAACAATTGATTTTTTCTGACCCAAAAAAAAAACTCGATAATTGTTGATAATTATGGATAAGCCACGTACTGTAAGAAGGGTGGGTTTGTTATATAAATTATTTTTAAAATATATTTTTAATGTCTTGCTAACTAAACAGTTAAATTTTTTGTTTGATTTTAATTTTTTGTTCGTAGCCTAAAACATTTTTCTATAGTATTGTAGTATTTAATTTTTTTGTTTACGTTTTGAAAATGTAACATAGTTGCCATCATCAATAATTTTGTTCTATAAGGTACACAGAGAGAATGTTAGTGGACGAATATTAATTAAAATGTTTGGTAAACTAATGACAGTTTTTCTTACAAAATAACGAAAATTTTCTTAAAAAAAAAAAAAATCTTCATTGAATGAATGAAATTTATGATAAAAACCTCAAGTCCAAAATTTGTCATAATAGATTTTTATTTGTTGCTTTTTAAAAAGTTTCATAATTTTCATGATCGACAATACAATTCTTTCATAGGCATCACCCTAATTAATAAATAAATAAAACAAAACTAGTCATCTTAAGTTGTTCGCAATAAGAAAACCAAACCGAGACATTACATTACATACAGCCGACTAATAAATAAACTCTGTGCAAAGCTATTCTGCTTTAGTGTATAAACTGGCTGCTTTCGTAAGCCTAATCATAAAATCAAAACTTTTTGAAAAGCAACAATTTAATGTTTCGGCTTGAGTTAAGTCAATCATCGATTTCTTATTGTGGACAACTGAAGATTAGGGTGATGCCTATGAAACAATTGTATTGTCTATCAATACAATCTAATATTCTAATATCATATTAGATTTTGGACTTGACGTAGAACAATATTCTAACTAAATATATATGAAAATAAAGAAAGTACGAAAAAAAAATGTTTGTATTTTTAATACAAAAATTAAAAAATGTTTGAACAATCAGCATACCACGGATCTTCTCATACAAACATTGTTTGTTTGGATATATGTTGTAATACAGCAAACATATATACATATAATAATACACAAAGTATATTGATATGTAAAAGTTGTTGCTTTTCAAAAAGTTTTGATTTTATGATTAGGTTTACCAAAGCAGCCAGTTTATAAACTAAAGCAGACTTACTTCTCATATAGTTTATTTAGTCGGCTGTTTATGTAATGTCTCGATTTGTATTCTCTATTATGAAAATGATCAAACTTTTTAAAAAGCAACAAATAAATATCTAACATGACAATATCGTATTAGATTTTGGACTTGATGTAGACCAAATCATGGATGGTAACCGATGCGTGTATCGGCGAGAGGGTAACGCTATTTACGTTTGTTTTGGTAACGGTATTTTAGTAGCAACGATATTTCAGTTATTTCGGTATTGCTTTTTTAGCCTTAACACTATTTTACTTATTTTGGTAACGGTATTTCAGCGGTAACAATATTTTAGTTATTTCGGTAACGTTATTTTAAGGAATCGGTTTTACAGTTATTTCGGTAACGGTATTTTAATGGTATCGTTATTTGATTTATTTAGGTAACCAACATTTTGAAGTCTCATTATGCCTGAACTCCAATGACGGTCTAGTTTATGATCAAACTTTGGCAAGATGTATCCATTAACAGAGATTATTTTTGTATCTTGCCAAATTATTTCGGTAACGGTATTTTAAGGATAGCGCTATTTAAATTATTTCGGTAACAGTATTTTAGCGATGATGGTATTTTAGTTATTTCGTTAAAGTATTTGAAGGATATTGGTTTTTAAGTTATATCGCTAACGCTATTTTACGGATAGCGATATTTTAATTATTTCGATAACGGTATTTATAGTTTAAAGGGTTTTGAATTGATAGCGGTATTTTAGCGGTATTGCCTGCCATCCCTGAAAAAAATATATAAGATTATAGAAAGCCTTAACAACAATTTTTGTAATTTTAATACAAAAATTAAATTTTTGTTTTTTTATTTAGAAATGTTGAGGTTAAGAAGAAGAATAAACGTTTTTCTCTAAAAATTATAAACACTATTAATTTTTAAATCAGACTAGACTAGTTTCTGCCTTTTTATGGACAGGCTCATCAGTGATTTTCCATTTTAAATTGTATTATTATTTGTGTCTTATAATTGTCAGATTGTCTCTATATGATAAATTTTTCAACAACCTGCGGCTGTAAGAATCAAACCTGCGCTCATCTTACATTTCAAACGTAACAATACCAAGTCATGACCGTTTAGCGAATCTAATATAAACAGCTAAATTGCAGTTTTATTTCCTATTAGCTTTTTCTGTTATTGTATATTATACTCAGAACCCAGTGTGCCAAGCGGATCCGTTTCAGATCCGTAACATGATCCGCATCTTCGTATTTTCTATCCGTAACGGAATCCGTTACTGATCCGTTACGGATCCGCAAGCGGGAGAAATTCCTTTCGAAAAAACGGATTTTATGTCCGTTTTTTGGATCCGTTACGGACTCGTTACGGACATCATATTAGGATCCATTACGGACCCGTTTGTTTTCATAGAACGGATCCGTAGCGGAATCCGTTACGGATCAGTTTTGGATCCGCAAGCGGGAGAAATTCTTTAAAAAAACGGATCCAAAAACGGATTTTATGTCCGTTTTTTGGATCCGTTACGGACTCGTTACGGACATCATATTAGGATCCGTTGCGGACCCGTGTATTTTAATTGGCTTAATGGCTTTTTTTTTAATGGCTTTTAATGCTTTTCTCCTATTAAAAAAAAAAAAAAATCATTTCAATGGAGTTGTGTTAGATAACTTAGAAAAAAAAAAGTTATTACAAATTCATTTTGCTGGGTCCACACAAGGACCTTTTCATAAAAAAAAACTCAATTATTAAAAACTGATTTTGCTGGGTCCAAACAATGACCTTTTCTTAAAAAAAAAACTCAATTAGCGATTACACTGTCAAATCGCGATTACACTGATTCCGTTTTTTAACTCTATTACGGATCCGGAACGGGTCCGTAACGGATCCGCATCCGTTTTTGTGCGCATTGGGAAGTGACAACACTATCAACACAAATATTCTATTTTTAGATTTTTGTTTATTTTTCTAATCTCCTCCGTCTCTATTTGATTTTTTTTGATTTCATAAAAACTTTCATTAATTTAATGAAAACTTTGAATGAACGAGCTCCAGTACAACTTCATAGATTTTATGCAAAAATTCATGCATATATTTCTCTCAGTGTATATAGTATAACTCGTGAGTATTTTGGCTAGTTTGATAAGCCTTTTTTCACGATGTATATAGAAAAATGACACGTGAATTAATAGTTTGATAAGCGTCGAGTTATTTTATTATAGCCCGGCAAAGTAATAATAAGTATTGTACCTACATATAAAGGGTCCGCTATCTAACGTTTTTTTTTTCAACTAGTGCTTATTTCATGAATGGTAACACTTAGCTCATGTCTGATTTGACAGATAATTAGTTTTATCCTTCCGCTGAACGAATATGGTTGTGTATACGCTTGAACAACGCTGGGAAATATTGCCACATTACTTTGAAAATCATGGTAATGTTGCAGAATGTGTGCGAAAATTGCGTACGGATTATCAGCCGCAGAGCTGATGTCGTTTGGCCACCTCGGAGCTGCGATTTGACACCGTTGGACTATTATTTGTGGGGTGCCGTCAAAGATAAGTGTTACGTCAACAAGCCAGAGACAATTGACGCTTTAAAGGACAATATTCGTGAAGCCATTGGTGAAATACAGCTGCACACAATCGATAATGTGCTTAAAAATTGGACAGATCGTGTAGGCTACTGCATGGCCAGCCGAGGCAGCCATTTGAATGAAATTATTTTCCATTATTAACCGGAAGGATTGTACTTTCAAATAAAAAAGAAATTTGAGAAAATATTCAGTAGTTTTTTTATTATAGCATTTTCAAAAAAAAAAAAAAAGTTATTTGGCGGACCCTTTATTATACATGGTTGTAGTATGTATATTTAAATTAATAACAATATTTAATATCAATTTTTGTTGTTGTCATTATTGCTTTATTTTCTATTGGTTTATTGGCGGGCTAACGTCATAATTAGTGTGTCAAAAAACAATATCTAAAGTTTAAACCGTGGTGTTGTCTCGCACTTTTCTATTAAAATTATTGTGTGGTAAAGTACCTTTAGTCAAATTAAGTTGTTTTATTTCGAATATTCCTAAAAATGATTAAAAATGTCTAAATGGAAATGTCCATAAAAAATTTAGTATAAAATTTAGTATAAAAGAAGTGCTTAAAATTTTTATATATATAGTACAACATTTAAAGTCACAAAATATTAAACAATTTAATTTAAAATAGAAAGTGAACATTTAAAAATTAAACACAAAAATTAAAAAAAACTTTTTAAAACTAAAAATGTGAGTTGTTAAAATCAGTCTAAAAATTGTATATACCAAGAAATTCGTAAAAGTTTTCAAAAATATTTAATTTCCAATCGATTCATTGTTTTTTTTTTTTTTAGAAAAGTGTTAATTCTATAATTTGTTTTAGTATTTTTTTAACGTTTTATCAGAGTGCCTTAAAAAAAGTTAATTTTATGACTTATTAACGAATGTGGAATGTACGTAGAATATGTGTGGATTGCATTTAGCTTTTAAAGCGAAAAAAATAGAGAACATCCTAAAACTGTCCAAAAGTTAAATAATCAAAACTTACAACGCGATTATAAAATTTAAAAGTGTAGAGTCGTGCGCCCCGGTAGGCTAGTTGGTAGCGTGCTATCTTATCAGTGCGGGGGTAGTGGGTTCGATTCCCACCAGAGGAACTGGTCTGTTTTCGCTACAACGCGCCGAAAGCCATATTAGCTAGTGCTCGGTTAGGGTAATAGTATATAATTTGTAATTATATGATTATTAATTAATAAAATAAAAAAAAAAAAAAGTGTAGAGCTTAATGGTATTGATTAGAATTAGTTCAAGAAATTGCTACATTAAAAAAAAAAGTTAGTAAAGTCAGCGAAAACTTTGCTGAGTCAGCAAAATTTTATTATTTTGTTGTTTGGCCAATTATTTAAATGTTCTAAATTGTTGATTTCTTAAGCTAATAAGGCCTAAAGTTTTTATTGTAAATAAAACAGCGTTTCTTTACATATTTTCCGACGTTTCGTCTATATTTGTAGACTTTTTCAAGGAAGTCGTAATATGAAACAGTTTTTACTTCACATTAAAAAAATATTGTATAAAAAACAAGAATTTAGATTAAATTAAAAACACAAAAACTTAAATTAATATCACAGGAAAGTTTCATTTAATGGCCACTCTATAACTCGCGCTTATATTGTTTTAGTCAGAAGGGTGCTTGCAAAAAATTAGTAGATTCAGCAAAAGTTTTGCTAAAAAAATCACCAAAATGAAAAAATGATTGAATTGAAAAAATCGCTAATATGTGAAAAAAAACAAAAACAGCTCTAAAAATCGCTAATATTTGAAAAAAAAACAGCACTAAAATTATAAAAAGTCTATTAATTAAAAAAAAATGCTAATATTTGAAAAAAAAATCCTTAAATTAAAAAAAAAAAAACACAAAAATTTAAAAATCGCTAAAAATTAAAAAAGGCAAAAATTTAAATAAATCTGTAAAGAAAAAATCACTAAATATAACAAAAAGCACACGATTTAAAAATCACGTAAATAAAAAAAAAAATCGCCGAAATTAAACAGAATCAAAAATGTTTTGAGATATGTACGTTTCAAATTTAGGTGATTTTTTATATTTTCAAATTTTTAAATTTTGACAATGCTTTTAAATTTTTGCGATTTTTTCAGTATAGAGCAATTCCATATGAAAACGATCAAAATTGGCAAATTTTTGGGCGACCCCTCTCCGATTTTAAAATAAATAGTCTCAATCGATTGCCCAGCAAAAAATAATGTACCTACATATTTTTTTTTTTTTTATAGTGACTGGTTTAGTGGTGGTGTGCACCACTGTCATGTGACAAAATTGAAGAATTCTTCATAAGGGACCTCATTGAAAGTTGTTTTAAGTTGCGATCGCTTTAGTAGTTTTTTTTTTAAAACAACTTTCAATGAGGTCCCTTATGAAGAATTCTTCAATTTTTGTCGCAACGAGTGGTAGCTCGTTGGAAAGGTATTGAATCAGGCTTTAATTGAAAAATAAAATTTTCCTAATTTTTTTTTTGTTAAATAATTAAAAATAGTTCAATTATAAAAAATATAAAAACAATGAGAACAAGGTGGTCTCTTAAATGCTCTTCTCCTGTCCAAACAAGGAGTCGGGGCCCATTTTTTTATTGCTGATTCTTAAAGCAAAAATTATGAGGAATCCAAAAAAAATAAAATTAGCCGGAAAATTTAGGAGCTTCTGTGGAAAATCGGAAAATTTAATTTTCATGGGAAAATTTAATTTTCATGGGAAAAAAGGTAAATTTCTGAGAAAAATTAGGAAAATTTTATTTTTCAATTAAAGCCTTTTAAAACAACTTTCAATGAGGTCCCTTATGAAGAATTCTTCAATTTTATCACATGACAGTGGTGCACACCACCACTAAACCAGTCACTATAAAAAAAAAAAAATATGTAGGTACATTATTTTTTGCTGGGCAATCGATTGAGACTATTTATTTTAAAATCGGAGAGGGGTCGTCCAAAAGGTGATCGCTTTCATATGGAATTGCTCTATAGGCTTTTTTAAATTTTGTAGATTTTTTTTTTTTAAATTTGGCATTTGTTTAAATATTAGCGGTTGTAAAATTTTAGCGATTTTTTTAATTTGATTTTTTTTTTTTGATTTTGGAGTTTGGCAATTTTGATGATTTTTTTTAAATTTTTGGCTTTTTTTTATTTTAGTAATTTTTTTTTAAATTTAGACGATTTTTTGTTCCAATTTTTTTTGAATGCTTATTAATTTTTTGCGATTTTTTTTGCAATTTTAATTAAAGTTTTCATAGAATCCACAATTGTTTTCTTTAAGTAAAACGATAGTTTTATTTTAATTAAAAATAATAGTCAATTAAGTTTAAAATAATTACGAGCAGACATGGGCGGCGTCAATTACATTTCACTATCATTCAGTAGTGAAAATTTGAAATATCATTAATAATTTCAGACCTACGCTCACACTTGAAGTCTTAAACGCTTCATTAGAAAATTTGTAAAAATTTGAATACCAAACATGGGGATTAGTAACAAAATCTGGGTATTTAATTATAGGGCAATTACTCAATTACACCCAATTACATGTAATTTGACGTACAAATGTAATTGGTCTGTAATTAAATACACAAATATTGGTATTATGTCCCATGTCTGGAATTGTCAAAATTTAAAATTTTCCAAGCAAGCGTGTAAGCGTAGGTCTAAAATTATTAATTATATAACAAATTTCGCAAGTGAATGATTTTGAAATGTAATTGACGCCGCCCATGTCTGATTCCGAGTAAAATCTTAATTTAAACTGAAATCAATTAAATATTATGAATAGCACCGAATTCAATTAATTGAAACTCGATTGAGGTTTTTCCGCGATAGTACATTTTGCCATAGTTTAGTTTGTTGTAGTTTGAGTGGTGTTAATTATATTTAAAGAACTGGTTTCGTGGCTGGTGAAAAGAGGACTATTTTATTTAATTTTTAAACATTTTAAAATTTTTAATTTAATTTTTATTTGGTTTTTGTTAATACTGCTTTTATACTGAGGACCAAAATACGATTTTTCAAGTTTTCGATTTGCTTTGGAGCTTGCCGGAAAACTCATCAGCCACACGGTTCAGAACATGTTTTTACTACAGAATAAAATACAAAAGAAATTACTTAACATTCAAATTGATCATGATCTAAAAATTTTTCTCAGGAATATTTGTGAGGTTTTTTCTTTTCTATTGGAAACATTTTAGATTATTAGTAAGTTTTTTTTTTTATAGAACAGTTTCAGTACGATTTACCGTCATAACTTTTTTAGTGTATATTTTGTAAATATTGTATTTTTGAGGTTTTAAGCCGAGAATTTCCGGGACAAGATTCCTAGGAATTTTGGCGATTTTGAAATTCACGATTCCCGGAAATTTGGGTAGCAATTCCTACCAATCAAAAAACACTAAAACAACTAAAAATACGGAAAAAAGTTAAAAACTCTAAATATACATTAATTTTTTACATACTTTAGTCAAATTTTGTTAAAATTCGGTAATCAATATAGACTATAAAACATTTTATTCCACTATATAAAAACGATTTTTTAAAAAGTTTTGAAAAAAAATATATAAAAATTTTAAAATATTTCTGAAGTAACAGTGCACACTAGCGTGTCCCGATAGAAAAAATTTTTCGGTAATAGCACTCAAACGATGCGTATTAACGCCCTGAACAATAAAAGTTCAGCATCAAAACTTTTTAAGTTGATCTTCAGTTCCCTACCAGCGATTAAAATTAGCGATTCTAGTACATTTTGACAAAAAAAAAGTTTCGACGATTTGTTTCAAATGTGGCTCAAACGTTTCGTATTTTAGTCCTTTTTAAGAAAAAAATAATTTAAAGTTTTTGATAGAGTAATTTTGGTCCACTGGAAGATGTTTTAATTTTTATCAAGTAAATTTCCTTACAATATTTTCTTTAACTTTTTGCATTAAAACACTAAAAATCTTTTCATATATGACCTGTATTTCCAAAACGTTTATTGTAAGATTAAAAATGTTTTTTTTTTTTCGCTAAACGCGAGAAAAATCTGTAAAATTCAAGATATTACCTTTTTTTTTCAAGATATTACATTTTTAATCTTACAATACATGTTTTTGAAATACAGGTCATATATGAAAAGATTTTGAGTGTTTTAATGCAAAAATTTAAAGAAAATATTGTAAGAAAATTAGCTTGATGAAAACTAAAACATCTTCCAGTGGTCCAAAATTACTCTACCAAAAATTTTAAATTATTTTTTTCTTAAAAAGGGCTAAAATACGAAACTTTTGAGACACATTTGAAAAAAATCGTCGAAACTTTTTTTTAGGCAAAATGTACTAGAACCGCAAATTTAAATCGCTGGTAGGGAACTGAAGATCAACTTCAAAAATTTTTATGCTGAACTATTATTGTTAAGGGCTTTAATAAGCGTCGTTCGAGTGCTGTTACTACAACGAAATCGCAAAAACGCTGTTTTTTTCTGGCTGGGTGTGCACTGCACACCCAGCCAGAAGCAAAGTTCAGTTTGAAAAAATGACGAGAAAATGTGACTATGCCATGTTTTTGTGAGCGATCTGCAATTCCAGAAACCGTATTCCGTGAAATCCTAGCTGATCCTGTTTCAGAAATATCAACATTTCAATTTCAAAGCCAGAATCTTCGAGTTTTCAAATTTCAGTCTTACTAAAAAGTCCATAATTTTTAAACAACTTAAAATAATTTGATTCTGTGAAATTCCGTAGATATTCTTAAAGCTTTCTTATGCTATATAATATTGTATGGTTAACTTCCCGAAAAAATCATAATTTTTGTTCAAGGTGAAAAAATATTTAACTGCAAGTTTAATTAGCAGAGTTGATATCATTTGCACACCATCCTTGGAATAGACACCTCGGCTATAATATTCTAATACTATTATGTATAGTATTTACGAAAATGTAAAAAATAATAGTGGATTTAACACAACTCAATGACATACCATTTAAATTTGTTTCGGATTTCAAACTTATATTAATTGCTATTGGCCAACAGACTACAACTGCAACATACCCATGCCCTTATTGCTTTGTAAAGTTAAATCAATTACAGAACTATGATGTCCAAAGTATAGAGCTAAAGACCTTAAAACACTTGAAACAGGATTATACAAAATTTAAGTCTTCTGGTAAGGATAAAAAGAATGTTCCACAATGCCATAGTGTAGTTAATCACCCCCTATTTGTGAAAGAAGATGACGACGAAGATGATAACATCCATGTAATTGAGAAATGTATTTTACTTGAACTCCATCTTTTACAAGGATTTGTCAATCATCTCTTTTGGAATGGCATAGTTCCAATTGTAGGACGGCAAAAAGCTCTATTATGTCCAAAGAAGTTGAAGCAAATTCCGAAAAACTATCACGGCGATATTTTTGAAGGGAACGCTTGCAGAAAACTTCTAAGAGAAGCGGATAAATTGTAGGATCCAGAAATCTATGATGAAGTTGGAATATTTAAAATTTAGCCTTTCATTGCATCATTTAAAGCTATGAATACTATTGTTGACAATTACCTGACAACAAACATAGTCAATATTACTAACATAAATAAGCCCTTAACTGAACTCCGTAGATCTTTTCAAAGTACGAATGTTTCCCAAACTCTTAAAATTCATTAATTCTTTAGAGCTGGGTGTTATACGTCTGAATTATGATGGTTTGGGGTTATGGTCCGAACAAGCTGGCAAATCTATTCATAGAGAATTTCTCAAATTTTGGGATAGATTCAAGATAAATATTTTCGATGATTCAACTTTTTCGGCACGATTAAAAACGCGGTAGTTACTTCACAGCATTTATAAAAAACATTGTTTATTAGTGGATTAGGTCTATTGGAGATACCACTTAAAAAATAAAGCGACGAGGTTTCTATCCCAAGAATGGTGTGGAAATGATATCAACTCTGTTAATTAAATTTGCAGTTAAATATATTTTCACCTTGAACAAAAATTATGAATTTTTTTGGGAAGTTACCCATACAATATTATATAGCATAAGAAAGCTTGAAGAATTTTCTATCAACACAGAATAAAATTATTTTAAGTCGTTTAAAAATTATGGACTTTTTAGTAAGACTCAAATTTGAACACTCGAAGATTCTGGATCTTGAAATTGAAATGTTGATATTTTTGAAACAGGATCAGCTAAGATTTCATGGGATACGGATTCTGGAAGGGCAGATCGCCCACACAAAGATGGCATAGTCACTTTTTGTCGTCATTTTTTTCAAACTGAACTTTGCTTCTGGCCGGGTGTGAGTGATCGTTAAATTTAAATATAATTACTTTTATTTTATAACGAGCTTTCAACCTCCGTATGTTTTCAAAAATAAAGCAAATCAAAAACATTAGCTACGTTGACACTAGTATTTCGATCTAGCTAAAGATCTCATAAGAACCCGAAGTTTTAGAAAAGCTAGAGCCTCCAGAATAGGCCAAGCTTAAACAAACAAACTAGTAATGATCAATTTTGCTAAATTCTTGTCTTCTTAGCTCAAACACGTGGCTAGGGTAGTTTCCTAACAAGCATCATGATGTTACTAAACTTTCAAGACCAAAAATTTTCTATTTATAAAAAAAAATTTTGTTTTTACTCTGGCTCAAGTAATAGTTTTTACAGTTTTATTAGTTTTTTGTTTTTATATACATCGATTTTATTTTTATGTTATTTTTAATTTATAACGAGCTTTCAACCTCCGTATATTTACAAAAATAAATATAATTAGGTATAAACTTTCACTATCAAAACCTTAATATATATTTTCGAAATCCCGAGAATCCCCTAGAGTGATCAAAAAAATTTCCCGATTTCCGGTATTTGAAAAATATTGGGAGTTAGAGCTGTATTTCCTGTAAGAGCTAAATTTATAGTATATAATTTTTTATAATTAATTAAAAGCTCTAATTTTATAAAAAAATTTCAATAAACGTATAACAATTTTCTTTCTTTTTTTATTTCAGAATCCTTTCAACTTAAAAAATATACCCAAATACGCTTTTAGTTATTATCAACATAATTTAGGAATAAAATTACAAAATCCTCTAAACGGAGCTGGTACTTCGTTTAATTTAGCCACCTTTAAACGTCCTACAAATTTAAAACGTAAACACAATGAAAATTCTCAAAACTCAAAGGGAGCAATAAGAAAAGACAGACAACGATTATCGGTATATCGTCCATATATTTATACATTTCAATATACTGATGAGTATCTAAAAGGATATACAAAGGGAAAAATGTCCAATAATATAGAGTAAGTGATGGCAAATATAAATTCTAGTAAATAAATTCTAATTTTTATTCTATATCTTTAGAGCTAAACAACCTTTAACCGCCACCTTGGGTGCTAAACCTAAAATCCATCCAAAATATGATGTCCATAGAGATGTTTTAACCTGTGAACTTGTTATAAAACAGACTGGCTATAATGCTCGTGATAAAAGTATACCTTATGGTTTAAAAAACTGTTGGCATAATTGGTCTTTTTGGGCCATGTTTGCCGGCATTGTACCCATTATACAATGGTTACCAAAATATTCTCCTAAACGTGATTTATTAGGTGATGTTATGGCTGGATTTACGGTGGCTATAATGCATATACCACATGGCATGGCTTATGGTATATTGGCGGGTGTTTCACCCGGCAGTGGTTTATATATGGCCATATTTCCTACTTTAGTCTATATGATATTGGGTACTTCGAAACATATTTCGATAGGTACGTTTGCTGTGGCCAGTATGATGACTTTAAAAGTTGTACAAAATTTTGATGCTGATGTTTTAGTGGGAACAGAAGCAAGTAATGTACCAACGCCTATAGAAATAGTTACTACATTGGCCTTTACAGTAGGATTATTACATGTAAGTAGAAGTTATTACAAAAGCAATTGAAAAAAAAAGTCGACACCATTTTTTTTTTATTAAAATAAATGAAATTTAGTCTTTCCAATTGAAAATGATAATTTCTAAATGATTTTTAGATTTTCCATTTTGAATTAAGAAAATTTCATGTGTAATTGAGAATTTCTATTTGATATTGAGAAAATTCTTATAAAATTTTGATATTTTCAAATAAAAATGAGATTTTTTATTTGAAATTGAGAAAATTCTAAATTTTTCCGTTTGAAATTGAGAAAAATCGAAATGAATGTTAAATAAGAAAATTACAATTGAAACTGAGACTTTCTATTTGAAATTGAGATTTTTATTTGAAATGGAGAAAATTTTGTGTGAAACTCAGAAAATTTCACAGAATGGGAAAATTGCAAACTAAATTGAAAAAAAAATTATATTAATAGTATACATATTTGGCCTACTTGGAAATTTTTTTTGAGATCTATCCTTTATTCCCGGGAATATATGGTTTTAAAACAAACGAAAAAGTTCGAAATGTATACAGAAAATATTTTGATCGGTGATTTTTTTTTCGACAATGAAACTACTTAATTATTGTTTGCTAAATATTTTTCAGAATTTCATTTTTTAAATTTTTTTTTTATTCTAATTGATAATAATTTTTTTTCCGCAAAAGTAGAAACGTTTAGATTAGATTAGATCAGAAGGTACTATGCACCGCGACCAATGTAGGTCTTTTGTGCTGCCTAAAGTTACCTACAGATTCAAGCTACCTATAAAGCCAATTATCCTATTAGGCAAAATGTTCGCGATGTCGGAAGGCGAAATGAAGCGATCACCTAGAAACCTAAGTCTATTATCACAAAGCCTGGGACATTCGCAGAGAACATGCTCCGAGGTCTCAGACACCATCTCACAAAACCTACACATATCCGTGTCCGATTGACCCTTCTTGTGCAAATGGTATCTGAGATTACAGTGTCCAGTTAAGTACAACGCCAGGGTCCTCAAACCCCCCCCCCCCCCTTTCAAGCGACAAGAGTCGCCTCGACCCCCTACTGGAAAAAGAGATCAATCTTTTAGCCTGGCGCTGACCAGGAGAGTTTTCCCAGTAACCAGAGAATTCAGACTCTCTCCATGCCCGGAGCCTTTCCCTAACATACCCCGCAGGTATTCCACAGAATGGTTCAGGACCAATAAAGGTAGTAGAAACGTTAATTTTATTTGGAATTTCTCAATTTTATCTGGATTTTTCTCAATTTTATTTGAAATTTTCTCAATGTCATTTAAAAAATTTCTCAGTTTTAAAAGAAAAATCTCAATTTCATTTATAATTTCCCAAAATTTCAAATATAAAGTCTTAATTTCAATTGTAATTTTCTCAATGCCAACAAAATTTAAATTTCATTTAGAATTTTCTCAATTTCAATTAAAAAATCTTATTTAAATTTTTTAAGTTCAAATAAAAAGTTTCAATATCATTTGGAATTTTCTCAATTACAAATAGAAATTTTTTCCTATTTCAAATGTAAAATCTCTTTTTTTATCTGGAATTTCTCAGTTTCATGTGGAATATTTCAATTTCACTTAAAAAGTTCTCAATTGCAGTTGAAAATGGTGAAAAATTTAAAATTTTTATTGCAGTAAATTTGTTTGAGGTCCAAATTATATCAATCGTGGATCTTTTTCTAGTTCATATTAAAGTCGAAATTATAGCAGAAATTAAATATCAATCGTGTATTTTTTTATAAAGATTAAAGATAAAATTATCGCACAAATTAAATATTAATAGTAAATTTTGTATAGTGAAAATAATAGCCGAAATAAAGCGTGCACATCCATATATTTTTATAGCCCAAATTAAATTCAAAATTATAGCCCAAACTGACTACAGTCGTACATCTTTTTATAGTGAAAATTATATACGAAATCAAGCATACATCCTGTATATTTTTATAGTCCAAATTAAAGACGAAGTTATAGCCAAAATTAATTGTCAATCGGGGATATTTTTATAGTGAAAATGATATCCGAAATTAAATATTAGCCACTGATCTTTTAAACGTGCAAACAATGGACGAACTCTTAATCATAAAAACATCAATCAAGATTTTTATTGTCCAAGTTTTAGCCGATATTATATTCTGAATCGATTATCATTCGTAGATCTTTCTGAATTTAAAAACATTTAGACAAAAATATATTCGAAATTGAAATTCAATCGTGGATAATTTTAATGTGTTAATTATATTCTAAATTAATTATGAGGGGCATGAGGGCAACGAGAGGGCAGATTGTCTTGCCAACCGCGGAGCCCGAAGGCCCTTTATTGGTCCTGAACCATTCTGTGGAATACCTGTGGGGTATGTTAGGGAAAGGCTCAGGGCATGGAGAGAGTCTGAATTCTCTGGCTACTGGGAAAACTCTCCTGGTCAGCGCAAGGCTAAGAGATTGCTCTCTTTTTCCAGTAGGGGGTCGAGGCGACTCTTGTCGCTTGAAAGGGGGGGGGGGGTTTGAGGACCCTGGAGGCGTATTTAACTGGACACTGTAATCTCAGATACGATCTGCACAGGAAGGGTCAATCGGACACGGATATGTGCAGGTTTTGTGAGATGGTGTCTGAGACCTCGGCGCAAGTTCTCTGCGAATGTCCCAGGCTTTGTGATAGGAGACTTAGGTTTCTAGGTGATCGCTTCATTTCGCCTTCCGACATCGCGAACATTTTGCCTAATAGGATAATTGGCTTTATAGGTAGCTTGAATCTGTAGGTAACTTTAGGCAGCACAAAAGACCTACATTGGTCGCGGTGCATAGTGCCTTCTGATCTAATCTAATCTATCTTAGATACAAACCTTATGCTCCCTGATATATGCAGCAGATTTATTGAATTTACGATTATCAACTAGAGTGTTGCCATAATAAAAAAAATAAATATTTTACAGATTAAATGAAATGACGTTTTGAAGCAGTAACTTTAAAATAAAAAATAAACTATTCAAGTCAATTGAACTTCAATTAGAAATGAGTTTAACATAATGAGTTCTGATTTAGATTTTAAGCTTTTGAGTTAAATCAAAATGATTTCATAAGTTTTAGTATCCGATTTTGGGTGAATTAATCGCGAGTTATATTAATTGTTAGGACTTAAATCAGTTATAAAATTTACGTTTTTTCATAGTTCAAATTTTTGTTTTGCATTATTTTACAATTATAAAATTGTGTTCTCTCTTCCATTCCAGCTTGCCATGGGTTTCTTTAGACTGGGTACTTTATCATCCCTTCTAAGTGAACCTTTAGTCAATGGATTTACCACCGGTGCTGCTTGCCATGTTGTTACTAGTCAACTCAAAGATGTTTTTGGTGTTTACGTGCCCCGTCATAAGGGAGTCTTTAAAATTATCTACACCATTATAGATCTCTGTAAAGCATTGCCACAAACTAATGTGCCAGCATTAATATTTTGCATTGGCATTATAGTCTTTATGACCATATGCAATGAACTGATAAAACCCTGGCTGCGTAAACGTTGTCGTTTCCCATTACCCGCCGAATTAATAGCTGTGATTGGTGGTACTCTTATATCGATGTTGGTTAAAGTGGAACCTAGATATGGCATCAAGTTAGTGGGAGAAATACCCACCGGTTTGCCGATGCCTGTATTGCCCAGAATGGATTTGGTGTCGGATTTGATAGTAGATTCTATAGCTATTGCCATAGTTACCTACTCGATTGTCATGTCTTTGGGTTTGACATTTGCCAAAAAACATTCTTATGAAGTTAGACCTAATCAAGAACTATTTGCCATGGGTATTGGTAATATAGTGGGAGGATTTTTTCAATGTATTCCTTTGGCTTGTTCTTTGTCCAGGTCTTTAATACAAGAACAAACGGGTGGTGCTACACAATTAGCTTCTTTAGTTTCGGCTTTATTGATATTAATAACACTCTTTTGGACTGGTCCATTTTTTGCCTTTTTACCCAGAGTAAGTATGGTTTTTGGTGTTCACTCAAAAAAGTTTCACATACTCAAAAAAGTTTTACAGTTAGTGCATGACGGTGGTTCGTGTATAAATCAGTTGTTTTTAACTGGAATTACAGTTGTTTTTCTATGAAATAACACAAAACTAATATAAATAATATTTAGAAAATTTCATTATATCTCCAATTAATAAAAACGTCATAACTGCTGTACCGTTAAAATTGAAAAAATAACTGTTAAAAACAGTAGTTTTTTTTTACCAATTTTTACAGTTGTTTCAAAAAGTTTGTAGTAAGATATTATCAGTTATTTTTACGACATTGTTCGCCATTTTTACTACATTTGTTAGTTGCTTTTCAACAATTAAAAATAACTACATTTTTTTATTTATTTTAACGTCTTTTTCGCCTTTTTAACTGAATTTACATTTGTTTTAACTGTCAGTTTTAGTAGATTCTACCATCAAACTTTTTTGAGTGTAGTTTTGTCAAAGGAATTAAGTAATTTTATGTAATATTTTTTGTTTTTTTTGTTTTCAGTGCGTTTTGGCTGGTGTTATTATGGTCGCTTTAAAGCCCATGTTTATGCAGGCCAAAGAATTAAAGAAATTTGCCAAACAGGGAAAATTAGAAGTTTTAACATGGCTGTGTACTTTTATTTGTGTTGTATTGATTGACATTGATATTGGGTAAGTTTTTTTTAATATAAAGATTTAGTGCTGCCAACCCATTTTGTTGAAAAATCGTACATTTTTGTAGATAAAATCGTCAAGATAGTAATTTTGAGAATAAGAAATCGAAATATCCAAAACTGCTTATGTTTAAATAAAAAAGGTTAATGTTTAGTGTCCGACCGAACAGTTCGGCCAGAAAATGCATTTGGTCTGTATTCGGTATTTAAAAGTATTATGGACAAATTTGGCGGATGGAAAAATGTTTATTGGGCTGATTAGATGCTATTTTGAGTGTCAAATTTGAAGAAAAGTCTGTAGTTAAGCAATTTATTCACTGTTCGGCCTCGGAAAGTTCGGCCAACTTGAAAATAGTTCGGCGATCGAACTTTTAACTTTATAGCTAAACTTCCGCTTTTCTCTTAAATTTCATACACAAAATCGAATTAAATCGGCTCAACAAACATGTTTCCAATACCAAAATTTGTCATCATTGCCTCTAGATATCAAAAAACTGACAAAATATAGTTTTTTGGCCGAACTGTTCGGTCGGACACTATTAATGTTTACTTAAAACTTCGTTTGAATCACTTTATTTGTAATTATACCACCATATATTGCCCTTTATTAGCTCTTTTACTAACGCCTCCAACTTTTAAGTACACTACTTCCAGTACACATTACGCGGAATAGAAAAGGTAATATCATCGACATATTTTGAAAGCTGCAAAATTCAATGACGAAATATTTTGGTTTGTGATAAATTTAAATTTCAATCGAAATCAAAATTTCAAATCTCATTATTTTGCAGTATTTTAATTCAAAATAACATTAAGGTCAAGTTTTTGGGATGTCAGTTAAACGTAGTTTAGTTAAACCTTCAACGAATTTCGAATTTCGTCTGCAATTTCCAAGTTTTCGAAACCACATTATCTTGTTTAAAATTGTTGTCCTTATTATAATAAATCAAAATAAACCACATTTCAAAAGCAGTATTACATTTACAAACTGTGTTAAACTAAGTTTAAAGATAATCTACCTTCTAAATTCAACATAAATGTCATACATTGAAATATCTGGATTATCTTAATCGATTGATATAAGCTTTAGTATACTAGTATGTGTTTTCTGAAACAAATTATATTTGATTGAATTTTCAATTTCGAAATTGAAAATTAATTCATATTTTTTTTTTTTTGTTATATTTGGTTTCACAAAATTTGGACATACAGTGGTGGCCACGAATTTAAGACACGACATGTAACGAGCTTAGTTATGGTAATTTTTACAACCCTGCAATATCAAATAAATTTTTTTTTTTCAGTGTACTCTGTAATGTTAAGAAAAAGTACCGTTACTTGGTTTTGTTTGTTTTTACATTTTGTTGCTATTTTTATTATATTATTGTAAAAAAGTGCGTTTGAAGCTGGCCACGAATTTAAAACATATTAGAAATATCTAGCATATTAGAAACATAAAGTGATTGTTTAATGTTTTTTGAAGCTAAAGGATAAGTAATGAATGTTTTATTCCATTTTATGTTGTGATACATCAAAATATTTTGTTAGAAATGGCCAAAGGTACTTTGAGTTCGAATGCCGAACGAAAACTGATCCAACAAATGAATACTGATGGAAAAACAGTAATGAAGATTTCCAAGCTACTTAAATGTTCCAGATCCAAAATTTACAACTAGCATGGTACCACCAAAAATGTCAAACAGCAACCTAGAGCCCGAAAAACTACACCCAGGGAGGATAGCTTAATTTATAAAGCAGCTGTTAAAGATCCTTTCACGAGCGCAAATAAAATTAAAACTGAGATTTCATCAGATTTTGGTATTAATATTTCGTCCAGAACAATAAGAACACGTCTGAATGAGAAAAACTTACGTGGGTGTATTGCACAACGTAAACCACTTGTGTCAAAAAAAAATATTAAATCCCGACTAGCGTTTTCAAGAGAACATCTTAATAAACCGATGACATTTTGGAAAAATATTCTTTGGAGCGACGATTCGAAGTTTTGGCGCTTTGGTTCTGATGGAAAACAGTACGTATGGCGCCCTCCAAACTTGGAGCATCACCCAAAATACACCCTTAAAACGGTTTAGCATGGCGGTGGCAATGTCATGGTGCGGGCAGCATTTTCCTGGCATGGGGTAAGACCCATTCACAGATTATCACTAAAATGGATTAGCACATATACAAAAAACATACTGACAAGCATTATGATACCATTCGCTGAAGACAATGTGCCTCTAATGTGTAAATGTATGCATGATAATGACCCTAAGCACACTTCACAACTAGTGAAGTGTTGCTTAGAGGAAAACAATATCAACGTTCTGAAGAGGCCAGCTCAATCCCCTGATCTCAATCCAATTGAGAACTTGTGGAATGATGCTAAGGAGCATGTACGAACAGTAAAGCCAACAAATTTGAGCGATATATGGGAAGAAATTCAAAAAGCTTAGTATGCCATTTCAAAGGAACGTTGTATGACATTAGTTGAAATTTTACCCAGGAGATGCGCTAATGTGATCCAAAATAAATACTTTCCCACCAAATACTAAAATTTTTTTATGAAGCAGAGCTTTACTTTAGTGAATTAACGTTTATTATGCCTATGTCCTAAATTCATGACCAGGCTAAAACTTGTATTAATCTGTATAATATGTAAATAAAAATTCCTAACAAAATATAGGTAACAAACTATTGTTAATTTCTTTTCATAACATTACTAGTATCTTTGAAAAAATAACATGGATCTAAAATTTTTTCGATAAGATGTAAAAATTATCAGATATATACATGTGAAATGTCGAGTCTTGGCAACCACTGTATAAAAAATAGTTTTGAAAAAATATATTGATTTATCAAGAAGGAGAAACGTGGAAAATTACTATTTTATCAGTGATTTTCAACTAAATATAAATCATTCAGAAATTTACATTTTTGGATTTACCTTTCAAAAATATATGAAAATTCTTTCGGTTTTTGTTATATTTTAAATAAAATTAAAATTCATTAAAATAAATCTTTTAAAATGATGATAAATCACAGATTTTTTTCAATTTAGATGTTTTAAGTTTTAAATAAAAAGAGAATTGAAAAACTTTTTTCAGTAAATTATAGATAATAAAAATTTTAAATTTTCAATAATTCGATCTAAATTAAAATGTTTCCAAATGGAGACAACTCGTTAAAGTTGGCAGCGCTTTAAAGTTATGAAATTATTTTATTATAAATACATTTTTTTCATTTCAGTCTCCTAATTGGTGTTTGCATTTCCCTATTAGCTCTCTATATCAAAGGTTTAAAACCGTATTCCTGCCTGCTGGGTTATATACCAGAAGCCTCTGCAGTCTATGTAGACATAAAACATCATCGTAATGCTTTTGAAGTACCGGAAACTAAAATTTTCCGCTACATTGGCTCGTGTAACTTTGCTACCTCGTTATATTTTCGTAAAAATCTCTATAATGCCTTAGGAATGGATAATGAAAAAATGCGTAGAGCTTCCTATTTGCCTATGCCACAAAATGGTTCAGGAGGGCCAACGGCTAATGGTGGTAGTGCTTTAAGTAGTTTAAATTCTTCATTTCGTTTTTTGGTGCTTGACTTTTCCATGTTGGGTCACATAGATGTAGCCGGTTGTCGACTATTGTCGGATATTAAAAAAGAATTAGAAAAACGAGGTATACGCATATTTCTAGCCAGTCCTTCGGATAGAGTATATGATACTCTGGTACATAGTATGGCTTTGGGAGATGGTCCCTTTGAAATATTCCCCACCCTACATGATGCTGTGGAATATGCTAATGCCTGTCGTACAGCGTGATATTTACAACTTAAAAAGGCTTAATAGATAAATTGTCCTTATGACAATGTTTAGTGATATAAATTATTTTGGTAATTTGTTTAAAAATCTTAAAATTTTAATTATTTTAAGAGTTACTAACATTTTTAATAAAAGCAACTATTATTTAGAACCAGAATTGGGCGACGTCAATTACATTTCAAAATCGTTCACTTATGAAATTTTTCTATATCATTAATAATATCAGACCTACACTCACACTTGAGTGAGCTTAATCGCTTATTTGGAAAATTTGTAAAATCTTTAATACCAAACATGGGGATTAGTAATAACATCTGTACAGGACAATTACTCAATTACACCCAATTACATGTAATTGAACATAAAAAAGTAATTAGCCTGTAATTAAATACACAGATATTGGAATTATGTCCCATGTCTGGTATTGATAAAATTGAAAATTTCCCAAGGAAGCGTTTAAGACCACAAGTGAGAGCGTAGGTCTGAAATTATTAATGATATAGAAAAATTTCACAAGAGAACGATTTTGAAATGTAATTGACGTCGCCCAAGTCTGTTTAGAACAAAATCTGTAAATGAGATAAAGTAGAAAAACCCCCATTAAGGTATTTTAATTTTTGAAATAGCAAAAAAAAAAACACGAAAGTTATCTCTACAAGTGCCTGAGTTATTAAGTCTAAAAAAAAGTTTCCTTGAACTTACATTTCTTAAATTTTATATAATATAATTATATAATTATTTGCTTTTGTTTGTTAAAAATAAATATATATTTTTTATATAAGTATTTGTGTAAATTTAAACAAAAAGTACTTAATATGATTTATAACCAGGGACCGGAAGTTCATGCAAACGCATGTTTTTTTTTCCTTAAGTCTGAAAGCAGGTTAAACAAAATATCTTTGAGAATCAAAGAATTTGCATTAAAATGGCATCGATTTGTTAGTGCATATTTTTGCATATTTTGCTATAAATGCATATTTTTGCTTTAAATGTATATTTTTATTGCATATTTTTACTTATTTTGCTTTAAATGCATATTTTTATTGCATATTTTTTACTTATTGTGCTTTAAATGCTTATTTTTATTGCATTTTTAGTTTTTCCTAAAAAAATACTTTCAAATTTCTTTTATATTTCACCGAGCACTATACACGTACTCAGCTTTTTAGAAGCTCAACTGGGATTTTGTTAGTTTAAAAAGCAAACTAACAAAAAACGTGCATAGATAGGCACTTAAAATTAACTACTTTTCAAGATTTTAAGCAATTTTAATTTAGTTTTAAAAATAATTTGTGTTGCGTAATATATTCTCTGCATACGTTTAGCAGAATTGACATAAAATTTTAATTTAAATGGAAAAAACGCATTTTAAAAACACTAAAAACTGTTTCTCTTTAATAAAATGTAAGAGGGCACTGAAAACTCACTTTAGTCAAGTCGAACTGAATTAAAACTCTATTTTTTATATTTTATATTTTATATTGTTTTTTTTTTTAAGTAAAATTAAGAAAAAAAGTGCATATTTTTTTAAATTTTAGTGCATATTTTAAGATTTTAAATGCATAGGCTCCTAAAACACACATTTTTAGTACATAAAGTTCCTGTCCCTGTTTATAAAGAATTTACTCTATAACTGAAAACTACACCTTTTGCAACTGTAATTCAGAAAATATCAATTGAAATTCAGAAACTGCATTTGAAATTTAGAAAATATCATTAGAGTTTTAGAATTTCCATTTGAAATTCAGATTTTGCGTTTGATATTCAAAAAATATCTATTGAAATATCACTTGATATTCAAAAAATATCATTTGAAATTCAGAAAATAGTAATTGAAATTTAAAAACACGTCAATTGAAATTCAGAAATACATCAATTGTAATTCAGAAAACTTTAATTGATATTTAGAAAATATCAATTAAAATTCGAAAAATATCAATTGAAATTCGGAAAATATAATTTTATATGATGAAAATGTTAATTAAAATTGCAATGAAATGTTTTCTGAATTTCAATTGATATATTCTGAATTTCAGGTGATGTTTTCTGAATCTGAATTGATATTTGCTGAATATCAGTGGTTGTTTTCTTAATATTAAATGAAATTTTCTGAATTTCAATTTCAAATGGAAATTCTGAACTTCAATTAATATTTTCTTAATTACAATTACAAAAGCTGTAGTAGTTTTAAAAAACTTTTAAGTTTTGATTTATAATTTGTATGGAATTTGACAAAAAAAAAAATTCGAAAAGTTTTCAAAAACTACTAGTTTTCGGTTAAATATTATATGTAAATAGATTTGTATATTTAATTCATTTTCAAAAAAAAATATATAAAACTTATATAGGGAGTACTATTATAAATGACATTTCATGTTTATTTTAAGTGTAAGATTTATAATTTTTGTTTGATAAACATAATAAAATTATTTATTTAATTAATATTAAGTAAAAAAAAAAATTAAATTATTGTTTTAAAATAATTAAAATAATAAACAATTGTTGAAATTATGAGAAGTATCAGAAATTGTGAAATGATTAAGAAAAAATATAAATTATTTTATTTAACGAAAAAAATGAAGTTTTTAATTTTCGGCGAATAACACTCATGTACATCAAAATTCTTTCTATAATTTAAAAAGTTGAATTCAAAAGATGTTGTCCTCCCGATTACAACACTTATAATCGGGATTGAAAACTTATATAATTATTTATTTTCATGATCAATTAGAAATTAGTATGGAAAACTTATACCATTTTGAATATACAAGTCCAAATTGCCTAAAATAAGCCTAACTTTGCTAAGCTGAATTCAGAAATACGTAAAAATTCATAATATTGTCATAATCACAGACGCGCTACCTGTCATATATCCTAGCACCTAAAAAATGTTCTTGGAATTGTTGCAATCTAACGAAATTTTTTATGTAAATTTATTTGGTATGCATCTAGAAAGGAGTTAAACAAAATTTGTTGATTTTTAAACAGGTATACGTCTAGTTTCCAAATAGCCTTGAAACGAAAAAATACCTAAAAGCTACAAAAGTTAAAAAGAATGTATCGAACATTTTATTAAGCTATAAATATATTTGGTGAATTTCATTGAATTCGAAGCAAGTACACATCAACCTTTCATATATCCCTGAATGTATTTTTAAGTCTGGGTGGTTATTATGTAATTCGATTCGAAAAGAAATTCGATTCGAACAGAATTTTCACATTGAAAATAATGTAATAAAAAGTACTTTTTAATGGGCAAAAATTTTAAAAACGTGTAAACAATGTTCTAGTAAGTGCGAAAAGTAAAAAAAAGTTAGACTTTTAAATACAGATATCATTTTGCAAGAGTTTTAAGATTTCCGAATTCGAACAAAAATTTTCGAATCGAATTACATAATAACCCCCCTGTTTTTGATTCGAGCTTCAAAAATGTTTGGCACCTATCAAAAATGTAGATGAATTCATTACGCAGCAATAACTGAAATTACACGTCAACTTCTCATTTATACTTTCTTGTTCATCTCGTTATAATTTTACAAAAATTAGTTTTTTCAAATTATAATATTTGTTCCCTGAAGAAGTCACCCAATGTGGAGACGAAATATTGGAAATAAATAATTAATAAATAAATGATCTTAAGCTCGTTTAAACTAAAAAGAGTAAAAATATATATATAATTATCTTATATATAAAATTCTCGTGTCACAATGTTCGTTCCCGTACTCCTCCGAAACGGCTTGACCGATTCTCATGAAATTTTGTGAGCATATTGAGTAGGTCTGAGAATCGGCCAACATCTAAAAATGGGCGTGATCGGACCAGTGGGCGTGTCAGCTCCCATACAAAGTAAATATTTAATATCATATATCTACAGTTCTATAATAGCCAGAGTCTTAGAAATTTGTGCACGTTGATTATTTGTTAATGCGAATAGTCATGGGAAAAATGGGCGTGATCGGACCAGTGGGCATGTCAGCTCCCATACAAAGTAAATATTTAATATCATATATCTACAGTTCTATAATAGCCAGTCTTAGAAATTTGTGCACGTTGATTATATTATGAATAGTCATGGGAAAATTGGGCGGGATCATACCAGTGGGCGTGGCAGCTCCCATACAAAAAAAAAAAAAAAAAATATTAGCTATATCGCCTTCAAATTTTGTACGAGTCCATCAATTACAAATATTAGTAGTCGAACTGAAAATGGGCGGAATGGGATAAATGGGCGTGGTACCAAAAGCAAAAAACAAATAAGCATTAAAATAAATCATCACATTCAAGACTTTTTGCTAGGTTATTTAATAATGTTGTTTAAAAATTGTTTTAGCGTTCCTCATAGTCCTAGAATAAAGGCGATATAAGGACAAAGAGGCGTTGGGCTTCCCATGAAATTAAAAATTTTAAAATGATTTACTAATGTGAATTTTTTTTTTTAATTATATATTTGCGTAAAAAAATTTTCTTGATTTAAAGAATTAATTACAATTAAAATTTGAAGGCAAAGCAACGTTTGCCGGGTTAGCTAGTAATTATATATAATTATCGTCAACGCATAATTATCGTCAAAAACAGTAATTTTTTGTTAAACTTTTGCATACGTATACTCTAGGATATCTAATACTCATTACCGTTTACAGTTCCTTAAAATTGTGTAAAGTTGCTTTGAAGAACCATATTTCCCAAAGTAGATGGACTATTTCAAAGATATAAAAAACATATGAATGTTGAAATCGTTTACTTTACAATTTCTAATTAAAAACCTAACGCAAGTTTTGATTTTATTTTGAACTTTGTTTTATATTTATAAAATCTTAACAGCACTAAACTTTGAATACCATTATCTTCTAACGTATATTGACTATTTGAATATTTTAAAAAGCGTCTGAAAGCTATAGTTATCTACTTTACGATTTAAATTACAAAAATAACGTTTCTTTTTTAAAAATGCATTTTAACTGAGAGGTTTATTTAAAATGCATTTTAGAAAAAACCCGTGATTTTTGAACCGTAGACTATACCAACTACAGTTTTCAAATGATTTTTAATTTAGGGAAATAGTCAATATACTTTAGAAGATAATGATCTTCAAAGTTCCGTGCTGTTATAATTTCGTTTCAATTATGATTTCTTTTAACATCCTAAAAAAAAACTAAAAAATTTATTTTTATATGGAAAATGTAGTAAGCTATGTTTGGAAAAATGATTAAATAGTTAGCATTCTGGTCCCAAAAAAGTCGAAGTTGTTATTTATTAAAAAAAAATATAAATTTTTAAAAAATGACAACGTTTTAAAAATCGAAAGTGGCGAAAAAGTGCAAATGCGTTCATAAATTGCATTTACATTATAAATGCATTTTCGCAAAAAAAAAATAAAGGGTTTGTGTTTTTAACAACAAATCGTAAAATAGACAATTGAAGCTTTCATATGCTTTTTAAATCTTTGAAAAATTTGTTCTAATTTAGGAAATATGACTTTTCAAACTTCACAACTTTTATTTTTTTCTTGTATTTTTTAAACACTGAAAACGGCACTAAAAACGTGAGATTACAAAATTTTCAGAAACTGAAAACGGTAGTGACTTAAAGAAATCATAGAGAATATGTGTACAAAACATAAAGGAATTTAAATGACCCACGGTCGGATTTTGGCGGATCTATTCTGGAGTGGACAGTCATATATGGCACTGTATATAATATATAATTAGATATAATTATATCTGATCCCGATTGAAAAAAATTATATAAGCCATTTCAATATATATATAATTATATACGGAAATTTGTGAATATAATTATATATGCTATAAATACTATAAAATCTGATATAATCAGATATAATTATATCCGAAAAAGGAATATTTAATTTTTTATAGCACCATATAAACAAATTTTGGGATAATCAACTGCATATATAATTATATAAAATTATAAGTGCTATGTATGATTATATATAATTTTATGTAAATATATATAATTAATTATATATGTCTTACAAGAGCTGTACTTTTTAGTATCATTTTTCTCTTCTCTACCACATATTGACATGTAGCGACATCTACTTCATTTTGCATATATTTTTTAATCTGGTTGTCGTCCACACTATTAACGTGCTTATCAGTACAATTTTTTTCGCATTATGAATTAGTAAAACATTAGTTCAAAACAGTTATATGCTGAATAAGTATAACTAAAATTTTAGCTGAATCACAATTTTAGCAAGAATTTGCTGAAAATTAGTATACTTGATTTACTAGACGTTTTACCAACTTTTCTATTAACTTATTTCACATTTTCACTCATAACTTTTCTATGAACTTTTTTCAATATTTCACTCATAACTTTTGAACCCGCTGAACCGATTTTGCTCATTTTTTTAAATTTCAAACATTTATGGCAAATATACATCAATCTATGTAAATAAGCAGTCCGTATTGCGTTTTCGCGCCAGCAGAATTTTCAATGAAGTTGAGAATCATAGTCTGCTAAAGTTAGGTGGCCTAAGTTGTATCTGAAAAAGTTAGTTAAAACTTTTAACTAACTAGACTGTTAAATACACTGACAATGCTAGGTAAATTCGATAAGAATTTAGCTAAATCAACACAACTTTTAGATAAAATTAATGCTAAAATTTCGAAAAAAAATCTCGATTTAGAGACAGGTCAATATGTATTACCGACGCACAGTGGCGCCTTTTGACCTTTTTCGTTGCAAAAATCATAACTTTTAAAGTAATAAAGATATTTTAAAAATTTAAAAAGCATTTGAAAGAAGACTCCCCTAGCTTCAAAATACATGACCCGCAAGGTGATAGGCCATCCGCGGCACTGTGCACAGTGTTGTCTTTTGACGTTTTTCGTTGTAATCATTATAACTTTTAAAGTAATAAAGATATTATTAAAATTTATAAAGTATTTGAAAGATAATCCCTTTAGCTTAAGAATAATTAACCGGCATGGCCGTCACAGTGCATCGTTTTGACTTCTTTCGTTGCAAAAATCATAACTGTTGAAATTATCAGAACATATTTAATGTTTAAAACGCACTTGAATTTTATCTCGTTTAGCTTCAAGAAAACCGCACCCGCATTGTAAAAGGCCCACTGCGGCACTGTGCACAGTGACACATTTTGACCTGTTTTGTTGCAAAAATCCTGTCTTTTGAAGTAAAGAGATTTGTGAATCCAAAAATCATTTAAAATATAACTTTATCACTAGTTTTTTGTTTAACATTTTTTAATGCTTTTTCCACACACTTTTTTCACTTTGATTGTCACTGGCTAGATATTGAGACTAGATAACATTATTAGCACAGAATATTTGGAAATAAAGCTTTAAAAAATGTGTGTGCTTGCCGATGCCTACTACAATATTTTTTATTTTTGTTTTTTTTTGCAATGTTCAGTTAAGTGCAAGATGAAATACTCATTGCTTTAATTTCATTTCTTTATAATTAGCTGTAGGTTCAATTTTAACAGCTTATTCACTATGGTTCAAAAAGTTAATACTTTTTAAATTAAAAACTTACTAAAAATAAATTTAGTTAATTTTTTTATGTACAAAAACCTTTGTCCGTTTAAAAAATTCTTAAAAATCCCAACATGACACATATACTTGTACTTAAGTATTTTTTTGCAATTCATATGTTTTACATTTTTTTTATTTAAAATCCCAAATTTAAACTTCTAAAATATCTTAATTCGTTCAGGAGATAGAGCTCATCAAAGTGGTAACTTTTCCGAAATTTTTTTCCGCTAGGGGGCGTTGTAAGCGAATGAAAAAGCATAAAAAAACTAAATAATAAATTAAACCCCAATACATCTACTAAGTTTGGTATACAATTAGAGTGGATCTCAGTGCTGCCCAAAATCTGTTTGAATATTTTGAAAATATATCTTTTTGTAGTAAAAGTTGTTACAGTTTTATTGTTTTTTCATGTACCCGGGCAAGTACGGGCACCCAATTTCAAGAAAATAAGTTAGAGTATTAAATACTTAACAACCTCTGTTTAATAGTTCCCGTCACAAACCGTCACTTTTTTGTTCTATTCTATTAAGTGTGAAAAAAGACTCAAATATCATGTGTTTGCAAAATTGCGCCTGAAAAAAAGTATTGGACCGAATAACCCTTTTTTTTTTTGGAATTAACATACCTTTCATCCGACACCAAAAAATTAATTATCGGTTGCATAGTTTGCCTGAAATTCAATTGAAAAGATGATATTTTTTTTTTATTTAAACATTTTTTTGTAAGTCCGAAAAATTGTCAACTTTGATTGACTCTAGAATTCATAATTTTTATCCGATTTTTTTGATTCTTAATCAGTGAGAAGTTCTCTATCAGATGTAATTATTCATTTTATCAAATTCTTCTGTCAAATTTTTGATTTTTGCAACGCTTTTAGGGAAAAGGCGCCACAGTGAGACGTCGGTAATAAGGATTACTTTATGGGTTAATAAGAATTACTTTTTCTGTTCATTTTTCTCCACATTGTTTAGTTTTCGAGATAGGGAAAATTTTATGATTATTATATGATGCAAATCTGTTGGCTAACTTATAAGAATATTGTTAGGGTATTTAACAAAAAAACAGTTGATTTTTCAGTAAGTTGGTTGATATACATATATACCTGATCAAAATCATGAGTTCTGGTGTGTGGTGGATTAGAATGAGTATGATGAGGACCTAGTCGCTTAGGTCGAAAGTGCGCCACTCCCTCTAGTGCTGCTATTCACAAGCATTTTCTTCGTCTTTCTCTTACATTTATTAACCATTAGTGTTTTCTATTTATAATAGTAATATTTTAATTATGATCTCAAACCTGACAATACAAAATGATACGATATTCAAAAATTTAATTTTAATATATTTTATTTAAATATTTAAATTATCTTTAGTCATGCTTCTTAACATGAACTTCGTTCTTCCCCTTCAATTTAATTACTTTAAATTGTAATCAAACGTTCTAAGGTCACGTATTTGTATTTAAATCACAACAAATCGTTTAATTTTTAAAGACATTCAAATTGCATATTAGATATTAGTCGTAATTTAACAAAATTTGGATTATTGAATCATCAAAAGGGAAGAATACTAAATAAAATAAAACGGTTGAAAACAAATTGACAGAACCTAAAACCGATATCTTTTTTCGAATAAATTTTTCAAATAAATTAAATACCTTTTATATTGACCTTTTTCAGAATTTGATTTTATAGAACCTTTTTAGGAGATGTTTCAATAAAGAAAATACCAAAAAAATTGAGTTCTCAATTAAATTCCTTATCTCTTACTTAAAAAGGTTTAGCAGTAAAATCAACTGAACTAAACAGTTAAAACAGCTTTAAATACAGTTAAAAAGGCGACAAAGAAAATTACTGTCAAAATAACTAAAAATTTATTACAGTTATATTAGTTTTTTGTTTTCATATACATCAAGATTATTTTTATGTTATTTTCAATTTATAACGAGCTTTTAACCTCCGTATATTTTCAAAAATAAAGCAAATCAAACATATTAGCTAGGTTGATACTAGTATTTCGATCTGGCTAAAGATCTCATCAGAACCCGAAGCTTTAGAAAAGCTAGAGCCTCCATAATAGGCAGAACTTTAACAAAAAACCTATTAATCATCAATTTTGCTCCATTCATGTCTTCTTAGTAATCAAGCACGTGGTTAGGGTCTTTTCCTAACAAGCATCATGACGTTACTAAACTTTGAAGACCAAAAATGTTCTATTTATATACAAAATTTTTAGTGTTTACTCTGGCTTAAGTAATATTTTTTACAGTTTCATTAGTTTTTTGTTGCTTCAAACAACTGTAACAAAAGTGCAGTATTTTTCTTTATTTTTTATTTTTTAATAAGTGTCATACACAGAAAAAATTATTGTCAAAAAATTTCAATTAAACTTTTGTTTGATTTCAAACTCACTTTCAATTAAAAGTTGAATTAAATTTGTAATGGAAAATGAATTTGGTGCATAAAATAACCCATAATGACCACAAAGATTTTTTTTGGCCAGTTTTATAAAATTTATAAGGTTTTTTACAATTTTAGCGATTTTTTTAAATTTGATAAAGATTATAGACCTATACCTAAACTTCTTTCTGATAATCAGTCTGGTTATCGTTCTGGGAGAAGCTGTAGTACAGCATTGCTCAAGGTCTTGGAGGACATTCGACCTTCTTTTGATAGAGGAGACCTAACTGTTGTTGTGCTAATCGACTTTTCAAAGGCGTTTGATACCGTAAACCATAATGTTTTATTATTAAAACTTAGGGAATATTTCGGTTTTAGTAGAAGTGCTTCAGAGCTTATCAGTTCGTATCTGTTAGATCGATATCAAAGAGTTAGTTCAGATAATGCTTTCTCAACCCTCAAACCAGTTTTTTCTGGTGTCCCACAGGGTTCAATTCTTGGTCCTATATTATTTAGTTTATTTATAAATGATATTGTATACTGCTGTAAAAGTTCTAATATACACCTTTATGCTGATGATGCACAAATTTATCTTTCGAGACCAATAGGATTGATTGAGGACTTAGGATGTCGGTTAAATGAGAACCTAGGTGATATATTTCGTTGGTCTGTGAACAATAACCTTATGATTAATGCCTCGAAAACGCAAGCCCTTCCAATTCATAAAGGCATTTGTAACGATATTTTACCGGAAATTATTTTGCAAGATAAGTCGATAAATTATGTTAGTAAAGTGAAAAATCTTGGTTTTGTAATCAACACTGAGCTTAACTGCAAGGATCACATTAATTATACAATAATGAGAATGTATAATGTCCTCAGGAAACTTTGGCACTCTGCATTATATGTTCCTAATGATACTAAACTAAAATTGGTGAAAACCCTCATTATACCTATCATGACTTATAGTGCTATCGTATTTGGTAACCTTGACTCAGTGTCTAATAATAAATTACAATTGGTTATCAACAATTGCGCTCGATATGTCTTTAACAAAAGAAAATTTGATAGCATATCTCATTACTCCATACGAATTTTAGGAAGTAGATTGACATCTTATCTTAACATCCGTAATTTAATATTTTTACACGAGATTATTTACAAGAAAGAACCTGATTATTTATATAAAAAACTTAATCTTGCTCGGTCTAGTCGTACGTGCAATATTAATATACCTGATTTCAACTATTAATCGTCCTCAAGAATGTTCTTCGTTAGTACTGTGAAATTGTGGAATTATTTACCTAACTCACTTAAATCCGATCCCCGTGAATTGGTTTTCAAAGCGGAGGTTTTAAAGCTTTATAAGTAGCAATTATTTTTTTTTTTTTTTTTAAATTTCACTTTAATTGTTATTTTAACTTTTATTGTTATTGTATTTTTAGGTTTATAACATGTTATATATAATTTTATAAATTGATATTATAATGTTTGAGGTGCCCTAAGAGACTCTTAAGTCTTATTTGTACCAAAAGAAAAGAATAAATAAAATAAAATAATTATTTTTTTTTTTTTGATCGATTTTTCAAATATTTGCGATTACTAATGTTTGTTGATTTTTTAAAGTTTGTAATTTTAGAAATTTTTTTCCAATTTTAGAGATTTTTTTTTAATTGTAGCGATTTTTCAAATATTCGCGATTACTAATGTTTGTTGATTTTTTTTAAAGTTTGTAATTTTAGAAATTTTTCCCAATTTTAGCTATTTTTTTTTAATTGTAGCGATTTTTCAAATATTTGCGATTACTAATGTTTGTTGATTTTTTTAAAGTTTGTAATTTTAGAAATTTTTCCCAATTTTAGCGATTTTTTTTTAATTGTAGCGATTTTTCAAATATTCGCAATTGTTAATTCTTGTTGAATTTTTTAAAGTTTTGTAATTTTAGAAATTTTTCCAATTTTAGAGATTTTTTTAATTGTAGCGATTTTTCAAATATTCGCGATTATTAATTTTTGTTGATTTTTTTAAAGTTTGTAATTTTAGAAATTTTTTTTTTAATTGTAGCGATTTTTTCACCAATTTTTGGCGAAACTTAAATAAAATTTTAATACAGCAGTTTTCTGATTTAACGAGCCATCGGTTTAACGAATTCGGGATTTAACGAACTCATAAAAATTTTGAATTGAGTACCTTATATTACGAACACATTTTGTACTCGATATAACGAACAAATACAAAATTAGAGTCTTAAGTATAGAATGAGATGCAAATACAAAGATTTCCGCAAATAATATGCAAAAGCAATAGACATATAGAAAAAGGGGATTCCCCAACGATGTTCTGGTTGCGTTTTCTAATATCCGATTCTGATTTCTGATTCTGATGCAAGATCTCTACAAATTCATATGAATTTATTTTATTTATTACTCTGTTTATAATTAAAATAATAATAAAGGCATTCTCCAAAAAATTTTAGAGTTGTTATTTCCATAGTTTTTGATTAAACAAACTTTGTCATAAATAGTACTCGGTTTAACGAATTTTTCAATTTAACGAACAGGGCTGACATTATATAGTTCGTTAAATCGAAAAACAACTGTAGTTTGTATTAAAAATTTGTTTGAAATTAAAAACAATATTCAATTAAATGTTTAATATATATAACTAAAACCTTAATTGAAAATAAAATCAATTTAATATTCACAAATTATTTTAATTGATGCTACAATTTTTTTAATAGTACCGAATTCAATTAAACTTTTAATTGAATCAACAAATACTTTAATTGAATCTCGATTTTTGTTTTTTCTGTGTAATATGTAGTTTATTATTTTATAAAAAAAAAACAATTGCAATTGTGATTAAAAACAAAAACTACCGATAACTACACAAACAACTGTCAAGTAGTAAATGTAAAACTTTTTTTTAGTGTTGGTATGGAATTTTTTACATATTTTCGTGTTCACGCCAAAATCAATGTTCGGAAACTGGGTATCTTTGTTGTTAAAAAAAAAAATATTTCAAACTAAATTAACTTTACTTTTGTTTTCAAACTAATTTTACTTATTTTAATTTCTGTAATTAACAATTATTTTAAATGCGCAAAACAAAAATTGAAACCTTATAAATAAAATCTACATCTACAATAGTCTTAAAAATACCCATAAAAACCTTTAAAAATTCCCATAAAAATTGTCAATTTAATAGTTAAATATCTGTAGAAAAAAAAAACAATTTACAACCATATAATTGTGGTTTTGTTTCATTTAAAAGTTTTTTAACGAAAAAATTGTTTGTTTTTTTTTTGTATATTGTTCGTTAACAATTAAGTGTTAACTCATGTGTTAAGTGTTAAATACATTTTTTACTTATGTTTTGAGAAGTTTTTTTTAAAGTATTGAAGAAAACAATGAACTTTTTTCAAAATATTGAAATCGTTTGTTTTCCCCCGAAAGACCTTTAAACAAAAATTACAAAATAATTTGTTAAGAATTTACTAAACAAATACTACAGCATGTTTGAGTTTGTAAATAAAAATATTTACAAAATATAATTTGGTATTAAATGAACTTGACCTTAACTTCGAATATGTGAAATTATTTGAACTTCTATTTAAATTTACAATTTGAGAAACAAAAAATTTAAAAAAAAAAAATCATTTGAAAATTTGTCGCCATAAGATTTTGGTGTCTAGAGTTAGGCAGACAAGGTAACGGAACTGATCGTCTTTAACTTGGTAAAGTCCAGAACCAATCCTTGCTCTTGTAACTAACTAAGAAGATTCACGACCTCCGACCCTCCGGGGCAGGTGGACACCGGGCAATGATATTATAGCACCCGCTATGATATTAGCAAATGTGAACAACGTTTCATCTGTTCTTGGGCCAACCCGACATATTCGGGGATTAGGGTCAAGCAGATTACTGCACTATTATGGCTGGATAGTGCAATAGGGATGGTAGCGGAAGAACCATTAAAAGTCAACGGTAGCGCCCAAAAGCTTCCAGGAAGCCTACGCCTGTTCTTAGTCAAAAAGGAGTGGCTCCACTAAGATCTTCTTTGTCCTTACATGCATCGAAGAAATCCTGGCAAACTAGTCAACAAAAACATGAATAAAACGCAAACAGAAAATAATAATCTTCCAGGAGGTCACAGACGTTTGTCAAATCCTCCCGCTTTGGCGGCAAGCTCCACGTGTCTGGGAGGGAGCAATTCATGTTTAGACAGTATTTTAGAAACCTCTAGAGGCCCTATGCTCCACAGGGAGTTAAGTGGAAATGAAGAAGAAGATTTTGAACAATTTTAAAGTTGTGGCGTAATATAAATTTGATTTTTATTAAAAAATATTAAACTTTACTGGAAGACTTTTATAATGAACACACAATTAGGCTGAAATATCTTCTTTGAAGGGAAAGTTCAAAGTTCCACAGCATATAGGCGGAATATTATTAAAGGACATCGTCTTAACTTAAAAACTGGTAAGCGAATTTTAATTAAATTTGACAAAATTAACAAATTTTTATATTAGTCACAATATGTATTAATATGAAAAAAAAATATATTAAAGTTAACCAGGTTTTTTTTTGTAAAATTTCGCAATTTTCAAAATGCGAAAATTGCCATAAATTCTAAATTCACCACATTTAGAATTCGGAATTTTGATATAATAATTACAAAAAAATATATATTTATTTATTGAATCAGTAGTGGTTGTTTGTAACTCCGATTACAGTTGTTTTTCTATGAAATAATACAAAACAACTATTATGACAACTAAAGAATAGCACTTTATTTTTTTGACAGTTACTTACACCAGCTATCTTTAGTATTATATACAACTGTCAAAACAGTATTTTTGCAGTATACAGTTACACCCCAGCAAAACCACACATTACCAAATCATGGGTAAAGTAATGTATCGCCATAGGGCTTCATGCCTTACTTCACTGATGAATTTTACAGGCGATGAGCCTCAAAGTAACTCATTACATGGTGGGAAAAAGTAATGTGTCTATAAATAGATTTTCATAAAAGAAATGCATAAAATTTTTTTTTACAGATATTTTTTTTTTAATTAAATAAATAACTTTTTTTTTTATTAAATAAAAAACTTGGTCATGCTGGGATTCGAACCTGAGGTCTCTGGTATTTAACAATTAGTTAGGCGAGAACTCTACCAACTGAGCTATCGATACATACAATATTTTATTGCGTAACATGTAGATGAGTTGTTTTGCTTCGTGTTTTCGTTCGTGATATCTAAAATATACACCTTACCATTATGCTTACAAAAAATCACAAAGTAATGTGTCTATAAATAGATTTTCAAAAATATATATTAATAATTACTTTACGTTTATAATTCATGCATTATGTAATTGATTATCGGTAAGTCATTATTTTATGTTTTGAAGTAATGTAAAATGTAATGAGGTCTCATTACAAGGTAATCCATGAGTGTTCAATTATCGGTAACTCATTACTTCTTGTTGGAAAATAATGATACAGGTAAGGAGTACACATTACAAGGTAATGCATTACTTTATCGCACCCATTACCAAAGTTTTGCTGGGACCCATATTCATAAGTAAAAGTTAGCAAGGAGTTAACATGTATGCTATTCATAATACACTTGTCATACTCTTGTTAAGTTTATGTTAACAAGATTCTAAACTGTTGTTAAGAGTTTACAAAACAGCTGTTTTCTGTCAAAGTGACTGCGATTATAAAAAATTAATATACATTTTTGTGTCCAAAAAATATTTTTTAATATCTAAATTATTTGAACGATTAATAATTTAGAATCGTTGGACTTTTTATTAAATAGAACCCGTAATCGTGCGGTTAAATTTTATAAAAAGAAAAAAACTCATTTTTTGTTTATACTGACAGTGAATTTCGTAAAAAATTAATTGATTTGGTCAAGAATGACCTGAAAGGAAAAAATAACGGTGGACAGATTCCACCGTATCTTCAATTTCTATAAGCGTCAAGGTGTTAGGGCCGCAACAACGGACAAGAAGACTGCGGTGAATTTCATGGATTTAGTCAACTTTGAATGAGCAGAATTTGTGAAAAGGTAGCCAGGACATATATTTAAATGCCAACTGCAGCTGTCATAACTAGTCTGTTTAACAAATCCTGTAAATACATGTTAAAATAACATAAATTTCAAATAATGATGAAAAATAAATATCTTATATTACACTCAAAAAAATAAGTTAGTACAAAAGTAAGTAAAACGTCTTGTAAATCAGGTGTACTATTTTTTAGCAAATTTTTTTGCTAAAATCGTGTTTTCAGCTAAAATTTTTGTTATACTTATTCAGCACTTAACTATTTTATACTAATGCTTTACTAATATACTAATGTTTTACTAATTAATTTTGCTAAAAAAAAATTGTGCTGATAAGCACATTAATAGTGTGGACGACAAACAGATTGAAAGATCTATGCAGAATGAAGCAGATGTCGCGGCATGTCAAGATGTAGTAGTTATATGTCTTACTCTAATAAGACATATAAAAAAAATCAACCATGGAAGACTTTTGTATCTGTTTTTCATACATAAAACAAAATTGAGGATTAAAACAACTTAAATTTTGCGTTGTCACCGGCTTGTGAAAATAATTGTCTTTTAATTAAATAAAAGACAAAATAAAATATTTAAATTAAATATGTATTTCTAAACTAAATGTTTATAGATTTATAATCTAGTGTGATCAAATTGCAAACAAACAAACATATACAGACATGTAGACAGAGTAAAGCGAAAGACAAAGACACACATCTTAGGTAGATTTTTATGGTTCCTTTTTCTTATTGCAAAAAAAGGGTTGTTTTTTTTTCGTTTCGTTTGTTTTTGTTTATTTTTTCGTTTCGTTTCTATAATTATCTTCGGCAGTTGCGTCCTTTAAAAGAAAGCATTATTTAGACAACCATTGATGTAAGTAGTTGAAATAAAATTTTTGTTATGTTATATATATTTATTTCTATATATTTTCAGATATTAAATTAATTCATGTCGTCAGTGTGGGAAAATGAAAATTTTTATATTTCGTAATTATTGTAAATTATTTTTAAAAGAATCACAAAAATATGTTTTATGATTTTCAGCACATATATTAACTAAATTACAATTTTTTTTACAATTTTTTTGCGTTTTTTCAGTCTACTAAAATTCAGCAAAAAATTTATTAATTTTTACCAACGCTTTTTTATTTGTAATCTACTAAGTGTTAGCAAAACTTTTGCTGAATCTACTAATTTTGTTGCTAAAAATCAGCTCGCTGATTTTCAGCAAAAGATTTTGCTGACATTAGCAATTTTTTTGCTAGCACCCTCCTGACTAAAATTTTGCTGACTCAGCAAAAATTTTTGCTGACTTTACAAACTTTGTTTTTTGAGTGTACCTTTTCATCTTGTTCCCAGTTAACTGATCTTTTTATAACTTCTTATCAGATTTTTCCGCCTTTACCAGTTTTAAGATGTTTTTTTTTTTTTTTAATTATTTTAAGCACAATTTTTTTTTTTGTGGGAAAAACACAATTGCAAACGTCAAAAATCAGAGTTACTTTGCATAAAAAGGAGCCACCTATAGAATTACACAGTGGCATCATAGAAACTTAGAGTTGGTTTTTTAAATTTAAGTTGACAGATTAAAATGTATTGTGAATAAACTCTATGCTAACAAGCTTCTAAGCAAAAAATGCATTATAGTAAGCAGCTCGTTGGTTACGATGTTTAAGTAACTGCTAACTTTAACTTATAATTATGGGTGTTAATTTTTAGTTAATTATTGAAAAAATATTTTGACTTTAAATTTTGATTGCAATTGGAAGAAAATTTTAATTTTTATGAAAATATATTTTAAAAATACTAAAAAAAATACCTGCTAAAAACAGTAGTTTTTACCAAATTTGTCAGTTGTCAAATTAAAGATTGCTGATTTCAGAAGGGCAGATTTTTACTCTTATTAAAAAAAAAAATCAAAAAAAAATCTTTACAAATTACAAATTTTTGGTTTAAATTTTTTGTCTACTTTTATTTAGTAAATATTTTCTTGATTCAAACAGATTCAGTTCTTACTTTTAATTAACTAAACTATAGCTCAAATAAAACTAACTATTTGAAGATTCAACAGATTTATGTTTGCTATTGCTAACTTACTAATATTTAGCAAAAAAAAAATCTGGTAAATTTTGCAGTTTTTTCTGCAGCGTCATTTTTAATTTTTTTTTAGTAGTTTTAGCAAATATGTTTACTTATTTTTTTTTTATTAGTGTAGAACGGCGTAGACACCACTAAGACGGGCTTTTTGGCAATTACAGTGTTGCCATGCCTGAAGCCCTTCATCTTTCCCCACCTTTCATCTCTATACTATCCCTTTCCAAAGAAAGCAACACTCTAAATATAGGAAGTATTTCCTGAGTGTTGCCTCTCTTTTTAAAAAAAAAAAAAAAAAAAAAAAAAAAAAGAAGGGGAAAAGTCATTCCCTTAACGTTCGACCTATTTTATTGGACTAAACATCTAAAATTTAAAGTTTAATAAAACTTTATCAAAAGAGGAATATGCTAAAAAAAATAAAAATAAAACGCAGTTAAAGTTGATCGTCAAATTTCCATTTTTACTTTTTGCTATTTAAGGAAAGACTGCTGGACGAAATTAATCGAGAGATGTAGCTTTTTAGCGACACCTATAAATTGTAGTTTAATAGTTTCAGAGCCTTACAGGGTCAATCCAAAGTCAATTTTTGTTTGTTTGCTTTTTTATTGTGTTTTTAGATTTTCGAATGTTTTAAGTTAATACTAAAATAATTATTATTTTTGAATTAGGCAAAATTTAAATTTAGACAAAATCTTAAAGCTGTTTTAGCTTTTGTACTATATTTCACCAAAAGCTGTACAATTATTTTTTTTAGTCAAAGGCCTAAGCCTCTACGAAGTTTCGTCAAAAAATCTTTAACGGTTTAAGTGCGGTCGTCAAAGAGTTAAAACTACCGATAACGAAGTATCCGGCTTTTAAGCTATTTTCCAAATTTAATTCATGTATTTAATTCGAATTATATAAATTTTTTGTTTTAAATACCTTGTTTTAAAATTTTATTTCAAAACTATTCTTGGACCACTGCTTTATTTATTTATATTTGTTTATTAAGTCTTTGGATACAAGTCCTTACAGACTAGAACAATTAATTCTTAAATCTATTTATTTTTCTCATAAAAGGAAAAATTTAATAGCATGTTTTTAAATTCATTTATATTTAAACTAAAATCTAATAAGCAATGTTTACATTTTTACAATATTGACAATCAAATGTTAAAGAATTATATAAAATAAGAGCCCTGTCAATAGGTTCATTTTTCCCATATTCAGTACGATGTGTTTTGACATAAAAATATTCATGATATCTAAGTGCATAGACTGGAACACGGAAATGTATATACGACAACAATAGCGGACAATCAATGGAACCTGAAATAAATCCATGAATAAATAAAAGCGATGAGTTCATTTTACGCGATTCTAATGTTTGAAGGTGTATTAAGTTGCATCGATTTTCATAGAATGGCACTGGGTCATGATAATTTATATTTTGCAATGCAAATTTGATAAATTTTACCTGTAGCTTTCCAGGCGATTTATGTGAACTGCAGCATATGTGTTCCATATAAAAGATGCATATTCTAGTTTCGGACGAACAAACATTGTGTACAGTAGTTTTCTAGTGTATGCATCACTAAAATCTGCAGAATTTATTCGGATAAATGCTAAGACAGAATATGCTTTAGGAATTATGAAATTCAAATGGTTAATGAAACAGAGATCTGAGTCGAAAATTACTCCCAAATCATTGATTTCATTAACTGATTTAAGTGTAAAATCTTGAATTTTATACGATGATAAAAGGGGGGAATAACATCTATAATAACTCATATAATAACACTTATCAGTATTAAAAGTTAAACCATTTTCCCATGTCCAACATACAACTTTATCAATATCACGTTGCAACCCACGAACATCATTTATGCTCGAGATTCTATTGTAGACCTTGAGGTCGTCAGCATATAACAAAAATTCGCTATGAGAAAAACAAATTTGAATATCGTTTATAAAGAGGTTAAAAAGCAACGGTCCTAAAACGCTTCCCTGCGGAACTCCAGAGATAGCAATATATGCATAAGATGTGATATTTTCTATTTTTACAATACATACTCTGTTAGTTAAGTATGATTTTAGCCAATTTAATAAATTCGAGTGAAATCCCAATAAAGCAAAGTTTTAGCATCAACACTTCATGTGATACACGGTCAAAAGCTTTTTTCAAGTCAGTATATATAACATCAACTTAAAATCCTGACTCTAAATTAGAGTTACAATACTTCGTAAATACGGCAAGATTTGTCGTCGTAGATCTTCCCGAGACAAAACCATGCTGTGAAGGATTTATGTAGCGCTTAACTAAAAATGATAATTTCTCACAAATAATATGCTCAAATATCTTTGATATAGTCGATAATTTGCATATTGGCCTATAATTCTCAACTTTACTTTTCACTCCATCCTTAAAGATTGGTTCAACCCAACTAGTTTTCCATTTAGGAATAAAATGACCGGTTTTCAAAGACTCATTAAATAATAGAACAAGTGGAATACACATTGACTTAGCACAACTCTTAATAAAGAATTGTGATAAACCATCAATATCCGGCTTTTTTGAGTTATTCAAATTATCCAGTGCAAGTAAAACATCATCCATATTCACCACAAAATTTCCCAAATCAAGGAAAGAAGGAATATTACTAAAGTGTTCTATATTCGGAGTTTGAGAGTGTGTAACAAAATTATTACGAAAAAAATCAGCAAATAGATTTGCAGTATCAAGAAGCGAATTTGCAACTTGTACATTGTTGTATGTCATGCAACATGGAAATGACGACGTACCCTTTTTTGACCGTACAAATTGCCAAAAATGTTTAGGATTAGATTTTATAGACGATTCCAGACCTAAAAGATATTGTTTGTATAAAAACTTGTTGAGAAAATTAAATTCTCTAGAATATTGATCATACTGCTGTTTATCCAACTCATCATTCGTGGTTCCATACTTTTTCTGATACTTATTTCTCAGATTCTTTAGCTTCTTAAGTCCTCTGGTATACCAAGGAAGTTTATGAATCCTTGGTTGTACCAAAGGTACATTTTCAGACAAAATCCGTGTTACATTCTTCAAAAAGATATCATAAGAGTTTACTAAATTATGGGAAAAAATACCTTTCCAATCTATATTACTAATTAGATTGTTAATTTCATTAAAATTGCATAAATTATAATTAAAATTTACACTATCATTAAAATTTTCATATTTATAAAATTCTATTTCAATATTTAAAGCAAAATGATGAACATTCGGTTTGGATATAAAGAAATTACATTCCTGCAAAGAACATTTAGAATCTGCATCTAAAAATACTAAATCAAGTATATGGCCAATTTTATTTATCAAGTCATTTACCTGATGTAGACAAATACCTAACAAACTGTCAATTAAAGTTATTTCATGTTCGTGATTTACATTACAAGGAAAAAGGAGCTGACTACCAGGAAATTTAGTCCACATAACATCTTTTAAGTTAAAGAACATCTTTTTAGAATAAAAGAGTATAGATTGAAAAGGAAATCGATTGAAAATGCATTATTGTTTTTGTATTATTTTGTAAGTTAGTCTGCAGAGGAAAACTAAATTTATTTTAGAAATGTTGAGGTTAAGAAGAAGAATAAACGTTTTTCTCTAAAAATTATAAACACTATTAATTTTTAAATCAGACTAGACTAGTTTCAGTGATTTTCCATTTAAATTGTATTATTATTTGTGTCTTATAATTGTCAGATTGTCTCTATATGATAAATTTTTCAACTATCTGCGGCTGTAAGAATCAAACCTGCGCTCATCTTACATTACAAACGTAACAATACCAAGGCAAATTTATTTTGATTCTCAAAAGTTTTCCAATAAAAAAAAGTTTTAGTGAGGTTGAGGTTAAGAAGAAGAATACACTTTTTCCACTGAAAATTATAAACTCTATTAATTTTAAAACATAAGTTTATTTAAAATCTTTGATTTCTTATATACAAAACAAAAAAAAAAATTTTAAATTTTACGATCACTTTAAAATTTTAGCGTAAGAATTTATTTCTACAAAAACTTAACTTAACTTAAACTAATGTTTTTTTATAAGAAATTCTAGAAAAATCCTTGAAAATGCAAATATATCGTTAAATATAAAACTTACATTAATAAATAAAAAATGTTTAAATTTTTAAATATTTTTGTATTATTTTTCTTAAAGCTTATGATAAAGCTTTTAATATTTATATTAATGATTATTTAATAATTTTAAAATCAACCATGTTGTCTGATTCAATTTTTGTTTTTTTATATTTCTCTGAATAGTAGTTAATTGAATGTTTAAACATACAACTCTGTGATATGACAACGTTGCCGATCATTTAAATGTTAATACAAATGCAGGGCAAGTTTAAAATGACAAAGAAATAGTTAAAAATAGCAGGCAAAATGGCAAAAAAAAAAACACACAAAAAAGTCAAAAATTGGAATGCCATTTTTGACTTTTTTTTCCAAATTAATTCCAATTTTTTTTAATGCAAGTTAATTTAAAGGTTTTTTAATAATATTTTTAATAAAAATTTATAGCGAAGTGCTAAAGTCAATTAAACTTTTGTTTGATTTCGAGATCACTTTCAAATAAAAGTTTAATAATATCTATTAAATGTCTAATTGATAATGCATTTGGGGCATATACAATTTTCATAATGAAATGCATAAAATTTAAAAAACCGCCAATATTTAAAAAAGCGCCAACATTGAAAAAACAAATTAAAAACGATTAAATTGAAAAAAAAAAATGCTAATATTCAAAATTAGGTCCAAATTAAAATAAAATCTCTACAATTAAAACAAAAATCTCTCAAATAAAAAAATAAATCGTCAAAATTGAAAATAAAGGATAATTTTTTAAATTTTGGCGATTTTATTCAATTTTAACGACTTTTTTATTAAAATTTAAAATTTTTTTTTATTTAAATTTTAGCGATTGATTTTAATTTTGGGGACTTTTAAAAGTTTTTGTAATTTTTTTTCCATTTTGGCGATTTTTTATAGCTTTAGCTATTTAAAGAGTGGATGCTAATAATACTTCTTTTCCACTTACGTGCTTTGAGCAAAACATGTGAGAAAAAAAATGTATGGGAAAACATGTTTTGCTTCAAAACACGTTCAGTGGAAATGTAACATAAGGATATACACACCACATTTTGGGAATCGCATTTTTTACATAATATAATAGAACTAGTACATTTACACATACTTGAGTAAAAATTTTGATATTTTTCTGAGTTTTTATGTAAAAAAATTACATTCAAAGTTGAATTTTCGGTAGTACTTTTATATTTTTCAATATTTTCTTAAATTAATTTTATGGAATTTTTTCTTTTTAGCACAATTTTCAAAATACAGTAGTAAAATAAGAATTTTATTGATGAGATCTTTAGCCAGATCGAAATACTCTAGTCAACCTACACTCAAAACAAAAAAGTTTGTAAAGTCAGCAAAAAAATTTGCTGAGTCAGCAAAATTTTAGTCAGGAGGGTGCTTGCAAAAAAATTGCTAATGTCAGCAAAATCTTTTGTTGATAATCAGCGAGCTGATTTTTAGCAACAAAATTAGTAGATTCAGCAAAAGGTTTGCTAACACTTAGTGGATTAGAAATACAAAAGCCTTGCTAAAAATTAATAAATTTTTTGCTGAGAATTTGTAGAAAAATTGTAATTTAGTTAATTTATTTGCTGAAAATCATAAAACATGTTTTTGTGATTCTTTTAAAAATAATTTACAATAATTACGAAATATAAAAATTTTCATTTTTCCACACTGACGACATGAATTAATTTAATATCTGAAAATATATAGAAATAAATATATATAACATAACAAAAATTTTCTTTCAACTACTTACATCAATGGTTGTCTAAATGATGCTATATTTTTAAGGACGCAACTGCCGAAGATAATTATAGAAACGGAACGAAAAAATAAACAAAAACAAACGAAACGAAAAAAACAACCCTTTTTTTGCAATAAGAAAAAGGAACCATAAAAATCTACCTAAGATGTGTGTCTTTGTCTTTCGCTTTACTCTGTCTACATGTCTGTATATGTTTGTTTGCAATTTGAACACACTATATTATTAATCTATAAACATTTAGTTTAGAAATACATATTAAATTTAAATATTTTATTTTGTCTTTTATTTAATTAATATACAATTATTTTCACAAGCCGGTGACAACGCACAATTTAAGTTGTTTTAATCCTCAATTTTGTTTTATGTATGAAAAACAGATACAAAAGTCTTCCATGGTTGATTTTTTTTATGTCTTATTAGAGTTGTATCATTTTCCTCTTCTCTACTACATCTTGACATGCCGCGACACACTATTAATGTGCTTATCAGCACATTTTTTTTTAGCAAAATTAATTAGTAAAACATTAGTATAATATTAGTAAAGCATTAGTATAAAACAGTTAAGTGCTGAATAAGTATAACAAAAATTTTAGCTGAAAACACGATTTTAGCAAAAAATTTGCTAAAAAATAGTATACCTGATTTACTATATTTTGCAAAGTTTTTTTTTTACGAAAAGTAAAAAAAAAAATCGCAAAAATTACTGTTTATAGCCACACACAGAGAATTTCTTGGGCGAGTTTTAATAAAATTGTTTCACTAAACCAGGAGTGCCCAAGAGTTCCTTATGGAAGAGCAAACACCAATACATTTAAAGAAAAACTAATTTTTATTCAATATTTTTTGTTGTAAAAACCAATACATACAAAGAAAAAAGAAAAAAATATTTCAATGTTTACCAGCAAAGCATACGAAAGTGTTGTTGCTTTGCACATGCGTGTATACAGTGAAGAACGACAAAAAAACTAATAAGACAAAGTTGTTTGTGTATTTCGTATTGCTATTGCTGAGTGCTCTATGTGTGTATTAAAACACACAGCCTATAGCTAAGCGTTTTTACAAAAACAAATGAGCACGAAGCGCATAGGGCTTGGGCACCCTTGCACTAAACTAATGAAGTTTTCTTAACAATAAGAATTAAAGAAAAGTTCTTCCTACTTTTTTGGGTTTTGACTGTATTTTGTTCAGTTCTTTTTACGAAAAGTCAAAAAAAAAAAAAAACTTGTAAAATTACTGTTTATAGCCACACAGAGAGAATTTCTTGGGGGAGTTTTAATGAAATTGTTTCACTAAACTAATGAAGTTTTATTAACAATATGAATGAAAAAATTCTTCATACTTTTTTGGGTTTTGACTATATTTTGTACAGTTTTTGTACGAAAAGTCAAAAAAAAAAAACTCGTAAAATTACTGTTTATAGCCACACAGAGAGAATTTCTTGGCCGAGTTTTAATAAAATTTGTTTCACAAAATTAATGAAGTTTTCTTTGCAATATGAATGAACAAATTCTTCATAGTTTTAATGAAACTTTTTCATTAGTCGTATGCTATTTTTAATAAATAACATGACATTTTTTATTAAATTTTATGAAAAACTGCATTATCTTAATAAAAAGTTTCAATAGACAAGTTCTAATGCAACAATTCATTGATAGCATGCAGGCAATTACCTCAGTGCAGGATCCGTTAAAATGGCATTTTTACAAAATAAGTGGAAAATTTTCAAAGATGGCATTTACTGCCAAATGTCAAAAAAAAACATGCCCTACTACTAGTAAGTTAAAAATGGTTTACAATGTTGTTGTGTTATAAAGTTAATAACAAATTTCTCACACTTGGCTGTTTTTTTTTCTGTTTTGTACATATTAAGACGCTCTTCTCACTTATTATTTGTATTATGTATGTATTATGCATTTTGAGATTTTAATTCAATACGATACTAAAACTGAACAAAGCTAGGCTTTGTTGATAAAATTATAAAAAACTAACATACAAAACTGTTTCCATTGGTAGTAGTATGATAAAGCTAAGTCTAAACGAACGGTTTTTAAAATTAAACGGATAAAATTATATGTAAAGTGAATTTTTTTTTTGGTGTGTGTTAAAAAAAAGGTGTGTAATGAAACAGAAAGAGGATTTTAAATGATAAAATAAATTTAAATATTTTTTTTTAATACTAAAAAAAAAAAAAAACAAATTTATGTAAAATTAAGAGAGAAAGTTTCAGTTTAAAGGATTTATTATGTGTATGTCAATAAAACAAAAACAAACCCTGAAATTTTTGTATTGAAAAATATTATGCAATACAAATATTGTTGTAATAATAAGTAAAACAAGTTTTTTCAATTATTTGTTTTTTAACTTAACCTAAATTTAATTTTTTATTGAAATTTTGTGTAACTTTGTCAATGATTAAAAAAAAAAAAAAAAAAAAAAAAAAAACCAATTAACGTTTCAAAAATAAAAAAATGACTTAAAAAAAATGAAATCAAAAAAACTTTCAATATTTATAAAAATTAATATTGATAAATACTTTTAACATTATAAACAAATTCTATTTTTATAAAAAATAATTAATTTATTCATAAAAAAAAAAAAAAGAAAACAAAGTGTATTTTATTCTCATAATTCTTAAACAAAAACAACAACATAATACAGGTTTTTTGTTGTTTCTTATTAAAAATTCATCGAGCAGAAATTAAAAACTAAAAAAAAAAAAAACTTGTTTCGAAACTTAACTGTGTTTGATATGCCATATAAAAATACAACAAATAAAACGGTTGAAATAACGAAAAAAAACGTTTTTTTTTTTTTTTTTTTTTTAATATTTTAAGAATGAGGTCTTTATAGTACGAGTCAATACGAGCCTCCTTCAACTATAAAAATTACTAAACAAATGCGCAACTTTAAATTTTGTGTTTTTTGCAACATAAAAACACAACGTAACACCTGCATTTAATACTAAAAATATTTTTTTTTTTTTCTACACAAATCGAATTTTAATAACGAATTTTAATAAAAAAAAAACTTTTAAAATTTTTTTAGTGTAATTTTGTTGCTGTCTCCATATCTCTATTTCACGCTCCCGTTTTATTTGGATTTGTTTGTTTTACAAAAGCCGCCAAAATTGGTCGACTTACGAAAACTTCATTTGTTATAAGTGACCTCAGGGTAAGTGATTTCATTTGTGTTTTTTTTTTTTTTTTTTTTTTTTTTAATTATATACAAAATGTAATTCAATTCGAAAGTTATCAAGGATTTAATTACACGTAATTTATTATATTAGACAGAAATAGAGTGCTTTAGTTTAACAAAACCTTCGAGTTTAAGGTGGAAATACCAGTGAATAGTTCGAAAGTGGGATTTTCCAAACGAAAAAGAAATAAAATAATTGAACGCATTACACGAGTTAACAAACATCTGCTTTTTCTGTTAAGATTCTTTATTAAAATTTGTAAAAGAATTGTTGTTTCCTAAATTCAAATCAGCAGATAATGGAAGACACTTCATGTTTTCGAATCCGATTTCAACTTTAAATTACAATTTTTAGCAATTCGAGAATTAAGGTGCCAAAAAGCGCTGTTTGGGATTGCTCAACTTAAGATTATTGTCTGAATGCAAACTATAAACAATAGAGCTATTTTTGTCCACCACTTAAAATATATCTTGGTTTGTTTTATGTTTGTTTTAGCAAAAATTCAATAGAGTCAAAAAAGCTTAACACGTATTTACTGACATCAGCTAAGGACTAAAATATCAAATTTTGACATTTATAAAGGGTCTGCCATCTAACGTTTTTTTTTCAACTAGTGCTTATTTCGTGAATGGTAACACTTAGCTCATGTCTGATTTGACAGATAATTAGTTTTATCCTTCCGCTGAACGAATATGGTTGTGTATACGCTTGAAGAACGCTGGGAAATATTGCGACATTACTTTGAAAATCATGGTAATGTTGCAGAATGTGTGCCGATACACCCAAAACGAGTCACTGTTTGGTGCGGATTTTGGTCCAGAGGCATAATTGGGCCATTTTTCTTCGAAAATGAGCAAGAAGTGGCCGTTGCAGTCAATGGCGATCGTTATCGGGCCATGTTGAACGAATTTTTCTTCACAAAAATTGAAGAGGAGGAAATACTGCTGCAGACAATCGAAAAAAATTGGACCGATCGTGTAGGCTACTGAATGGCCAGCCAAGGAAGCCATTTGAATGAAATTATTTTCCATTATTAACCGGAAGCATTGTACTTTCAAATAAAAAAAGAAATTTGAGAAAATATTCAGTAGTTTTTTTTTTATAGCATTTTCACAAAAAAAAAGTTATTTGGCGGACCATTTATCATAAAAATCTAAGAACAAAAAACTTAAAAATCCTTTTTTTTTAACAGAATATCCCTGAAAATATAATATGTTTGGACATGTTTTATATACCGTTGGACGCACCTTAAAAAAACCTTTCATATGATACCAATATCGCATACTTTGTGTTTATTTAAATTAAAAATTCTTTGAAAAATTAAAAAATATATTTTTTAACTGCGGACGGGTTCTTTTTTTTAGCCAGCTGACGGGATCTTAATGCTAAATCCGAAATATTTTTTGAATCATCATAAAACAAACCAAGATACATTTTGAGTGGTGGACAAAAATAGCGTGAGTCGCTCTATTGTTTATAGTTTGCATTCAGACAATAGTCTCAAGTTGAGCAATCTCTTTTTGTTGTATTTCGTCGAAAAAATGTTGAATGAGTTGGCACTGAGGCTTATAGGTTCAATATACTTTTTATATAGTGGGGTGCTTACAAGCAAGACGTTGTTTTTAAAATATAAATCAAAATTCTAAAATTAACAACATTTAAAAAAACTTAAATTTTCCATATTTAACACCTGCTTAAAATACAAAACTAAAAAGTATTCTTTTATGATTTTATAAACCGTGAACATTTTCAAAAGTTAATAGCCCTCATTTAAAAAGGCCATTAAAAAACAATATTGAACATTAAGCCAATATAACACTTTTAAGTGATGAGTGTTCAGAACTGCGAGAAAAAGAAGCTCAATCAATCATATTATATTGTATTAAAAGAACATTTTTTTGTGGCCATATTTTATGCATAGGGTAGCATACGGATCATTATACGGATATTTTTTTTTTTTAATTAATAATCATATAATTACAAATTATATACTATTACCCTAACCGAGCACTAGCTACTATGGCCTTCGGCGCGTTGTAGCGAAAACAGACCAATGCCTCTGGTGGGAATCGAACCCACGACCCCCGCACTGATAAGCCAGCACGCTACCAACTAGCCTACCGGGGCGGACTTATACGGATATTATTTAAAACATCAATAACGGCCAAAAATACATCCCTTTAAAACCCATATTTTTTAAAAAATCTATGCAAGCTTATTCCAAATCTAACAAAAAAATTTTTCTCATCTGCAGTTTTTGAAATATCGCGGTTTTTATACTTACACCATTCACCCCATTTTTTCGTATATTTTGCTTAACTTTCGGAAATTTTATCGCAAAATCATGAATTTTTTTTTAAGTATATAAATCTTCACTAAATTGTCTTAAATTTGAGTATAATCATGCCGATGTTTGTGTCAGGATGTCTTACTGGTATTGCAAGGAAGTTGAAAATTGTACTTTTTTATTTTTATCCTTATACGTTTTATGTATGCAAACAAATTAAAACAAATGTATTACTGTGCATAAACCAGACATTCCAATAAACAAATTTTTTTATTAAACTTTGAATATGTACTAAAATATTTAGAAAAGAACTTGAAATTTTAACTAATTTTTCACATGTTTCAAATACCAAAGTAAAAAACATTTTTCTTCATATAAAAATATATAATTAACAATGCTACTGAAGAATTTGCAACTTTTTGCAGAACCTAATTTTTTAATGCATATTTTCTAATATATTTAGGTATGCTGAGTCTGTATCTGGGAAATTTTTTTTTTCTCATTTGTAGTTTTTGAAATATCGCGGTTTTTGTATTTACGTTACATTCTTATATAAAAATGTTCTTTTTTAAAATATTTCAGTATATTTGCAATAGATTTGCAATTTTAATACAAAAATGAGTGAAGTGGTATATTCAGTTTGTATTTTTAGAAATGCTTCAAATAGGCTTCTAATAGGTCATTGAAAATTCAAATAAAAAGACTATATATTTCATAATATCATCCTACGTTTCGTTGGGATTTTCTAACTTCCTCGGGGATTTCATTTATTATAAAATATATGATCTTTTGTCAATTCTTTACAAAAATATTTAAAAAATTGTCCATGTTTTACACAATATATGACAATACGACATAAAACACAAAATTGTTAAAAACTAATTGCAAAAAATAAATAAACAATAAAATATCACAGTTGTATAAATTCTTAATGCTAAATATCACAGTTGATCTTCTTTACTTTTATGTTTCGTTTACTAATAGTGATAAAATTTAAATATTTCTTAGCAAACATAAAATTTATAAGGATATAAGGATATATCCTTATCCTTATTTATCTTATATATATATGTAAAGGGTGATTTTTTAAGAGCTTTCGGATTTGATTAAAAAAAAACACATACAATTTACAGAAATGTATGAAATCTTTATTTGAATCGATAGAACGGTCTATATAATTCAATGTTTAAAGATGATTTCATGTAAATGTTGACCGCTGATACGCCTCAAATGGTTCATACACTGGGTCCAATTTTTGCATGCTCTCACCAACATATCGGCCGGTATCTCACGAATAAATTCTTCAATATTGGCTTGAAGTGCGTCAACCGTTGCGGGCTTATCCCTATAGATATGAGCCTTGACAAAGCCCCAAAAAATAGTCTAAAGGCGTTAAATCGCACGATCTAGGCGGCCAATTAACCAGCCTCAAACGTGAAATAAACTGTTCACCAAACTCGCCTTTCAATTGGGCCATTGTTGCGCGTGTTGTGTGGCATGTAGTACCGACTTGTTGAAACCACATGTCACCCAAGTCCAGTTCTTCGGGATGCATTGGCAGTTCATGCAATGCCTCTGGCTGCTCTTCACACCAAATACGGCAATTTTGTTTGATCACTTATGCATTCAACCAGAAATGACCTTCGTCGCTGAACACAATTTGCACTTTCTTAACCGAGCATCAATTTTGATAATAAAATTCAACAATCTGCAACAAGATATATTTATATAGGTAGTCTTACTAGAACAACAACTACAACAAACAACTACAAACAATACAAAAACAACAGGCATTTTGTTGTTGAGTACAGTACAGTACAATGTCAAAACCATGTAAGAAATGTCAAAACCAGGGAAGAGGAAGATAAACAGCTGGGCTACTAAGACTACCTATACAAATATATCTTGATCTGCAAGTTTTGTTGGTTTGTAAGTCGATTCATGGTTAACTTATAGTCCAACCTGAACATGTTTAACAGTAACATGTTACACGAAAACAGCTGAGCTGCCAAAAACAGTGTTGCCAAATAGAAATTTGCTAAAAAATCACTCTTTATAACTAAACATTTAAAATTTTGAACTTCCTTGCAATACCGGTAAGATATCCTGAAACAAACATCATCATGATTTTACTAAATTGTGTAGATGTATATTATTATAAAAGATTTCATAAGTTTGCACTCAAATTTCGAAAAATTAAGCAAATTATACGAAACAATTAGGTGAACGATGTAGAAATGGATTATATATATTGCAAATAATCTTATTCTAAAACCAGTTTCTCGATATCTTGTATTATATCAGATATTCAAAAACTACTTTGCATTATATCCGCAATTTTAATACTTAATAAACATTGATCTGACGCATAGACCACAGTTTGGCATATGCAGTAAATTTTGTTTACAAAAATTAAAGAAAACTACTTCATTATTGTTTTGCTACTATTGACACACGGCATACAAAAGCTTAAAAAATTATTTCATTATTGTTTGGCTGCACTACCAAAACAATTAAAGTAAAATCAAAACAAAAAAGGAAAGAAAACTGCTGTTAGAAATCAAAATGTATGGTCGTGCAGCATAGAAAGTCATATTAAAAAAAAAAAGTTGATATGCAGTACAAAACCAGAACTTTTGATTTAATTAATATAAAAACATACAAATTTATAGTTTTGTTTAGAATATATGCCGCAATTAACAAATATTTATCATGTAGATTTTAAGAAAAATTTGTGTAAACCGTTTTTTCTTGGATTTGAGTTTTTAGTGTATAGGTCAAACCAATAATAAGCTGTTTTAAGTTTTTTTTTTTAATTTTATTGCAAGTTTTTAAGGAAATCGGGAAATTTCATGAATGGTAACCGATTCGATGCTGATATCGGAAAGGGTAACGCTATTTTCTTTTATTTTGGCAACGGTATTTTCGGGGTAACGATATTTCAGTTATTTCTGTAACTGAGTTTTAGCGATAACGGTATTTAAGTTATTTCGGTATCGGTATTTTAGCGATAACGGTTTCTTAGTTATTTCGGTAACTAAATTTTAAGTATAACGGGTTTTCAGTTATTTCAATAACGGTTTATTAAAAGGTTAACGTTATTTTACATACAAACAAATATTTTAATTATTCATCTTGTAACGATATAAAATTTGACTTGAATTAATAAAAAAAATAAATTTATTGCTTTTTTTAAACAAAACGCTTTTTTAGATTATTTCGGTAACGATCTTTTAAAGGTAACGCTATTTAATTTATTTCGGTAACAGTATTTAAGCGATAACGGTATTTTAGTCATTTAGGTAACGGTATTTTAAGGATATCGGTATTTCAGTTTTATTGGTAACAGTATTTTGCGGATAACGGTTTTTCAATTATTTTGGTAACGCTATTTAAGGGATAACGATAGTCAGTTGAAGGGTTTTTGAATCTATAACGGTATTTTAGAGGTATTGCCTGCCAACCAAGGACATTTTCAGGTTTTTTTTCACATGGTTAAGTTTTTGTACATAGAACATTATTTGTTAATTATATAAATTGCTTAAAAAATAAATTTGAAAAAAAAGTAACGAAATTGCGAAATTCGCGAAAATAGTGCTTGCTGGAAATCTGGGGAACAACGTTTATAAGACCCAGACAGTTTTTTTTATGGGCAATATATTCATGTTATTCAAAATAACGTACAATACAAAAATGTCGCTAAAATTTCAGCGATCTTTAAAATTTTGACAAAAAATGTGTGTGCAGTAGAAGCCGTTGTATACTATAAAACTCTATCATGTATTGTTGGACGTCGAGTAGTGTAATTGATGTTTTAAATACATATACAAATTGAAGTTAAGATATATAGGATTTAAAGTAAAAAAGTGTTTTTCCAGAAAAATTTTAAGTTTAAGAGCAACAACACTTTGAAAAAAGTTGCTAATGATCCGTATGCTACCCTATGCATAAAATATGGCCACAAAAAAATGTTCGTTTAATACAATATAATATGACTGATTGAGCTTTTTTTTCTCACAATTCTGAACACTCATCACTTAAAAGTGTTATATTGGCTTAATGTTCAATATTGTTTTTTAATGGCCTTTTTAAATGAGGGCTATTAACTTTTGAAAATGTTCACGGTTTATAAAATCATAAAAGAACACTTTGTAGTTTTGCATTTTTAGCAGGTGTTAAATATGGAAAATTTAAATTTTTTTAAAATGTTGTTAATTTTAGAATTTTGATTTATATTTTAAAAACAACGTCTTACTTGTAAGCACCCCCACCATAAAAAACGTATATTGAACCTATAAGCCTCAGTGCCAACTCATTTAACATCTTTTCGACGAAAAAAATTAAATAAATACAACAAAAAGTGATTGCTCAACTTAAGACTATTGTCTGAATGCAAACTATAAACAATAGAGCGACTCACCTTATATGGAAAAAAACGCTATTTTGGTTTGTTTTATGATGATTCCCAAAATATTTCGGGTTTAGCATTAAGAACCCTTCAGCTGGCTAAAAAAAGAACCCGCCAGCAGCTAAAAAAGGTATTTTTGAGTTTTTCAAAGAATTTTTAATTTAAATAAACACAAAGTATGCTGTATTGGTTAGGGTGGGGCTCCTCCTACTTCCTGAGATATGTCCATCCCACACATTGTTACAAGCAAGTCAAAATCTGTTTGCAAGTCAAAATCTGGAAGCTCGATTTTCACCGTAGACGTATGGTCTAGTGGACTTTTTTGCTCAGTACAATCCCAAGAATCAGAAAAGCGAAGCGCCCATTAAGATTTTTTTCCTTCCATACTAATCGCCCCACCTTAATATTGGTATCATATGAAAGGTTTTTTTAAGGTGCGTCCAACGGTATATAAAACATGTCCATACATATTATATTTTCAGGGATATTCTGTTAAAAAAAGGATTTTTAAGTTTTTTGTTCGTAGATTTTTATGATATAAATGTAAAATTTTGATATTTTAGTCCTTAAATGATGTCAGTAAATACGCTTTTTTCGAAATTCGTCATAGTTCGCATTTTAGCAAAAATTCAATAGAGTCAAGTGCATCATATATGTGTGGAAATAATTTTAAACGGTTGTCTAAACCAAATTATGTTTAATTAAAAAATCCTGCAAGCCGACTACAAAACAAAAAAAAACTGAATCCTTTTTTTTTTAATTAGCAAAAAAGTTATGCCGCTAAAAAAACGCGTATTGAATTTTTTCTCATCAGCTGCATTTTCATCCTTACATCAACTAGAAACTGAATACATTTGCAGATTGGATTATTTAAAAATTTTTCTCAAAATTGGTCTAGAGCCCCGAGGAAAATGCACTAAATTAGTAAAATTTCAAAATATTACCGATATTGATATGATTAAAACATGGTTTATCCACAATATAGCATTTTTCTTAAAACGGGAATTTAAAAAAAAAAAAAACAGAAACACGTATTTATCTAAATCAACTAAGGATTGAAATACTCAAATCATACATTTAATTGACAAAAATCTCCGTACAAAAAACCTAATAAAAACATTTTTTTACAGAATACCCCGGAAATAAGGTTAAGTCTGGATGTGAGTTGACATATTTTATATACAACGTTTCCACTGAACGTGTTTTGGACATATTTTAAAAGAAAACATGTTTTGTACATGTTTTCTTATACATTTTTTTCACCAAAATACATTTTTTTTGTTGATATATTTATTTATACGTTGTCTTTAGTTAAAGTACCAAATTCTTTAAAAAACTAACAAAAATAACTTTCATAAAAACGCTCCAGCTCACGGAATCATCTCAATACTAGATACGAAATATTTTTAGAATCATCATAAAGCAAACCAAAGTACATTTTGAAAGTTGAACAAAAGAAACTTTTTTTCGTGAGTCGGTCTAATAAACAATAATTGTTTTAATACTCAAAAAAATAGTTGGGTATTTGTATATTTCTTAAATTTATTATCAGTCTCTAGGTAGATATATTAAGTACATTTAACCATGACCCACATTCCAATTCATATTGTACTTCATAGAGTCTATAGTAACTATGGCCATACCATAAACAAACCACAATTCCATGCTATTCATATACAAAACTTTGTAGTTTTAGTAATATTTTTTTACACTTTTAGTTTTTATTCATACATAATAGTCAACGTAAATAATTAAACATTTGCGCATGCTCAAAAAGCTCTTTACACACTATGGTCTAACAATAGTAGTGTTAACAATGAAGTGTTTTCTATTATAAATTATGCGATTTTTGTTTTGTTTTCACTAGAGTAGAGTATATTCATCAGCATGTTTACTACTCCTCAAGGATCGGAAGATTCAACTTTATTTGAAAGAGGCCCGTAATTTTTACTTGGAGTTGCTATAGAAACGAAAATTGATATGTTTTATTTACTGATTTGTACTGAGTTTTTAAAATGTGTACTGAATGTAGTGATTTGTAACATTTTCGAAAAATTATATTCTTTTCCATAGAAAGTTTTAAGGGTTGATCTGAGAACTTGAGAACATTTTCTATAACGAAAAGCATTCTGAACCAAGTGTTTTTCTACATAAGAAAATTATTAATCTGATGGAAGTTGTAGTTTTTTTTTCAATCTGAAAGTATTTTTTTGTGAAATTTGTAAAACAATACAAGATTATTTTGAAAAGAAGTACTTAGAAGCTGAGAGCTTTAATGATATGATATTTTTGAATTATAGTGAATTTTATCGTTGATCTATAAGTTTATGTGTGAGATTTTATTGGTTCGGTTTTAGATCATGACAAATTTTTCTCTAAATTAACAGAAAAATTATAATTTTTATATGATAATTTACTTTGAATATTAGAAAAAAACAAAAGTTATTAGACACTAGCATGAATGGAATGCATTTTCTGACCCACTACGGTCTTCATCAACATTCTTCGTGCCATTTAGTGTTAATCGTAAATATCTTCTATTTAACTCACACGTTAAAGAAATTGGGTAACGTTAAATCCTACATTACTCTGTGTGTTGAGTTAGAATGAAATTTACCACAAACGATTTCTATTTCTAGTGTGTTTGTTTTTTCTCTAGTCATTATCATAATTGCCAGTTTAACTTTCAGTTAAAACTTTAAATGGCAATTCTTTTCTCTAATGTCATCATATACTATCCTTCTACATAAGCAAAGCATATCAACAAACATTAAAGATTTTTTTGTTAATACATATGTCGAGCATATGCATTAAACGATTTTTACACTGTACCTGGTGAGTGGTTTAATAGTGAATTTTTGAATTATGTTTGTAGGGATTTTAATTTTTAAAAATTATGAAAATTTTTAGATAGGAAAAATAAAAAAATTTTAGCGCATCTACATAATCGGTTAGGTCAAAAAAAAGCGAAGTTGGTCAGATTTTTCTTATTTTCTTTATTTTTTATTTTTTTTTTTTAATTATCTAACATTGTTTTGACAAAATCTAATAGCTTTTAAAAATGCTTCTATACTTTAATACGATAAATGACTGAGTGATTATGTTGGTCAATAGTACAAGTAAATATTCAAATAATTTTTATGAAAGTCTGACTGTTAATTAATTTAATTATTCTTAAATATATTATCTTATAGAAGTAAAAATTCAAATACATCAATTTATATGTTTAATACGACAATTAATTAAAATGACTTACAAACATATATTTGACACTTGACAGCCATGAATAAAGCAATAATAAAATAAAAAAAAAGGAATAATACATTTAATAAGTATGATAAATTGCAAAAAAAAAAAAGTACAATTCAGCATTCAGCAGTAAACGGAAGTTACAATTTCAATAAAATACATTAAATTGCTAAATCTTGTTAGAAATATTTTACTGTCAAAAAAATATTGTTTTAATTCTGGTTAGGAACAGTTTTACAAAATTGTTAAGTTTATAAAGTCGAGTGGCGCAATGTAATGATGGTTTATCCAATATGGAGACGCGAGTTGAGATACAACTTTCAGAGACGCTTAGAGAAATGTGAAGGAGTGACGGAATCGGCTTGAAAAATGGCACACGTGAGATTAAACCTGGCATCAGAGTTTTAAAATTTAAAATGCCAGGAATTTGCTTCAAAATTTTCACTTAATAGGTTTTGGGATCGTTGACTACGAATCTGACATTAGATTTTCAAAATTCAAAACGATGGATCCAATATTGCAAATGATTTTTTAAATGTAATCGGTTTTTTTGTAAAGTATTTCGGGTAGCTAAATATGATTTTGAAACTGGATTTTCAAAATTAAAAATGGCGGATAAGTTTTTGAAAAAGTCATCGGATATGCATCAAATTTTTTTTCCGAAAGTTTAAATAAACAGAAGATAAAAAATAATCAATTAGCTGTTTAAATGACAAAGCTATGACTGGTCAAATTATATTACTTATTGTCTTAAAAATAAGATTTCAACACACCGAGAAATAAAGTGCCAATCGAATTGAAAAGAGAATATTAATGGTAACAACTTATAAATTCAGTTAGTACAACGATATTTACATTCGATTTCTGAATAATTCGGGTATTGTAATGACAATTCAGTTGAAATAACCGAACTTTATTGTGAAAACTAATGTTAAGTTGTGCCAACCGTCTGAAATTATTCATAACCGAATTTGAGTCGTAATAACTGAATTTCAGTTGGCAAATAGCAAAAGTTTTCTCTGTGTGAACGGATTCGACATTGGATTTGTAAAAACAAGTTTTTTCTGTGTGGCGGCCTTCGGCCGCTCTTAGGGTTTTTTTCCTCCGTAGAACGTGGCAGGCGGCTACGCGAAATAAAGTTTTTTCTGCGTGCGACACAAAAAACAAACTATCAATTCGTTTGCTATATTTTTTTTAGGGTACAAGAATAATCTTCCAGTGAATATTGTTTAAAATTGTTTTTTAGTGAAATATTTTTAATGATCATATTTACAGGTTTCATTTACTAATTTTTATTATGTTCTTGCCGTCAAACAGCTGAGGACTCTTTGCAGGTATATACACAAAAACTATGTATTAATTAGGAATAAAACAATATTTTAATGTAATATATAATTTGTTTTTTTTTTTTTTAATTGGGGCCTTATTTCATTTTCGAAATGAGTCTTTACTTCATTATGAAATAAAGCCCCAAAAATTGCGGCGTTATTTCATTTTATTTTGGGGTTTTGTTTCATTTTGTTGGGGCTTTTTTCATTTTTTTTTTGGGGCATTGTTTAATAATAAAATAAAGCCCCAAAAAAATGGGGAGTTATTTCATTTTTGGTTTGGGGACTTATTTCATTGGGGCCTTATTTCAGAGAGCATTTTAATATATATTAAATTTATAATGCATTAATATTTTTCAAAAAAAACTTTTAAATATACAATTACATTTGCTAGATCAACTTAAAGTTCCCATGCCTTTTTACAATTAAAATATAAATTTTAATTATTCTTAACATTCCCTTTTAAACAATTTAATTACTAGGGCTCCGAAGTTCATGTAAATATATGTTTGTTGTCGTTAGCTGGACGCAATAAATAGTTAAGCAAATATAAAGGGTCCGCCAAATAACTTTTTTTTTTGAACTCCTGAACCAATTGGACTTTGTATGGCGTCATACCAAGGTCTTTATGCAAAATTCGTTTCAATGATGTCTCCGAAATGTTCAATTGTTGAGAACGACGGTGAATTGATGTTGATGGCGCTTCACGCACACTTTCTGCCGCAGCAGCAATATTCTCGGGTGTACGCACTGTTTTTGGCTTTTCACCCTTTGGTTTATAGATGCCAGTTTCTTTCACTTTTTTCACAAGATAACGAACATACGGACCATATTCATTCAGCGGAAGGATAAAACTAATTATCTGTCAAATCAGACATGAGCTAAGTGTTACCATTCACGAAATAAGCACTAGTTGAAAAAAAAAAACGTTAGATGGCGGACCCTTTATTTGCCAATCAATAAATTTGCAACAAAATGTCATCGATTTGTTAATGCATATTTTTGCATATTTTGTAATAAATACATATTTTTACATATTTTGCTATAAATGCATATTTTTAATGCATCTTTTTAAGAACATTTATTGATATGTTAGTAAAAACTGCATTTTTGCTAAATTTATATATTTAATGAAATTATATTTTCTTCAAATTTATAAATGTTTTTTTAATAAATTTTTTTTTTACCACCAATACAGAAAATACAATTACTAAGTTTCTGACAATGATTATCGCTAATTTTGAAATTGTTAACCTATTTTTAAGATCAAAAAACGTTGAAAAATCAATAATAATATGTTAAAATGTTGAGTGCATATTTTAGGGTTTTAAAACACGATAATAAATGCATTGACTTCCGAGCCCTAATAATTACTATGTAAATTAAAACTAATATTAAAAACTAAACTCACATTAAAAACATTTTTAAAATAATATATTTCTTAACCATTTCACCACCCATGTACACTACAGTGTACACATTTTTAAAAAATTAAATAATACAATAGAACTTAATATTTTTGTTTAAATATATTCATTAACATATTGGTCATTGAAAAAAATCAACTGTTCATCAGGGCAATATAGTCGCGATATTTGTTAACAATGACAGATTTTTTAATCAGACTTTATCTCCGGGAAAAGGGGCGTTTGGGGTATCTCCTAAACTAACACAGCTAAAATCTTGAAATTTGGCACATAGCTTCATATAATGACTAGAACAAAATCAAACAAAGCATTTTTGGTTATTCGAATATATTAGTGGCAAAAATTGGCTGAGAAGTTCCAAAAATTCGACTTTCGGACCCAGTTTTTGGCTTGTAGAAGGGGGAAACCAGTCAGTGGCGTACCCAGGGGGGGGGGGCCTGGGGGCCAAAGCCCCCCGAAATATTTTGGTTAGTATGTAATAAATGAATTTATAATATTTTTTTGAGACTATAATTTTTCAAACTAATGATATATTAACTGAAATTGATCTATGGAAACACTACCATAAAGACCATCAAATCCGCTAGATGCTATTCAAGATTGCAACAAAGAACTTTTTCCAAACGTTTACATGTTTTTACATTTACTGATAGTAATTCCTGTTACAACTGCATCCGCGGAGAGAAGTTTTTCCACCCTAAAAAGAGTGAAAACATATTTAAGGAATTCTATGGGTGAAGCTAGACTTGGTGCTCTAGCTCTTGCATCAGTGTATCGAGAAAAGCAGGGACCGAAAATAACAGTTATTTCCAAATTTTTAAACAAAAAAAGCAATTAGAAGTAAATGTCGGAAAACTGTTTCAAGCATACCATTTTGATCCTTATGAACTAGTCTATAATAAAATGCATTGCTTTTTAAAATTTTGATTTTTATTTTTTTTAGCAAAAATAAAAGTTTTTTTTTGATTTTTATTTTTTTGAGCAAAAATAAAAAATATTTTTTGATTTTTATTTTTTCGAAGAAAAATGAAAGTTATTTTTTGATTTTTATTTTTTCGAGCAAAAATAAAAGTTATTTTTGATTTTTATTTTTTCGGGCAAAAATAAAAGTTATATTTTGATTTTTATTTTTTCGAGCAAAAATAAAAGTTATTTTTTGATTTTTATTTTTTCGAGCAAAAATAAAAGTAATAAAAATCAAAAAATAACTTTTATTTTTGCTCGAAAAAATAAAAATCAGAAAATAACTTTTATTTTTGCTCGAAAAAATAGAAATCAAAAAATAATTTTAATTTTTGCTCGAAAAAATAGAAATCAAAAAATAATTATAACTTTTGCTCGAAAAAATAAAAATCAAAAAATAACTTTTATCATCTGACTTTTATGAAAAAGGGAATAATTTTTACGGTCCCTGGAGAAAAGGTTGAACCTGACATTGACATTGACACTTTTATGAAAAAAAATCGTTGAATTAAATGTTAAGAGCTTTGTTAATAGTATATAAGGATCTTAATTAATATGATAGCTCACTTTAAAAATCAAAATAAAATTATTTAATTGATACATAAATTTGTTAAATATTTCAAAAAAAAAAACTTGTTTGTAGATATAAAAAAACTAAAAAAACAAAGACATGTCAAAACATTTTTGCTTCAAAATTGCTATCATAACTGGGTATAACGTCAATGGTAACTTTCCCATCCAAAACTTATTTAACAGATACAAAATATTAGTGTCCGACCGAACTTATTTTTTTCTGCCGTAGCCGAACTTCGGCCATAATATCAATGTTCGGCCGAAGCCGAAGCTGAAACAAAATCCCCGAAACAAAATCCTGGGTACGCCGCTGAAACCAGTAAACGTTTTTTCTTTCTAATTTGAATACTTCTAACAACAATCTAAAGTCAAAATAGAAATATATCCATAAACAAAAAGTCAGTAGTGAAAGGGTTAAGAAGACATGTTTGAGATCTATCTATCGATCATATTTCATTATAATTAATGAAATTTTCTTAACATTATATATTTTTTGCGTTCAAATTATTATCAATGATCTTAATACTGTATATTGTTATTTTAATGTATTTCACAAATTGAAAAAAAAAAAAATGCAATTAAGTTGATATTCAGTTTAAATTTATTTGCGAGAATAACTTTAATGTATCTAATTTTATTTTTTTTTTGAGTTCATACAAAAAAAAAGTAACAAAAAATTACCAAGGTAATCTACAGGTTTTGGGAAATACTTAATACAATCATTCAGTCATTATTTTTATGGACTTTAATGAGTTTTACTTTAATAAACATGATTTGTAATGATTTACTATAATTTAATTTATTTTTTTTATATATGATTCAGGGATATTTAAGAATTATCTAATTATAAATTCTGAAACTATTTTATATGCATTTTGAAATATATAACAAGTACATGCATTACATTTGATTTTACCAAATTTGTATACCCTAAAAAGAGTGAAAACATATTTAAGAAATTCTATGGGTGAAGCTAGACGTGGTGCTCTATCTCTTGCATCAGTGTATCGAGAAAAGCAGGGACCGAAAATAACAGTTATTTCCAAATTTTTAAACAAAAAAAGCAATTAGAAGTAAATGTCGGAAAACTGTTTCAAGCATATCATTTTGATCCTTATGAACTAGTCTATAATAAAATGCATTGCTTTTTAAAATTTTGATTTTTATTTTTTTGAGCAAAAATAAAAGTTTTTTTTGATTTTTATTTTTTTGAGCATAAATAAAAAATATTTTTTGATTTTTATTTTTTCGAAGAAAAATGAAAGTTATTTTTTGATTTTTATTTTTTCGAGCAAAAATAAAAGTTATTTTTGATTTTTATTTTTTCGGGCAAAAATAAAAGTTATATTTTGATTTTCATTTTTTAGAGCAAAAATAAAAGTTATTTTTTGATTTTTATTTTTTCGAGCACAAATAAAAGTAATAAAAATCAAAAAAATAACTTTTATTTTTGCTCGAAAAAATAAAAATCAGAAAATAACTTTTATTTTTGCTCGAAAAAATAGAAATCAAAAAATAATTTTAATTTTTGCTCGAAAAAATAGAAATCAAAAAATAATTATAACTTTTGCTCGAAAAAATAAAAATCAAAAAATAACTTTTATTTTTGCTCGAAAAAATAAAAATCAAAAAATAACTTTTATCATCTGACTTTTATGAAAAAAGGAATAATTTTTACGGTCCCTGGAGAAAAGGTTGAACCTGACATTGACATTGACACTTTTGACATTGACACTTTTATGAAAAAAAATCGTTGAATTAAATGTTAAGAGCTTTGTTAATAGTATATAAGGATCTTAATTAATATGATAGCTCACTTTAAAAATCAAAATAAAATTATTTAATTGATACATAAATTTGTTAAATATTTCAAAAAAAAAAACTTGTTTGTAGATATAAAAAACTAAAAAAACAAAGACATGTCAAAACATTTTTGCTTCAAAATTGCTATCATAACTGGGTATAACGTCAATGGTAACTTTCCCATCCAAAACTTATTTAACAGATACAAAATATTAGTGTCCGACCGAACTTATTTTTTTCTGCCGAAGCCGAACTTCGGCCATAATATCAATGTTCGGCCGAAGCCAAAGCTGAAACAAAATCCCCGAAACAAAATCCTGGGTACGCCGCTGAAACCAGTAAACGTTTTTTCTTTCTAATTTGAATACTTCTAACAACAATCTGAAGTCAAAATAGAAATATATCCATAAACAAAAAGTCGGTAGTGAAAGGGTTAAGAAGACATGTTTGAGATCTATCTATTGATCATATTTCATTATAATTAATGAAATTTTCTTAACATTATATATTTTTTGCGTTCAAATTATTATCAATGATCTTAATACTGTATATTGTTATTTTAATGTATTTCACAAATTGAAAAAAAAAATGCAATTAAGTTGATATTCAGTTTAAATTTATTTGCGAGAATAACTTTAATGTATCTAATTTTTTTTTTTTTTTTTGAGTTCATACAAAAAAAAAAGTAACAAAAAATTACCAAGGTAATCTACAGGTTTTGGGAAATACTTAATACAATCATTCAGTCATTATTTTTATGGACTTTAATGAGTTTTACTTTAATAAACATGATTTGTAATGATTTACTATAATTTAATTTATTTTTTTTATATGATTCAGGGATATTTAAGAATTATCAAATTATAAATTCTGAAACTATTTTATATGCATTTTGAAATATATAACAAGTACATTAAAGGTGTCCAAAAACATTAAAGTGATTTCTAAAGTCAAAATATGTGCTAGTTTAGTTCCTTTGTACCTAAAAACATTTAATATGAAGTTTGGTGCGGATTGGATAAAGAAAACACGAGGCGGAAATCGATTGAATATTGAAAGTGTATTTTGTATGGGGGAAAATGGCTTTTTGGGTTTTTTCAAAAAATTGTTAATATTGAAGCAGTTTTTATTCCATATTATAAATTAATCGAGATGACGACAAAAAAGTGTTTTCAACAAGATATAAAAATCCAAAATCGGTTGAGAATTACCCGAGTAAAAAAAAATACCCCAGACCACTAATGTGCCAAATACCACTTGATCAAACATTTCAAGCCCACATCCTAAACGTTTTCGAAATTAAATACCAAAATATATTTTTTTACTTACTGGACCAATTAACTGTTAGATATGAAATATTTACTGCTTTTTTTAATGTTAAAAAATATTGGGACATTTTTGGCCCAAGTGCACAAAAGGGTTAATTAAGTTCTTTTTTTCTTTTTAAATAATAATTACCAACTATGTAAAATAATTTAGTCAACTTTCATTTAAATACGAAGATACCACATGATTTTTCGTTATCAATTTCATGAAATCTTCAAAATTTCGAAGAAATTGACCTTTGACCTTGAAATTTTACCTTTGCCGTAGTTCGATTTTGACCAAATTTTCAGAATATAGTGCTTGAAGTTTGTTTCATAAAACTCTGAATAGCATTAATTGTTATTTGTTAAAAGTAGATAAATTTTACCTTATGATCGAATTTTGTGCAAAAAAAAAGCGTTTTCCTCGAAATCCGCCGAATTTAAATAGCTGCCTTTACTAAATTAAACGTGGGATATGTGTAATTTTTGGTATTTTTATTTAAAATTTTATACTTAATGAGACCTTCGTGTGCGAAACTATTTTTTTTTAATTTTGTTGAACAAAATTTTTTAAAATTTGAAATTAGAGATTTTAAAAATACCCCAAAAATATTGTTGGTTTTCGACGTCACCTTAGGACAGGACATCCTAAAAATTAAATATTTCATATCTAACAGTTAATGGGTCCAGTAAGTAAAAAAAAAATATTTTGGTATTTAATTTCGAAAACGTTTAGGATGTGTGTTCGAAATGTTTGATCAAGTGGTATTTGGCACATGAGTGGTCTGGGGTATTTTTTTTACTCGGGTAATTCTCAACCGATTTTGGATTTTTATATCTTTTTGAAAACACTTTTTTGTCTTCATCTCGATTAATTTTTGATATGGAATAAAAACTGCTTCAATATTAACAATTTTTTGAAAAAACCCAAAAAAATGTTTTTACATACAAAGGAACCAAACTAGCCCATATCTTGACATTAGAACTTATTTTGAAAAACGGCCATACAAAGCTGAACACGTCTAAAGTACATGCATTAAATTTGATTTTACCAAATTTGTATACCCTTCACAGCGTTTAGGACTCATTACATATAAAACCATCAAAAAAATATCCAATTTTCGACCTCTACCCCCTTCAATTTTAACCAAATTTGGTATGGAAGGAAAATGTCATATAACACGCAAAGAAAAAACATGGTTAAGGGAACCATATTTGAAGAGCATCATACATTTTTGGATTTATGACTGCGACAACCATGTTACTATGGTTGTGACAACCATAGTTTTATCTGCTTCTATATCATAATATGATAATTAGATTGCCATATTATGGTTCCAAATATATCCCAATATTATCATATTATGGTTCCGGAAATTTGTATGAATTATCATAATATGAGCCCTACACTATTCTCCCAGCATTCTGTTGAAGCTGAATTAAAAAGTAATGAGTGTTTTTTTGTATATTTATTTAATAATTCACATATTTAAATAAACTTAGGTTTAAAATAATTTAAGTAATCAAATTTTCTTTGCGCTGAAGAATAAGCTTTTTGAAATATTGTGTCAGCTATACAAGCTATACATGTGATTACAGAATAAAGCACGCATATAAATATTGTTAAGAATACAATTTCACAATACATTTATAATGATCAAACCATGTTTGCTGCAATCATAATAATTGCATTATAACCATATTATAGTCCTAGTTATCATATTATGATCATGGACACGAATTTCGTCATCATTTATTACCATGTTATGATTATTGCAAACATATTATGATTATTTCGTACTACACACTGAAAAGCACGTGCATTTTGTTTAAATTTTTCTTACACATTTTTTTTCTTTAATAACATTTTTTTGCGTAATTACAAACATTTAAAAAATAAAGCCCTTTTTTATCACTTTTTTATAAACAAACAATAACTTTATTTAAGGGGTGTGAGACAATTAAACTTTTGCCTAGACTTCCAGGGTAGACCGAGTTAAGACTACAATTTATTTCTTCTTTCACAAAACAAATCACCATTACAATTACCACCACTACGTTGTTTGTCCATTTTTAATGTCTTTTTGTTTAATATTATTTAATTTGTTGGGGCTGACTGTTTCTCACAACTTCTTTTCACAAAATCTCAGACAAGAATGAAACTAAAAGAGCGAAGACGCTCATAAAAAAAACCAATTGATCTTCTTATAGTTGGCGCAACTCTAATATGTCTGCAGTTAGGCAGAGGAATATGATGTATGATTGTAGACAATACAATAATATGATAACTGAAAAAAAAATGTGAAATTTTTACTAGAACATGATAAAAGCAACCATATTATTGGTGAAGTAGGATTAATACAATAAGAGTTTAATTGAAACAACCATTTATACCTGTAGGAAACATAGTTTTGTGGCCGCAATCATATTGCAACCATAATTTTTCTCTGCGTGAAATATGTTATCGTACAAACTTTGGGTCGTTAGCTCTAACGGTTGTGGAAATATCGCGTTTTAAAATATGAAAAAAATCTAAAATTTAACAAAAGTAATGGTACATAATCAATCTTTCATATCTTTTTAACGGCTAAAGCTACTTGATTCATTGATACCTCATTTTAAAGCTACTGTTATCATGCTTTAACTAAAATAAGCAAAAACGTGAATTTTTCAAAGTAAAATGAATGTTTTTCCAAATCCGCGGTTTAAAACGCTGTATTTCAAAAAACTGTTTTTTTAAATTTTCAAAAATATTTATGTTAATTATAATTTATTCCACTATGCCGTTGCTAAATTAATTTGGGAAGTTCTTACGGGATTCAAAGTTATGAATAAAAATCTAAAAAAAGGTACTAAATTTAATAGAAAAAAATATTTACATAAAAAAATAAAATGTTAAGTTTTCTTTGATCTTCTTTTATATTATTCTTTTTAGTTTAAACGAGCTTAAGATCATTTATTTATTAATCATTTATTTCCAATATTTCGTCTCCACATTGGGTGACTTCTTCAGGAAACAAATATTACAATTTTGATTAATTGATTGTAATATTTGTTTCCTGAAGAAGTCACCCAATGTGGAGACGAAATATTGGAAATAAATAATTAATAAATAAATGATCTTAAGCTCGTTTAAACTAAAAAGAAAAAAATAATAATGTTAAGTTTTCTTTAATCTTCTTTTATTTAATTCTTCTTACTTTAAACAAGCTTAAGATAATTATAATTAATAAATAAATGATCTTAAGCTCGTTTTAAATAAGAAGAATTAAAAAAAAACTAATTTTATGAAAAACATAAAAACAAAAGTTTTTCAAAAGTAGTTTCACATAATTGCTTCTATCTTTTAAACGGTTTAAGCTACTAGAGTCATCGATACGTCATTTTAAAGAGTTGTTGTTTTTGCGACCAAAAGTATCCGTGGTTGAACCAAACCATGCAGTTGGCGAAAAATTTGGGTTTCACAATTAATCTGTTTTTAATTAAATATATTAGAATTTTATAAATACAGTAAAATCCGTTTAAGACAAACTCGGTAAAGACGAATTCTCGGTTATTAAGAACTAATTTAAAAGTACGGACGTTATGGTAACAATTTCAGTCCCAAAAACAAAATTTCATGTAATTATCTATTTTTAATACGAACTTCTAATAATTTTGGATTTTTTTTCAAATTCGTTTGAAAACAAACGTATCGAGAAAAATCTAAATAAACCACGATTTTGTGTTGAAAATAGTGTTTTCTGAATATTAAACTGTTTAAAAATCGGTTTTAAATATAAAAACTTCGAAATAAATAAAAAAAAAAATTGCATGAAAATAATAGATGTGGTTTAAAAATGCAAAATGCATGTAAAAACGATATGTTCTGATATTTTTACAAATCATAGGAATTGAATGCTTTTTGAATCGTATAAATCCGATAACAAGTTTCTTTAAAGTTATATACTTTTCAGATTTTTTATGCAGGTTTGCGTTCATTTGTAGGTTTGCGTTCATTACACCCCCAGCAAATGTTACCAAAAGGAAGAATTCCATTTTTTTATTAAAAATTCACAGAAATTGATATTTTTATTCGGACATGGAACTCCGACCCACATTAGCCTGGCATCAAAAATGGCCCAATAATTTGATAAAAATGCAAACAAGACTTTTTTTTATTAAATTTTAAAGATTTTTTAATATGCCTTATTTGAGGATGTCGCTTGCTATTTTTAAAATAAAGGGTCCGTCATCTAACGTTTTTTTTTTCAACTAGTGCTTATTTCGTGAATGGTAACACTTAGCTCATGTCTGATTTGACAGATAATTAGTTTTATCCTTCCGCTGAACGAATATGGTTGTATATACGCTTGAACAACGCTGGGAAATATTGCGACATTACTTTGAAAATCATGGTAATGTTGCAGAATGTGTGCGAAAATTCAAATCAACGGCAGAGCTGATGTCGTTTGGCCACCTCGGAGCTGCGATTTGACACCGTTGGACTATTATTTGTGGGGTGCCGTCAAAGATAAGTGTTACGCCCACAAGCCAGAGACAATTGGCGCTTTAAAGGACAATATTCGTGAAGCCATTGGTGAAATACAGCTGCACACAATCGATAATTCGACAATGTGCTTAAAAATTGGACCGATCGTGTAGGCTACTGCATGGCCAGCCGAGGCAGCCATTTGAATGAAATTATTTTCCATTATTAACCGGAAGGATTGTACTTTCAAATAAAAAAAGAAATTTGAGAAAATATTCAGTAGTTTTTTTTTATAGCATTTTCAAAAAAAAAAAGTTATTTGGCGGACCCTTTGCAATGGTTGTAATTAAAGAAAAAATAATAAATTGGAAAAATGATAATCCGTGTTTGTGTGAAGCAGCTTATTTCCATTTTATAAAAATTGATTATTTTGTCAAAAGTTGAACAAAGTTTGAATGTTTTCATAAAAGTTTACATAATTTTTGAAAAAATATCACTTAAATTTTACTAGACCATAATTATAATTAACCAAATTTGATACACGAATGTTAATAAAGGCCGTTTATGTATTTACCATAAAAAATATGATAAAATAATTGATTTTTTAAATTTTATGTATAAAAAAACTGCGTTCAAACACACAAAACTTAAATTCAAATTAACGAAAAATCTGACTCATAAGTAAAAAAACTGGGTACGCCATTAAAGTCAGCGTGCCCGAAATATTTAGGATCAATAGTCGGTACTCTTGCTTTCGAGTTGTTTTATTTACTTCTATTTAATAAATCTTTAACCCTTAGTGAGTTAAAAAAGACACAAGAAACTTAATTTTAATTATGCCTACAAGATTGTAAAGCTTTTAAATTGTAATATTTGTTAACTGAAGAAGTCACCCAATGTGGAGACGAAATATTGGAATTAAATAATTAATAAATAAATGATCTTAAGCTCGTTTAAACTAAAAAGAATAAAATAAAAGAAGATCGAAGAAAACTTAACATTTTTTCAGAATAACTTATTTTAGATTTTTGATCTAATTTGGATATGTGATAGAGGATACTAATCTCAAAAACAATCTTAATTCTTTATTATCCAAATCTCACTTTTAAGGCCTAAAATGTTGTGGTCAAAGTGGCCCCAAAAACACGTGTTTTGCCAAAACTAGTGAAAATTAATAAATAACTGTTGAAATCTAATAAAGAGCGTAAATACGTGTTTTGGCAAAACACATGTTTTGCTATCTAATGTGAACGTGGCTTTAAACAGAAAAAGTACCTAATTTCTATTGTGAACTCATTATGAATTTAAATGTTTAACCAGTAAAAAAATTTATTAAACAATTTTAAAATCTTATTATTTTTAATTTAAAACTTATTTAAGCACATCTAAATTCTAAAGTTTTAATTGAAATTTTTCTTATTTTTTTTTTTTAGGACGACAACATGGGTTTTGGTTCACGCATGGACTGCTGTGGGCAGTTTGTAAAATATAGTTTATTTGTCTCAAATTTCATAATATTTGTAAGTATAATTTACGAAAAGTGTTTACCATAGATTACATAGATATCAAGCTCTCTCACATTTTCTGTCAGAGGACAGACAAGAACTATGTAAATTTGTATAAAGAAGAAGAAAAGTTTGATATCTATGTAACATATAGTCTACATTTTTCGTATAAATATTTGAATATCTTTTGTGTAATATTTAAAATTTTTTTTAGATTGGTGGTGCTACTGTGTTTTGTTTAAGTTTATGGACTTTGGTAGATCGCAGTTTTATGAATGAATTATTGGGTACAAATCTATTTTCTGGAGCTGTTTATGTTTTATTAGTAACCTCAATAGCCATATGCCTGCTATCATTTCTAGGATGTGTAGGAGCGGGCAAAGAAGTAAAATGTTTATTATTAACGGTATGTCAAACAAGAATTATAAATTGGAAGGCATATGTGTAACTTAAGATTTAAAATAAAATTTTCTTTTCCTTAGTACTTTATTATAGTGGCTCTAGTGTTTGTTACCATGTTAATAGGTGGTATTTTGGGTTATGTATTTCGAGAAAGAGTCCAACAAACAATGAGACAGGTTAGTGTAATTTTACTCATTTTTTGTTGCATTTTATTTATATTTCTTTGTTTATACATTCAGGAAATGCGTTCATCTATGGCCTTATATGGTAGCCGTCGTGATATTACCCAGGCTTGGGATCAAACACAAGAACGTTTGCAGTGCTGCGGTGTTGATACCTGGCATGATTGGAATCGTTTTGGCCCTATACCCGAATCATGTTGTCAGGAAATTTTCGGTGGTCAACGTAAAGAATGTACCATATTCCCTACTATTACTAATCTTTATAGTCAGGGTTGTTTATATGTTACCTCAAATTATATAAGAGATCATGCTGCTCTAATAGGTGGTACCTCTATTGCGGTAGCTATAATAATGGTAAGTGGACTAAAATCAACCCTTTAATAGTAAATAGCGTAATCTAAGGAAAGTCACTAAGAAGATCTTCACACTTAAATTCACACTTTTGTAATATAATAACGAGCTTAAATACGTGTTTTGGCAAAACACTTGTTTAGCATTTAGTTGTGAACCGGACTTAAATCTCGTGCCTAAACACTAGGGTGTTCAAATTACTCGGTTTTTGGTTTTATTCGAGTAAACGTGTATCTCGATTTTAGAGTTTCAAATTTATTGGAGTAAGATTTAAAAATTACTCGTGTAACTAGAAAAATTTCCAATGTTTGCATATATTTTTTTTTCTTAAAATACACATTTTTAGTACGTTTTAATATGTTAAAAAATAATTCATAATTTAACAAATTAACACTCAGTTTGTTTTTGTAGTAATCAGTAGCAGTTGTTTATAACTGCAATTACTGATGTTTTTCTATGAAAAACTACAAAACAAGTATTTTTGACAGTTATTTAAAGAAAACAACAGAAGAAGACTAGTTTATTTTTTAGCAGTTGTTTGAAACAGTTATTTTTGTATTTTTGGTAACATCTAATCATTTTTGTAAGTTGTCGAGTTTTTAAAAAGTATCGTTTGGTTTATAATTGTTATTATTTATATGTTCTTTAATGCCTAAAAACTTTATAACTGGAGTACTGTTTGGAAATTTGACTTTGCATTTAAAGTAGGATGATAATTGAAAGAAGAAATTATTTTTTTTTATTAAAAAATATTTTTAAAATACCGAAAAAAAACTGTTAAAAACTGTAGTTTTTACCACTTTTTACAATTTGTTAAAAATGTTTGCAATAAAAAATTGTCAGTTGTTTTTCGACATTGTCAGTTGCGTTTACTACATTTGTTAGTTGTTTTTCAATAGTTAACTACATTTTTAGTTATTTTAACGGAGAGTACCTTTGTCGCCTTTTTAACTGTAATTACAGTTGTTTTAGCTGTAATTTTCAGTAGATGCTACTGTAAAAATGTTTTTGAGTGTAAAAGTCAGCTTACAATTAGTTTGACACATTGAACGTTTTTAAATAAATAAGTTATACGGCATTCAGACTAGATTGCAAAACACGCACTCAGAATATTCTTACAGTAACTACATGTAGGTTATTCGGGTAGTAAACAGTAGTAGTTGTTTTAACTGCTATCGTACTCATTTTTCTATAAGAAAATGAAGAACAACTAATTTGGACAGTTTTTTCAAAATTACTTCAGTAAAAGTTGTTTTGAGTAGTTATTTTAGTATTTTAATTAACAACTACCAAAACAGTAATTTTGCAGTAAACAGTTAATTTTTGTTAGTTATTTAAAAATAGAAGATTATGCTGTGTTTTTAAAAATTCTCGTTTAGTTTATATTTGTTATTATTGATATGTTCATAGTTTGCTAAAAATAAATAGAAAATTGCTGTGTATCCCCAACGCATAGAAACTTTATAACTGGTGTACCGTTTGGAATTCTGACTTTGTATTTTAAATAGGAAAAAATATTTTTAAAATACAAAAAAAAATAACTGTTAAAAATAGTCGTTTTTAATACTGATGTAGTCGTTTTATGTTCATTGTTTTTGTTGTTTTGTTGCTCGTTTTTATGGTTTATGCATTCATTTAAGGTTAGTTGTTTTTGACCGCTACGATGGTCGTTTTTACTACCATTGTAGCTGTTTTATAAATAGTTGAAAATGACTACATGGTTAGTCATTTTTATGACAAATACAGTCATCGCCTTTTTGTTTACTAATTTTGTAGTAACTTTAACTGTCACTTTTTGTCATTTCTACCTTCTTAATTTCCTGAGAGTGTACGTATTTAAGGTTTTTAAAAATGCTGTTCCTTTTAAAATAATTATTTTTTGAAATTTTAACTTTGACACTTTCCAGCCTCCAAACTGTGCACTGCACACGTAAAATTTCTTCACAAAACGTTTAGTAAATTTAGTTTTCTCTCGGAATACATAAATTTCTAATTATAAGTTACTCATTTGACGCATTTGTGGCTTTTTTCATGATGAGTGTCTTTAGGCACTCTAACCGGTTATAGGGTTAAATATTTTGGATAATATTTCAACATGGGTTTGTTAAAAGTATACACGTAAATGTATATATTTTTGAAAAGCTTAACTATTCATCTTTCCCAAACCGTTCAGAAATTTTAAATCGGTTCAGAACTGACTAAGTTAAAAATAGTTTAGTATGTGGAGTCTAGATCGATTTTGAAGGTGTATTTAAAATTCTGAAAATTTAAAAGTGATTTACTTAACCATGCGTACAACCTAAACTGTGGCATTTTAAAAATATATTTTAACTGTCACACTGTGTTATCATAACTTTTGAACGCGCCAGCAAAAATTTTATAATTTGGTGTAATTTTAAAGGTATTTTTTAAAAAAATATTGCAACTGAATTTATTTTTTTGCAAAAAGGTTAAACATTTTTAATACAAATTTTTTGATTAGTCAGATAAATGCAATTTAGGATTTTTGTTTTAAAATAATTTCATGTAATTTTATATTAAAATAAATATGATTCAAACTTACCTTAATATATTAAGGTTTCCATAAAAACTGCCACTATTTTGGAGAGACTTCAATTCTCTCAAATAAAAAAAAAAAAAATAGTCACTTATTATGCCAATTTTATTTTTTAATTTACTAATTAATTTTTTTAAACATTCGTTTTTTTTTAATGAACTTTTGCTTTAAATTTATTTTTTTTATTTTTATTGCATTTTTTCTATTACTTTGCATAAATTTACATATACAACTTTTTTTACATTTTATGCTGGCCCTCTTGTCAGAAGCTTTTTTCCAATTGGGTCTTTAAGACACAACAAATAAGAGAACCATACTGCAAATATTTTTTCACCAACTTTACTTAAAGAAAAACACTGTAAAACAACCGATTTTTGTTAAGATTTTTTAACTTTTGTAAACTACAACAATGCATTTTCATGAATTCACATAATTTTTTAATTTCTAGACATTTTAAACACTTTAATTTGTTAAAAATAAAACTCGTAAAGAGAACAAGAACTTATTGCAGCTTTTATTAAATCTCAACTACTGCTTCTTCGTGTGTGGTGGTTAACTATGTGGTAGGTGAGTTCGCTAACTAAACATACAGAGTTGTATGTAGTGTAGTGTGCTTTTTCTAATAAGAATGTTGAGTGATGCCAGATCACTTAACTAAATCCCATTGAAGATTGCGTTTGTCTTCCGTTATCAAAGATTTTATCTCTCTGAAAAAAATTGTTATGGATCAATCTAAAGAAAAAATTTAATCGTTCCGTTTACTTATATACCTATTTTTATACCCTCCATCCCATAGTGCAGGAGGGTATATTCACTTTGTCAAATGTTTGTAATTCTTTTAAAAAAATTCTGGGACCCCATAAACTATATATATTCTTGATCAGCATGGATAGAGAAGTAGATATAGCCATGTCCGTCTGTCCGTCTGTCCGTCTGTCCGTCCGTCTGTCTGTGGAAACACAAAATACTCCTCCAATACAGAAGAGGTACTGCTAATTTTCAGTCAAATTGTTTGTTGATATCATGAGCAGTTTTCTAGTGAAAATGATCAAAATCGGTTAACGCGTTCAGAAGTTATGAGTGAAAATGTGGGAAGACCTCTAAAATTTTTTTTTTTTTATTTCATCATACATACATACATACATACGTACATTCAATGCTTATACACAAGAATATACGCAAGCAGGGATGGCTGTCAATATCGCTGAATTACCGTCCCGATTCTAACACCTTTCAACTGACTATCGTTATCGCTTAAATACCGTTACCGATATTCTTGAAATACCGTTATCCGTAAAATACCGTTACCTTAAAATACCGTTACCGAAATAATCTAACAAGATCTGAACAAAAAAACTTCTGTAAATAGATATATTTTCCCAAAGTATGATCATAAACTAGACAGTCATTTAAACTCGGGCATAATGCGGTTAAAAATTGTGGTGTGCATTAACATTACCTGAATAACTAAAATAACGTTATCCTTAAAATGCCGTTAGCAAAATAATTGAAAAATCTTTTTCCCTAAAATAAAGTTACCGAAATATCTAAAATATCGTTACCGCTAAAATACCGTTAGCGAAATAAATAAAATACCGTTAACGCTAAAATACCGTTAACGCTAAAATCCCGTTACCGAAATAACTGAAGTATAGTTTCCCCTAAAATACCGTTACCGAAATAAAAGAAAATAGCGTTACTACGACCAATAACCACATAGAATCGGTTACCATCCACGGTCATGATCAACACTTAAAAACAAAAAAAAACCCACAAAATATTGTTGTGGTTTTTTTGTTTAGTAATACAGTATGTATGTACGGCACTATGCTCCTTATAGGAACGACGGGAATATATATATATATGTATGTACGTATGAATTAGTAGCAATCGCATGCAGAGTTGCCAGGTTTGACGATTTGTCGTCATTTTGATGATATTTAATACCCAAAATAACTAAATGACTATTTGACGACTTTTGCTTCCAAAATGACGATTTTTTGACAATAATTTAATATGTCAGCAAGATCTACTTATTTATCATTCTCATAAAATCGCCGGCTCGATCATTAAATTTATATTATTTCGTTAAAATTGAAAGCAAAAACATTGTTTTTTGATCGATAGCTAGCTTTTATATGCTAATATGATGTGAAATACAATTTTGCAAAAATGCAAATCCTAGAATTGAATAAAACTTAATCCAAACCGCATTTATTTTTTTATAAATTCATTACGGGTTTAGCTTAATTTAGTTTCTGTGTTTATATGTTTAGAACATTTCTTTAAATTTTTATAAAATTTAATTGGAGTTAGATTTAAATAAAAATAAAAAAATTTTCATGTTAAAACACAAGGCATGGACTTTTTTTGCGAAACAAACAGATCTCTAGCCCGAATATATTTCATGTTGAAAGATGATATATATACAACTTTAAATGAAACAAAATAAATCCAAAAATAAATCCGGTGCTTAAAAAACAGGCCTAATAATATAAATAAAGTGCCAAAATTTAATAATTAAAAAATATAACATTAAGTTTGTTCGATAACACAAAAATTTGTACAAGTTTTTACTGGAAGGTGTTCGTTTAGACAAATACGCAGTAAAAACTGGTAAAAAGAGAGAGTAAAGTGACAGTTTGATGCCAAAGAACTTACAAGTTTTTACTGGATACATTTTTGCCAGAAAGAATTTGTAAGATGAAAAAAACATATGACTAAAAAATAAAAAAATATGCTTGTATTTTTAGTAAACAAAAATTAAATTAAATTTTAATTGTTTATGGATTGAAAGTGAAAAATATTAAATAATTAACTATGGAAGAAGTTAAAAAACATTTAAATTATTTTTGGTCGATAATTTCAATTAACTTTTTCCTTTTCCATAATGACCAGTTGATTTTTTTTTAATATTTAAAACAAGCTATTTTATCTAATTTAATAATTCCTACAAATTTTCTGTTCGTTTACTTTTTTGTAAATTTGTCTTACTATTTGTAATTTTGTTACTGAGTAGTTTTTACTGAACTTTACAGGAAAAGTAATCGAACAGACTTATTGTTAAAGAATTTCCAAATTTTGTAAAAGAATTTAATATTTAAAAAGTTGTGCCACTGAAATGTTGTTCACAGAATTATGCAGATATAAGTGTTTAACAGTTCAAGTGGTAAAATTAGTTTGATTTAAAGTTGTATTTATTTGATCTTTCAACATTATATTTTTGTTATTTTATTAATTAATAAGCATATAATTACAAGTTATATACTATTACCCTAACCGAGCACTAGCTACTATGGCCTTCGGCGCGTTGTAGCGAAAACAGATCAGTGCCTCTGGTGGGAATCGAACCCACGACCCCCGCACTGATAAGCCAGCACGCTACCAACTAGCCTACTGGGGCACACTGTTTCAACATTTTATAAATATGAATATCGTTGTAAAATATAATGATTTTCGAAGTTTAAACCAAAGAGAAGTGTCAAAAATCGTGTTATATTACAACGATAACACGTTAACATTTGAAATGTGAATAACATTATTGTATTTTATTTTTTATTAAAACTTACCCTCTTCTAACAAATATATTTTATTTTGACGATTTTTCAAAATATGATGACGATTTTGACGATTTTTTTTAGAAAGTTTGTCGTTTTTATGCTTTGTAAACCTGGCAACACTGGTTATAAGTGCAAATGCGAGAAGCCCTCGAAAAATTGTTAAGCTAATTTATAAAGTATGCTTTTGTTTTCCATATACCAGGCTTGCCATATACCTTTTTTTGTTAACCCCAACAAATCAAAAAATCACCAATAAGAAAAAGGTAGAACAAAATAGTTTAGTTAAAATTCTTTATTTATTTGACTGCATTAACCGGAGTTGCCAGACACATTAATCGTTATCAGATCAAAAAAATATCCAGGAACAAAATCCCCGAATCCAACAATGTAAATTCATAACTTTTTTTCGTACACTATTTTTACTTATTTTCATTCTCAACCTTTAATAAATTTGCAAGGAAACTCTTACATTCTAATTACATTTATTAAAAACCCCATTCAATTTAAAGGACATTCACTTTCAGAACTTTTTTATTTAAGACATATAAGGTGCATACTTCATCTTAAAATCTTTTGATTATATGCATTTGTTTTCCTTAAAAGCCCTAATTTTTATTTGATACATACAAAAATAATCTAAATTAAAGTATTGATGTGTAAAAACCAATCGAATTTTGGGAAAATTTCTTAGGGTTCTTATTCTAGGAGTCGTAAACGAGAATTGCACAAGCAACTGAGCTTAAAAACAATAATTTGAAATACCAGTTTCTTTAATTTTTTGTATCTCGAAAACACTCGAAAGATTTTCTTTTATAATTTTTGACAAACTTAGTTTCATCACACTTTCCGTTTTACTTATGTGATGTATAGTATAAACACATGTGTTGTAATGTAAACTGGCATTTCATAATTATTTCATTATGTATGTCTCCGCAAGTGTATTTTTGTTCCCTTAAATTTATCTAAAATTCTGATTATTCGAAACTGTTTTTATGCGTTTGTATTCATTGCATCTCTTCTAACGATCCAAAAATATATTTTAGTAACTTTCTTTCATTATTATATAGGCAAAGAGACAAACAACAGGCGAATTTTACAACAGTTTTTTTAACATCATAAGGAACTATACAAATATATATATTTTTCACTACACGTTCTTCTTTAGGTAATCAGAATAACCTTTGAATACCCACTGCAGAATTTCAGATTCATTTTAGTAAACTTTAATTAAACATTTTTTTCTTCTGAAACATCCCAAAGACATTAATCAATCAGTCATATTTTGTTTTACTTATAAAAACAACATTATTTTTGTTATTTTTACAAAGAATATAGATATTAATATTGTTTGCACTTTCCCTGGTTTATGAAAACACCGAGATGGAGGGTATCCAAAAATTCGTCACAGCCGAATTTAATCTTTTTTAATACCAAATTCGGCACATCGGACTTTAATGCTTCCACTTGTTTCAATTAAATTTGTTTTATAACAATTTATATTATGACAATAAAAAACAAATTAATTCATATTTGAATTTACAGGGTAATCAAGCAATATTTTATTTAACTGAAACACCAGGTTGTTACTACAGTAGACTCGCGGTAACGTGAACTATTAAAACCTGAGCGTGTTCACGTTTGCGAAGTTGTTCATGTTTACGAAGGTGTACTTTTTTACATCTTAAAAATAAAATAGACATATATTTAACTCAAATTCATATAGTTTTTTATTAATTCATATTCATTAATTCATATTCATATTTGCTTTGCTAAGCTAGTCACGCTTGATCCTCTTTTTATTTTTTCTATTACATCCACTTTTTCCTTTAAAGATAAAAAATTTGGTAGTTTTTGCGACATTTTTCACGACACACTTTTTATTAAACTAAAAACAAAATAAGCAAATCAACAGCGCGCGTTACACAAAATGCCAGAATATATTCATAAGCAATCATTTAAGGGGATTCCCAATTTTTAAAAAAGTAGTGATTGCTTAAAAATGTTCAAAAGAAAACAACGTTTTCTATGTTCCATTAATTTTACATTTGTTCACGTTATAGGGCTTTCTTACCGTGTTCACGCTACAGAGTAGTCAGTGTAAAAAAAATTATGTTCATGCTAGCCGGTGTTCACTTAAGGCGGTGTTTTTGTTATCGCGAGTCTACTGTATTAGTATAAGTTATTTTGAAAACATATTTTGCTTTAACTGAGAAACTAAGACATTTTTTCGGTGGTTATTACTCTGCTAATACACAATAACTTACTAAATTAGGTTAAGATTTGAATAATTATTGTAAAATTCGAAGGAAAGATTAAATAATATAATGTGAAGTTAAAAAAAAGTTTTTTAGAAATGTATACTATTTTTCCACTTACATTCTCTAATCAAAACATATGTTCTGGTGAAAAATAAAATGTATGGGAAAACATGCATAAAACATGTTTTATTTCAAAACATGTTCAAAACACCTACAGAGGAATCGTAGCATTAGGGGTAACTCACATGCTATCCACACATATCCACTATTTCCTCCTATTGGTGATACGAACTGTCAAATTATTGTAAATTCACTTTTGAAAATGACATTTAATAATACACTAAAAGTTCTATAATTGTCACCGGCTTTAAATGTCGGTATACTTTAATTGTCACCTTCCTTTAAAGGTCTGAACAATTGATTCGTTCAGTTTTTTTTTTTTAATTTTATAAGATTTTTTTAAAAAGTTAAACAAGAAAAATGTATGCAAAAAATTGATTCCTAGTATGCCTTTGAGTGTCTGAAAATTCTATAAGAGTCTTGTTTTTTTAAAAAATTGAATCAAGTAGGTGACACTTGGAGAGCTTTTAGTGTACTGGGAAATAGTATATATGGGTGGATATGGGTGAATAGTATATATGGGTGTATAGCGTGTGAATCAGGCTTTAGATGTTTTTGAACTGAAATCAATTTATCAGAACCAATGAAGGGATTTTGAAATGCTTGGTTAGTGCTGATTCGAAGCCTAAACAATGTGCCATAAAGGCGTTGTGATAAATCTGATTTTTTAACCATGCAAAGAAAATATCAATTCAATGATTTTTGATAAAACATTTTTAAATTTTAAAATAAGTGTTATTTCTAGGGCAATGTATTGAGAGCTTTTTTTAATTAAAATAATAAAAGAATTAAAAAACGTTTACAAAACAATAGTAAAAAAATATAGAAAATTTTAGTATTTTGCAGAATTTTCTACATAACTCTCTTATGGCATAATTTGAGCGTTTTTTTAGTTTGGAAAAAAAAAATGTAAACAAAATGCTGACTTAAATTCAACTGAGAATTTTTTTTTTTTTTAAATAATTTCTTAAAATAAGAAATTTTCGAAGTAATATTTAAGTTCTATTGCTCGGAAATTCATTTTAAATGACAGAAATTGTTAATAATTTGTCAGTTTCAGATGGTCTAAAAGAATTTTTTTCAGCGAATGTAACAAGCATATTTCATCAGATCAGGATTTTTAGACAAACAGCTTTTAATATCCCGCTTTTTCATCTGTCGAGTCCTGATTTTTTTAATAAAAGCAGTTGGTCTCGTTATTCATTTCCAATTTTAAGATGAGGTTTTTCAAGATTTGATATTGTTTGATATTAAAATCTCAATGAAAAGCTGACGTTTAAAATCAGGCACCGTTTTTCCGAAGTGATAACATTAATTTAATATTATTAATGGGGTTTCTTATCTTTAAGAAAAAATAAAAACTTTGAAATAACAAGTTTCTATTGCTAAATTAAAACATAGAATTAGATTTACATTACACAATTTTAAAATTTCAAAATACAAATTTTAAGAGTTTCCGTCTGGTTTTATAAAATTTTCAACAGCGAAAACAGAAACTTAACCTACGCCAATAAAATTTCACAGTTATTATCAACTCATTTTTGAACTGAGACTTAGGTGAATGAAACCTTAATAAGGCTCAGTTACTTAAATTAATTGAAAATAACTTATATTTTTTAAACAACCAAAGCAAAGGATTATTGATAAGCCACATTTATTGTTTTATAGATTTTAGCTGCTTTCTAGACATCCATTGATTAATATTTTATAGAAGATTTGCTTAAACACTTATGACAAATACCTCAAGTATAAACATCCTGCAAAAGTAGTATTTTATGCATTTTTTTTTTACTTTTAAAATGCGAAAACAAACTAAAAATAAAATGTGGCTTTTCAAGTTTTTACAATAAGCCCTTCAATTCAATTCAATTGACTTTTTTTTTTTGTTTTTAACTGAGATATTCTTTAACTGAACAACTGAAAAATTTTATGGGTGTAGAAACTCTATAGTAATATTCAATTCAATTGATTTTTTTGTTTGTTTTTAACTGAGAAATTCTTTAACTGAACAACTGAAAAATTTTATGGGTGTAGCAACTCTATAGTAATATTCAATTCAATTGATTTTTTGTTTGTTTTTAACTGAGAAATTCTTTAACTGAACAATTGAAAAATTTTATGGGTGTAGAAACTCCATAGCAATATATTTTAATATATCAGTTTTTGAATTAACTAAAACTACTTAATTTTTTACTAAAACATAAACTTTTTGAATTTTTTGGTTATTTATCGTTTTCTAACGATTTAGCGAGCTAGCAATATTTGTGTGGTAAAGTTGGCAGCCTTGCATAATATAGAACTCTGTCAGTTTAGTTGGCAAATATACCCACCACATTTCACCACAATTTAAGCAACAGCAGTTGACATTTAACAATGGCCGCAGCGTGTTCTTAATCGTTTATAAAGTTTTATATTTGCTAAATTAATGTGTTTAAAATGTTTAAAAATTAGAAATTTATGTGTTTTAACGGTAATGCATTGTTGTAGTTCATAAATGTTAAAAAATCTCAATTGAAATCAATGGTTTTATAGTATTTTTCCTAAAATAAAGTTTGTGAAAATTTATTGCAACAAAGTTCTCTTGTTGATGGTGTCTTAAAGAGCCAATTGGAAAAAATTACGGCAAAATTGCTAGTAAGAAATGTAGAAAAAGTTGTAAATGTAAATTTATGTAAAATTATCTGCTAAATATATGCAAAAAAAAAAATGCAACAAAATGATAAAAAATATAAATATAATTTGAAACAAAGTTTCATTAAAAGAAATTGTGTTATAAAAAATAAAGGCTAAAGGGCCAGTAGAAAATGTAAAAAAAGTTGAAATTATGTTCAATATAAAAAAAAAAAAAATGCAATAAAATAATGAAAAAAAAATCATTTCAAAGCAAATTTTCATTAAAAGAAAAAGTGATATAAAAAATTAAGCATTTAATTAAAAAATGTAATTGACATTATATACGAACATTTACGAATATGTGTTCTAAGAGAATATAAGTCTTTAAAATTGTAGCAGTTTTTAAGGAAATCTTCAAATAATAAAGTAAGTTTTCAATAGAAAATGACATAAAATTTATAAAAATTAAACTTTAAATTGTATTTATCAGATTATATAAAAGTATCGTTTATATCAGCGCTATTCTAACAAATATTTTCACAAAATGGGATGAAAGTGGTCGAGCTTTCTCTTGTTTTTTTCGAGCAGTACTTTGCCTAGGCCACAATTTTCTTGAAATTCCTTTGAATTTTTAAATATGGAATCTGCTAATGCAGGCGAGTCAAAAAAATATAAGCCTATACACAGATTTATTTATTTAAACAATTTGTATAAAATTACATGTATTTTCATACATTTGTATGGAAGTGGTTGGGATTTCTCGTGTTTGTTCGCTAAGGACACAATTTTCATCAAATTCCTTTGAATTTTTAAATATTGAATCTATTCACGAAGATGACTCCAAAAAATAAAAGTATTTATCAAGATTTTCTTAAAAAATTTATATGAAATTACATAAAATTTTTAAAATCTGCATATTTTCTACATTTGCATTTAAGTAGTCACGTTTTTTTTCGAGTTTTTTTTTTGTCGAGTTGTTCGCCAAGGACACAATTTTCATAAATCCCTTTGTATTTTTGAATATGCAACCTGCCAATGCAGGTGACTACTAAAAATAAAAGTTTATACCAAGATTTTTTTTTAAGAAATTTTTAAAAAATTATATCAAATTTTTAAAATCTGCATAATTTAACACATTTGTTTGCCAGCGGTTCAGTTTACTCGACCTTTATTCAAGTAGTTGTTCGCTTAGGCCACAATTTTCATCGATTTTCTTTGAATATGTAATCTGCTAATGCTGCTCCAAAATAAAAAAGTTTATAAAAGTTTTTTAAAAAGAAACTTGTAAAAATTACATCAAATTTCTAAAATCTGCATATTTTACGGACACAATTTTTATCAAATTCTTTTGAATATGATTCCCTGTGCATTTTTAAATATGGAATCGTCCAAAAAATAAAAGATTTTCTAAAGAATTCGTACAAAATGACATAAAATTTTTTAAATCTGCCTATTTTCACACATTTCTATGGAAGTGGTAGAGTGTCCTCGATTTTTAATTCGAGTAGTTGTTCATTAATGCAAATAAATAAAATTTTATACCTAGATTTAAAAAAAAATTTAAAAATGACATAAAATTTCTAAAATTTGGGTAAATTTACACATTTATATGGAGGTGGTTGACTGTTCTCAACGAGGTAAAGAAAATAATAGATTGTACCCAGATTTTTAAAGAATATTTGAAAAAATTACATCAAATTTCTAAAATCTGCATATTTTAATACATTTGTTTGGAAGCGGTTCAGTGTGCTCAAGTTTTTTTTTCAAGTAGTTGATCGCATAGGCCACATATTTCTTCAAATTCCTTTGCATTTTGGAATATAGAATCAACAAATGTAGTCGATTCTAAAAATAAAGGCCTATACAAGATTTTCGAAACAAAATTTGTTTTAAATTACATCAAATTTTTAAATCTGCATATTTTTACACATTTATTTGGAAGTGGTAATGTTTTTCGAGTAATAGCTGGCCTATCCAACAATCTTAGTGGGATTGCCACAAATTTTTAAACATAGATTCTGCTGAAGTATGCGACTCCAGAATAAATAAGTTTGTACAAAGTTTTTTTAATTTTTTTTTTTTATAAATTGTCTTCAAACTTTTAAAAATACAATTTTTGTATAATTTTATATGGAAATGTCGACTTATTTCGAGTAGTTGTTGAATTTTTGAATAAGGAACGTGCTAATGCATGTGACTTCTAAAAATAGATGCCTGTACCAACCCAACTAAAAATGTTCATATACAAACATATCTTGTTTAATATTATATTATAAAAAAACATAGTTTAATACACAGAAAAAACTAAAAACGGGTTTCAATTAAAAATTTTATTGAATCAATTAATATTTTAATTGATTTTGCACCTACGACTGAAATGATAGTATTAACTAAAAAAATTTGCAGACAGTTTATTAAAATTCTTTCAATTAAAATAATAATGTTTTTCTTTACAACCTCAATTAAAAAAGTTTAGTTAAATTGATTAAAACTTTAATTGAAACTTGAGAAGAAAACAATGGTAGTTTTAATTGAAAACTCGTATTTTTTATTTTTGTTATATGCCCCCCATTAAATAAAAATAGAAATGTAGGTTTGTAAATTAAATTGACAGTTTATTTATAATAAAATTAAAGCTTTTTAATATAAAAATGTATTATAAGAAAACAAATAAAAGTAAATACAAAATTTTTGTTTTGCTTGTCTTGTCTTGAAATTTTTCTTGTAATTGAATTGCTTTCTTAAAAAAATCACACACAACTTTAAAATGATAGTTTAATGACACTTATACTTATTGACACTTATACTTATTTACAAAAATAATAGTTTAATTGTCCTTTTTCGATAAGGTTTATTTTAATCCACATGTGCACTTTTTTTACCACAGATAAAACACGAAACTAAATTAAGTTTTCGTGCGTACACGAATATCTCAACAAAAAGAGTGTTGCAAACTCTAGTAAAATAACTACGATTTTGCGTGTATTTGAAATCGGTAAACTATTCAACTTATTAAAAGTTAATCATTTGCGATTTTTTTCTTTTTATTTGCAAATTAAATAATATATTGATATAATTAAACCTTTGTTTGATTATTTAATCTAAATAAAATAAAAAAAAATAGTTTGCCAAATTTTTAAAAATTTTGTTTACATGTTGTCAACACTGTATGGATATATTAGAAAATTCAATAAATTTTTTAATTGAATCAATTAAAAAAATTGTTTAAATTGCCATTGATATTCAAACAATCGATTCATTAGATATTTTTGGCCCATTATTTTTTCTGTGTATGGATAAATGTGATAACGTATATGATCATATATAATTTAATCTTGGATTTTGTTATTCGAAAGTTTCTGTTATGGTAAAATATATGTTAATATCTAAGTATATATTTATTGATATTACCGTAGATTTTTCATATACACTCATAACAACTTTTCCATAAAAACTCAACAGTTATTTAAAAGTTTAATCGGTAAAGTTGTTTCAATGGAATATACAGTTAAATTACCAAAGAAATATATTTTTTAACGTTCTGTCTGTTATTCAACAAAAAAAATAAACTAAAAAACGGACTTTCCGTAATAGTTAAAATATTCAGTTAAAATTTTCTATTCAAAACAAAAATTTGTTATATTGTATTTAGTATTGAAATAAACGAAAACAATCTATTGTTTTAATGGATTTTAGCAATTAATTTTTCAATAGTTGAAAATAAACTAAAAAATACAATTGTTTTAAACGAAATGTAAGTAGTCCTGTTTTTAACTGATTTTTAGTTAATTTAACGTGTATATTCAGTAGTCTTTACGGAAAAAATATTGTGAGTGTATGTAACTATTACTTCATATGGTATTTATTAATTAGCATGATTTAGTATATATAATTTTATATTGTTTATAGCAATGTAACGTATAATAACACTGTGTGTAATTTTTTAACTCATGGCAAAATAACCATATACGGACACCACTACGTGATAAAAGACTAAAAAAAAAAGACCCGTGTCTCCCAATTTTTCCCAAAGTCATCTCCTTTTTTGTTTATGGGCCGCCAAAGATTTGGGGCCTCGGTATCATTTTCGCAAAAAAGTGATCATTTTCTCAGGCTCATATCTTGCAAACCGTTCAGAATTTCGATTAACTCTCTATGGCAAAGTTGTAGCTCTTGTCATAAAGAACAAAAATTGCGAACATATAAAATCAAAAAACTTCACATTCCAGATCAAAATCGCAAAAAACTTAAAAAAATTCGATTTTTTTTTACCTTTTTTCCCGTGTTCAGGTCCATAGGTAACAAACCGTTCAAAATTCAAGGAAACAGTCAACTACAAAAATTTACCTAAGATCTCAATAAACAAATTTATTAATAGTTAAAAATTACTATATGGTTAGACATTGTTTTTCAATAGTTAAAAATTACTATATGGTTAGACATTTTTATGACAAATACAGTCATCGCCTTTTTGACTAAATTTGTAGTAATTTTAACTGTTAATTTTAAGTCATTTCTACCCTCTTAATTTCCTGAGTGCATACTTCAAATTCTAGTGAACAACTCTGCCATCCTAAAAAAACTTTTACCCAGTATTTATAAGAATATTAAACGGCATTTCAAATACATTTTAGTTAAAACACAAATTTTAGCCTGAAAACTGTATTCATAAACGAATATTAACTTTTACACAAGGTTTAAAATAGGTATTTTAAGCTAATATTCGTTTATGAATATAGTTTTAAGGCTTAAAATGTGCTTTAACTAAAAAGTATTTGACATCTGAATTAGGATTTTTTAAATATGAATACGGGCGTTACTTAAATTAAGCGTAACTACTTTTTTTTTTTGCAAAATACCGTTTTTGTGCAAATCTTTCCGTTTCCATATTTTGTTTATTCCTTACATTTTCTGCAGTTCTTAAACGAATGTCTTGAGAACTGGAGTAAATAATCTCTGAAATATTTCTAAAAACATATATCAAAATCAATTTCGTTATTACATATATGGCATTGTTATGTCTGTTTAGTTTTATCCAGATTATAAGTGGGTCATTCCTTATAGGCCATATTTTAAATAATTTGTAACCCTCGGCCACATCATAGGCAATATGGGTATCGAAACTGTTGTTTTCTCGAGTAATATAATACCGAGAACAACAATATCCAAAATTCTTAAATTTTAGACATGTATTCATTATTTTTATTTATTTTTTTTTTTTTTTTATTAATTAATAATCATATAATAACAAATTATATACAAATTAAATAACCGAGCACTAGCTACTATGGCCTTCAGCTCGTTGTAGCGAAAACAGACCAGTGCCTCTGGTGGGAATCGAACCCACGACCCCCGCACTGATAAGCTAGCACGCTACCAGCTAGCCTACCGGGGCGCACTTTTAATTTTTAACTTCCCTTAATTACCCCTAAACGTGCCATGCCATTGCGCACCTAAACAAAATACGTTTCTAAAGTTTTTTTGTCCTCAACAACATATTCAAGTTTCATTAAAATCTACGGATTCACAACTACGCGTATGTTGTTTCTATGTTAGATTAATTTCAAAGCTATTTCAACTTAATTCCACGTGGTTTCTGCTTAATTAAAATTAGTGTGTTTCTGTGCGAAGCACCTCTGTATATTATCTATCATCTAATCTTTAATAATAGAGGTATTTAGAGGTGTTTTTGTTGTATTTCTAGAGGAGTTTCTTAATAAATTTTATAATTAAAAAAATTTTAGCCTCAAAACTTTAAAATCAAAACTTTGCACGCTATAACTCTAAAGTCATTTAAATATTTAATTCAATATTTTCTTTCTCTTTTCAGATCTTTGGTATGGTATTCTCTTGTCTACTATTTAATATGATAGAATAGTAAGTAATTAAGAATTACAACTCAAAAACTATCTTAGATTTTTTTTTGTAAAAATTGTCATAATTTTGTCAAAATGTAAAATTGTCATAATTTTGTCAAATAAGATAAAGGAAAACTCAGCAGTATGAATATGATTATATTATTAAGTTTTAATGAAAATTTCTATAAAAGTCATGAATAATAAATACAGCCCTGACTTTATACAAGTCATGTCTTTTATAATGTCACTGTTCATAGGTTAACATGAATAATTATTTGTCTTTCAATGTATTATTAGAAAAAAAAAAAAAAAAATTGAGTTTATTATGTACAAAAACTTAAAACAAAACTTTTGTTTAACATTATATATTATATTCGAAATTCTTAAAGTATTAAGCTATCAATGTTATTAAGACACCATTTCCTTTCCCTTTTTTAATTTGATACGCCTGCTTAAAATTTAGCGTATTTTGTCAGCGTTTTTCTAATTCATTATTTTTCATTCATAATTTTTTCGTTTTATTGTTTCAAAAATTTGTTTTAATTTTAAGTTAATATTAAATAAATTTAGTTTAAAAATTGTTATTTTGTAAATTTTCCATAAAAAAAGCAAAAACCAATTAAAACTTAGATCATAATTTTAAAACAAAAAACCAAAGTTTATATTTTTTAAACTTAAATTTAGTAAAAAGCCAATGATATCACAACAATTTGAGCCCCTCAAACTCTTCAACAATTAATGGTTCCTAAAAAATTATTAGTAAAATATTAATGAAAAGCGTTATTGTAGAATAATTAAATAATTTTACCCCAGAACTTTTAGTACCATACCACCATTGCCAATTACCCTCAAATCTATCCGGATTAGCTAAAGGATCGCCTTGCGGTACACGAGCTGACGGTTTCATACCTACACGATATTCATCTACTTCTTGAGCTAAAAACTGTGCTTGTAAGGGATTTAAATTTGCCAAATTATAACGTTCACAAGGATCATTTTCAATATTAAAATAACAAGGAGCCTTTAATGGTTCACATTTATATATATCCTGATTAAAATCTTCATTTTTTATAGGACATTTAAGAGTCGATTGTTTTCTTAATTTTTTTATAAGACCTATAGTTAATTTGTTACTACCCACTACTTGATGTACTTCAGATGATAAAATTTCTTGTTCATAAAAATTAGCCAGCGGATCTGCTTCCTCTTCGGCTATATCTCCCAACCAGTTATCATATTTGCCACCAAATGAAGAACCATTAACATATTTTAAATTACCATTCATATACGAACTATAACCGAACAGATTATCGTAGACATGTAACAAACGTCTGGGTTGTGGTTCATGTGCTTTATTTAGGGCTTTCCAAAGATTAACACCATCTAATTCCATATTCCGAGGTAGTTTTATACCAGCTGCCGAAGCTAATGTTGGTAACCAATCGATAGCATGAGTTACTTGGTTCGAAACATAGTTACTTTTTTTTAAAAGTGGACTCCAAATAAGACCAGCTGATCTTATGCCTCCTTCCCAAGGAGATTCTTTTTGCTGTGGAAGAAACACATTTAAACTTTTAAAGTCACATCTTCAGAAGAGAGAAAATTTGCTTCCGATAAATGAAAAACACCTCTATACTCATCAAATCATTGACAATATATCTAGTTAAAGTTTTTTTTTAATTTTTCTTTATCGTCGGAATATGCCTTTTGACAGTTTTTAAATAAAAAAACTTCGTAAAATGGAACTTTCTAACATTCTTTAACTGTGTATGTTGCCAAGTGAAATGAGGGGCAAGAGTAGGTCTAGAATAACTATTATTAGGTCCTAGATCACAAAATTTAAATGAAAATCAAACTCGTTTAAGTTGAAAATATGTGGTGGTCTTGGGTTTCTAATAGTGTTTCCACTGTTAACCGGTTAAGGCATTATTCGAAAAATCGTTTTAATGGATTAACCGATGGATTAGTCGACAAAATTGGCGATTAATCGTTTGAAATGTATATCTTTGTTTTTTTTAATGCTAAATGTTTAAAATTTCCCGACGAAAAAAGTTTATATATTGTCGTATATAGGTTGATATAATGGTATCTTATTATTTATGTGGCCATATATTTACGTCTCATAGTTATTTTTACAAACATTTCTTATAAAGCGCTATATATAATCATATATTTTTATATCTTATGTTATATGAAAGTTGATCTTTTTTATCTAATCATACATAATTGATATATACATAAATCAGATCATATATACTTCATGATATATACTACCCGATGAAAAAAGTTTCTATATACTCATATACAACTTGATATCTATATATATGCTTATATGTGTTTCAATATATTACGATTTATGTTCATATCTTATACTTAATTTATAAAAAGTTTTTAGTATGGCGTAATATATCATCACATACCATTGTATCGTATGGTTTATATTAGCTTATCTTGTATGTCTGATCATATGATATAGATACATATCTATTTATGACCGCATTTTCTTCCATATATGATTATATGTAAGTGTTTATGGTACAATCAGTCAAAAATAATTCTATCACTTTTATATATAATTTTATATGGCAAAACATATCATTATAGATATATATATAAATCCGGGTCGATTTGTATGGAGGCAAAAAAAATCGCTCAACGTTCAAGGAAAATCGTATTCTAGGGATCAAAATAAGAAACTTTGCCGAAGAAACCATACCTCTAAAACGAATTCTGATGTCCCGACTTTTGACCCGTAGGGTCAAATTTTGAAAAAGCCCAAAATCGATATTTAAACTGGCTAATGAAATGCTTACAAAAATTTTCAAAAAATAGCCTCCCCCCAAAAAAGACCTTGTTTGGATCCACCACTAAATATAGTCAATCTTAAGCGATTTTGATTTTCTTCTTTATTGTGCCCTTTTGAGGTACCAAAATCTCAAAATCGCTTGGACCAAGATCTCATACAGGTACGGTTTTAAGAAATTTTGAAATAAAATTAATATATACTTACACCCCTAAATGGGTAGTTAGAACCACCATTAGCATGAATTCCTATAGTAGGAGCACCATTATCTGAATATAGTAATACTATAGTATTTTGAAGCATTTTCTTATCGTCTAAAGCTTTAATAGTTTTACCAACACTTTTGTCCAAACGAGAAATCATGGCTGAAATTAAAAGAAAAAGTAACCGGTTACTCTTTGAAAAATCATACTAGAAAAAGAATTTGTAATAAAATTACCAGCATATTTTCTACGTTTTGGATCTGATATATGAGAAAATTTCTCAATCTCTTCTTCTGGAGCCTCCATAGGATTATCCTCATTACCCGTATGAACGGCCAAATGACTCAATAGCAAAAATAAGGGTTTATTAACATTATGATCTTTAATAACTTTAACAGCTTCCTGAGTAAACAAATCGGTAGCATAAATACCATTAGCCTCTGGACAGGGTGTCAAATCACGTCTTAAATCCAAGCCAGTGTAATTGCGATTCTAAAAGTTGATGTTAATTAAATGTTAGACTTCCCAGTTAATACATTGCTAAAAGCTAAAAAATTATGAATCTCTAAAGACTCTTAAAGATGAATGTTTTGAATCATAAAATAACGCTCAAAAATAGAAGGGACATTACTTTAAGCATACACAAAAAAAAAGACACAGATGAGTTTACAAATTATTTTTTTTTTCTTATTAGCAATTTTTCTGCAAGGATCCTTCTAGAAAAAATTTTGCTGACTTTACTGACTTTTTTTTTGGGTGTAGTCATTCTTTGTGATAAGATTTCATAAAAGTTTTATGATGTTTTGCAACTATTTTCTGAATCAAATCGTGACAGGGTAATAACTTTGTGTAAACTTACCAACATTTTCATCGTATGATCATAGTAGCCAATGTAACCCGAATAATAACCAAAATGATGGTCGAAACCCCTATATATAGGTGTCATTTCCTTTTTAAAAAACCCCAAATGCCATTTGCCCACCATATTGGTAGAATAACCAGCATCACGAAATATTTCAGGCATTAATTTCTGATCCAACGGTAAACCCCAGGGTTCATCATTAACAATGACAAAATGTTGCGTGCCTAAAAGCAAAATATAAATAAATTTAAACATTAAAATACTACACTAATAGAAAAAAATTAGTAAACATTTTTGCTAAAACTGCTAAAAAATTATTTAAAAATGACGTTGCAGAAAAAACTGCTAAAATTAGGAGATTTTTTTGCTAAATACAAGAATAACAAAAACAAGATAAGAATAGAAAAAACAAATTTGTTAAATCAACAAATATTTGGTTATATTTGTGCGAAATTTTAGTTAATTAAAGTAACAAATTATTCTGCTAAAATCAGCAAAAAATTTGCTAATTATAAGTAGACAAAAAAAATCATAAAACATTTTAAATTTTTTGATTTTTTTATATTTTTAAATTTTTCTTTAATGTAAACAAAAATATGCACTTCTAAAACCTGCAATCTCCAACTTTTTAGTGAAAACTTTTGCTGATTTTAGCAAAATATACTGATATTTGCGTTCTACTGAATCTAAGGTAAATATAGCAACAATTTTATCTAAGGTAAATATGGCAACAATTTTAAATATAGCAATAATTTTATTGATATTTAGTAAACGTTTTTGCTACTTTTAGTAGAATAGAGTGCTATTTTATATAACTAAAATTCAACTTTAATATAAGTTAAATTTTGTTAAGTTAACAGTTTTTTTTGAAACGTTATTTTTAACTAATTTTTAGTAGTTTTTGTGTTATTTTTGGAGTATATATTTACTAAATATTAATTGGGCCAAAGAAAAATTAATGGGTTTGGGGTTATTTTTTTTTTGACCAATGAAACCGGAAAATTTAAAAAAAAAATTTTTTTTGTGTGCTTAAAAGTTTGGCTGTTACTACATGACAGTGGTTTGTGTAGTAATTATTAGTTGTTGTTTTTAACTGCAATTACAGTTGTTTTATTTAAAAAAACAACTAAAATAATATTATGTATTTTTGTAACAGTTATTTGAAGCAGTTATTTTAGTATTTTAATAAACAACTACCAAATGAGTATTTCTGCAATAACCAGTAAATTTTTGTTAGTTATTCAAAAGTATGCAAGATAATACATTTTCTTGTTGTTTTGAAGTAACCAATTTATAAAAATATATTTTTAAAAATTAAGCGTTGAAAAACTGTAGTTTTTACCAATTTTTTCAGTTGTTTCGAAATTTTTGTAGTAAATTAGTAGTCGATTATATTTCTAGTTATTTTTACCGCATTTGTTAGTTGTTTTCTAACTGTTAAATATAGCTAAATTTAAAGTTATTTTAAAGGTTATTACCTTCGTCGCCTTTTCACCTGAATTTACAGTTGTTTTAACTACCATTTTCAAGTAGATTCTATTGTCAAACTTTTTTAAATGAGTGTGTTTGGGGATAACAAAGTAAAAAATATTTCTAAAATGTTAACTTTTCTCACTTTACCTGTGTGAATTGGATATTTTCCAGTCAATAAAGTAGCTCTGGAAGGTGTACACAGATTGGGTACATAATTTTTATTGAGAATAATACCATCATAGGCCAAAGTATCAATATTGGGGGTTAAAATTTGATTAGAACCATGAAAGCTGACATCATTACGACCCTAAATTAATAAAAAAGAACCAACAATGTTAAAATATGTAAAGAGAAACAAACCGATTACTTTACAAAAGTAACCGGTTACTTAATAACAAAAAAGTCTTTATTTTTAGTTTAAAGTAAAAAAACTTAAATAATCATGGAAACTTACCAAATCATCTATAAGTATAATAACAATATTGGGCTTTTTACTTTGCTGAAGCTTTTTTTCATCTTGATAACCATATGTTTGTGGTGGATTTAAACATATTAACCATAGGACCAGTGTAAAATACAAACAATTACAGTGACGCATTGTGATCTACAAGTTCAAGTTCATTAATGGTTTTTTTTTTTGTTGTAAAAAGAAATAAAATAAAAATTAAACCGGTACAATTTATATTATTTTAAAATCCTTTGAACTGTTTTTTTTTTTCTAAAAAATAAATTCAAAAAACAAGAATATCCACTTTTTAATATGATTTAGCGTATTGTTGATAGGAAATTACCCAGAAGACTGAAATAAGTTCTAAATAAATTAAATCTTTTGAGTGCAAAATTTAGACAGTTTTTACAACCTATAACTATCTTTACAATCTTGATAATTTTTTTTTGTTGAAGGCTATTCCATTAAATTTTTTTTATAATATATGGTCTATTGTCAAAGATTTTCAGATCCTTTGAAACTGAAAACATTTTTCCATAACTTTCGCAATTTTTTAGTTTAGAAACGCGGGATATATGATCGGTTTAACAACGATTTAACTTGTAGGACTGTTAGGACCATAGGTCAATATTTGTAATTGCTATCGATACGCAAAACTTGAAAAATTGAAAAAAATCGTTTGAAGCAAGCTCACTTTTTTGTTCTTTTTATTTTTTTTTGTGCAACACGTACTTAATTGGCGTGCCATTACCTAATAAATAAATATATGGTAGTCGAAAATTTAAACCAGATTTTTTTAATTTTCAAATTTTTGGTGTTTTTTCTACTGGACACTGACGCGCCTTCATGGAATAAAATTTTAAAAACGCACAGTTGGAGGTATGCGTAGTTGACGTGCCCTTAATAGATAACCAGTACGACTGTCACACAAGTTGAAAAAATTATCGTGAATCTTGTTAAAAAAGCAGTTTTTCGCATGGCACATTCGCTGTTAGGTTTTAAATAGGACAAATTGCGGCGTGAACAGCCTTCTTTGTTATTTCACAACATAAAATCATAGGAGCACAAAAAAATGGAAATGCTAAAATTATAGGAACTTTTACGTACGACTGTCACACAAGTTGAAAAAATTATCGTGAATTTTGTTAAAAAAGCAGTTTTTCGCATGGCACATTCGCTGTTAGGTTTTAAATAGGACAAATTGCTGCGTGAACTGCTTTCTTTGTTATTTCACAACATAAAATCATAGGAGCACAAAAAAATGTAAATGCTAAAATTATAGGAACTTTTTGAAAATTGCATAATTTGTTTTCGTTTTTTTATATAGCAAACCATTATATAAACAGATTTTAAAAACCTGTAAATAATTATAGCAACGCATGTAATTGATTGCCATGGCAAATGTTTTTCAAAAGGAACTGTGTGCCATTTGACTCCTTTATCTAAACACGTTTTGCTCCGGCTCATCTACACTATTGCGCTAAATTTATCAAAGTTAACATTATTTGCACGATTTGCCATAGCTTTAACACAAAACCTGGGAAGCATTAAAATTGGAAATAACTATTTGATGGACTTAATAAAATTTAGTAAGTATTAAAAAGCATCATGTTAAAAAAACTGCACATAGTTGGAATTAACTATTAACTAGAAAATACATACACTGATTGCGTTAAATTCAAATATAGTCTCCAAAAAAATTATTATATATTAAATATCGTGTAAACCGCTGTTTTAAGTAAAAAAATAAATTTTTTGAAACACCACAAGATTTGACAAAGATTTTTTGGAAAGCACAAAATAAGGGAGTAAATTTTCATGAAAACGCCAAAAAATATTAAACAACCCAGCAAAACCACACATTACCAAATAATGGGTAAAGTAATGTATGGCCATAGGGCTTCACGCATTACATTACACCTTACTTCACTGATGAATTTTACAGGCGATGAGCCTAAAACTAATGGGTGGACTCATTACCTTGTAGGGGATAAAGTAACTGGTTACTTATATGGTTACATGGTGTGAAAAAGTAATGTGTCTATAAATAGATTTTCATAAAAAAATGCATAAAAAATTTTTTTTACAGATATTTTTTTTTTAATTAAATAAATAACTTTTTTTTATTTATTAAATAAATAACGTGGTCAAGCTGGGATTCGAACCTGAGGTCTCTCGTATTTAACAATTAGTTAGAAGAGAACTCTACCGACTGAGCTATCGATACATATAATATTTTATTGCTTAAAATGTAAATGAGTTGTTTTGCTTCGTGCTTTCGTTCGTGATATCAAAAATATACACCTTACCCTCATGCTTACAAAAAATCACAAAGTAATGTGTCTATAAATAGATTTTCAAAAATATATATTAATAGTTACTTTACGTTTATAATTCCTGCATTATGTAATTGATGATCGCTAAGTTTATGTTTTGAAGTAATGTAAAATGTAATGAGGTATCATTACAAGGTAATCCATGAGTGTTTAATTATTAACAACTCATTACTTCTTGTTGGAAAATAATGATACAGGTAAGGAGTACACATTACAAGGTAATGCATTACTTTATCGCACCCATTACCAAAGTTTTGCTGGGAATGGTATACATGTGCAAATTATTTTTGAATTCAATAAAAAGAGTAATTTTGAGAATTTTTTAAAATTTTTTTGCACGCCTTACAGACAATGATTCCCGCAAACGAATTTGAAGTTCCTAAAAAGTGGTTTATTATCGTGTAAAATCCTATTAATGAGCCATAAAGCAAAATAAAAATTAAACACCTTTTAAATATTTTTGAGAATAGCCCATATATCTGTTAACAATTTGCATTTAATACTTTAATTATATTTTCGTTGGCACGCGTTTCAAATCAGACTCAGACTTTTATGAGGATTTAAAACAATAAAATTTCAATTTTACTTTTCAATCATTTACCAACAAAATAAACACGCAAAATTTGTTTATAACCAGTCGTTCACATATTTTTTATTAAAAGAAATTCAGCTTATTAACCGATATTATTTATATTCCACTAAAAGTTTACTAAACTTTTGTATATTTACTAAGTTGGCTTGCAAAACTTTTAGACTGGTTGCACTGGTACACTTAAGTCTAAGTTCTTATAAAAGTTAAATCTACGAATAAAAATTTAAAATTTTTCGAGTTTTAGAGGCTTAGTCAATTGGACTTTTTTAAAAATTTTTAAAAGTGCAAATTTTAAGTTACTGAAACTTGGCCAATGTCACTTTTTTAAAATTTTCAGTTGCGAATTCCTAAAAAATTCAATGGTAATGACAGGTCATTACCGTATATATTACTAAGTAATGATGAGTAATTACTGAGTACATTACTTTAAAATACAAAATAATGACTTATTATGTGTTATATAAATATTTATATGTAATCGCAAAATAATGAGTTACTGGTAATTGGTAAAAAACCTATGGATTTAATTTTTAGTAATCTAATATTGTATTTATTAATTTCTTTTAAAAATTTGTGCAAGTAAATTTTCCGAGCTAAAGTTATTTTCAAAAAATTCGAAATATTTCTTTAACCCATTTTATACCGCTTGTCGATCCCGTGGGATTTTGTTGACGAAATTTTGTAAAAAGATGTAATTGTGTCTCAATAAGCTTTTTCTTAAGTTTCTGTACACTTATTACGCCGTCTAGCGGTGGTATTCGCAATTTAAATTCAAACTTTGACGCTTTATATGTAAATACTTAACGGTTTAAGATTTTTTTTTAAATTATAATTTTTATTTATTATTTATGCAAATATCTATCAGACCTTAATACACAATTTGATCTACCGCATTTTCACTTTTTTTTGAGACTTTTTTAATGACTTAGTGTTTTAAATTTTTATTTTTTTATGGAAGAAAATAGTTAATTTTTCACATTAAAAAAGAAAATTTCGTAATTTTCTGAATATTAAAGTTTTTACAGATTCGGAAATTTCATGATCTGATTTTTCATTTTACATATAACTTTTATAACACCGCACAGTGGGATATATCACAAAATTTTTTGGAAATAATTCGGTTATTTCTTACTAAGTGGTCCGATGGCAATTTGAAATTTGTAACATGCATAAGTGACGTAATATCTAGCTTAAGTTTTGATTTTTAATCTTCCAAAACCGCCGAGCGCTACAATATGACCACCCAAAATAGGAAACTTTTGCATATACAATTTTGAGTGCTCCCCATTTTTTTGTTTATAATCCGATTTTCAAAAAATTAACATAGTAGAGACTAACAAAAACCATGCTTACATGCGTGGGTCATACTTAATAGTTCCCGAGATATTCCCAATTGAAAATGTGAAATTCCAAACTTAGTCCGACTCAGGCCCATTTTTTGCGAAAAGCGTGACGAAATTGGGTTAATTTTTTTTAAATACTGCTTATTTAACTAAATTAATTCTTGAATAAAAAAAATTAATGCAATATCTTGTTCCACTCAAAAACTACATTCCCTTAAAGTAGAAATTAAAAAAAAAATCAAATTTTTTCTATTTTCTCCCCAAAGTGCACCAACAGCCTTTAAACTCCAGATAAATATTTTATTTCATTTCTTTTCTTTTCACTATTCATTTCATTTCTTTTCACTATTAAATAAAATATTTATTAATAGACATAATCCAATGGTTTTTTTTAGAAATGTTGTCATATATATCACTGTGCACCGGTTTTTTTTTTTCTATAAATTAATAATTTTTCAAAAAAGTGCTATAAAAAATGTCAAAAATTGTATTTTTTAATTATTTATATGGCAATCCTATAACAATAGTTTTAAATATTTTTTGACCATTTTTATCAGTCCAACAGTCTTTTAACTCCAGATAAATATTTAATTTCTGCACATATAATTTCTGCAAGTATAAAGTGTTTATACTATTCTGAATAAAAAAGCGAGCTAAAATGTGAATTTTCACTATTCGATAAAATATTTATTAATAGACATAATCCAAAATACCATGCTTAACTCATATGAAAATTTTAAAACCACGAATCCAATACCCAGTAAAAAATTTTCGTGTTTTTAGAAGCAGGATAAAACAAATGAGCTGATGTACGTGCTTACTATTACATAATATTTAGAAGCAGCAAAAGAAACGAATAATTTTCGTATAAAAATAAACAAACAACATATTTGAGCTTACTGTTTTCCCTAACAAGGATGCAGGTTGTAAGCAGCTTACCCTAATCCCTTACAAGAATGCAGGTTGTAATGCAGAAAGTTCCATATCATGGATTATAAACGACCTGTAAAAATTTGCCCGAGTGATCTACGATTGTGTTTGGTGTTTTCGAGTATGCAATAAAAAATAATTAGTCATTTAACTGTTTCTGAAGAGCTTGCACGTGGAGCGGTATAAAATAAAATAATTATATTATATGTCAAAAATTTTAACAACAGAAAACTAATATCTGTAGAATAAGTTATTATGTATATTCATATTATTACTTTTAATCGTAATAATGTAGACATGAAATGTGATTTTACTGAAAACCATGAAATCACTGCTTTTTATAAGCGCTAAAATCCGCGCTTATTTTACGAAAAAGTAATGCTTCCAAGTGGGAATTCGCCATATAAAAATCATGGCATATGTAAGCAGGTTTGTAAGGGATTCTTTTCGGCTTATTCCCTTACAAACCTGCTCGTATGTAAGCAGCGCTTTTTACTGGGTAGTGGTATGTTTATTCTAATATCAAAGGGTTTATTTTAAAATGTTACCCATTCAATTTTGTTATATCTACAAAATAACGTTATAAATCGAAGTTTCAGTATTTTTCAATTTCAGCAATTTATTTCAATTTAGCAATTTTTTTCAAATTTGGTGATTTTTTTTGCAATTTTATCAATTTTTTTTCAATTTTCGTGACTTTAAAATTTTAGCAATTTTTTTTTTTAATTTTAGAGATTTTTTAAATTTATATTTGTTTTCTTCATTTTTGACGTTTTTTTTAAAAGATTGTCGTTTTTTTTTTTTCAATATTAGAAAATTTTTTAATTAAATATATTTTTTATTTCAATTTTGATGTTTTTTTTAATGTTGGCATTTTTTTATTTGATTTTGTTATGGGTTATAAAAATTGGAAATTTTGTGTGAACCAAATTGATTTTTAATTAAACATTTAATACATATTATTAAACTTTTAATTGAAAGTGAGTTTAAAATCAAACAAAAGTTTAATTTAAATTTGTTGACAATAATTTTTTCTGTGTAACCAATCAGGTAGCTCATTATTTTCACTTTTTTGTAATCGAGATGGTAATGACCACCCATGAATTTTGGGATATCGCAAACAAAACTAATTAATCGAGTAAATAGTCTGGTAACTAGTATATTCCTCTGTGCGCTACCCTATGGGAAATAAGGAGTCAATTGACCTAAAAGTGACTGGTTAAAGAAGGACTTATCACAGGACTGGTATAATTTAATACTGAAGTGGGTTAAGCAGTGTCAACTGTCCTAAAATTACCAATCCTGTGACTGGTAAAGGGAGGACATACCACTTAACCAGAATGCTTATTAACAAGAATAAGCCGGTTGGCCAGAATTTTACCCATTGGAAGCTGTTTAGTTTTCGTTTATTTTTATGCCCAGCTTTATGCCCATCTTTGGTTAGTCCTGTGGCATGCCACTATGTGGTTTAAAGCAGGACAAATGACCCCCTCCTATGACAAGCCCATGTTAAAGTTGCCAGTTGTTTACATAGGGTAAGGTTTAGCATATGACCGGTGTCTGGCACGAAGGGACCGATCCTGTGGCACACGCATTACCGGTCCCATTCCCCATAGGGCACATACACGCTTAATTACTTGCTAATGTCAATTTTTGCTGTGAAGTTTAGGTATTTTGATTCCATTTTGGTTTAATTTGTGGAACCAGTAATTTTAAACCATAACTTTTAGGCAAAAACACACACGTTTTCTTGCTAACTTATATATGTTGCTATTTTTTGCTATTATTTGTTTATTCATTCTTGGCCTTGAATAGATTTTCAATTGTTGCCACATCCCATCCAGCTATTTTTTAATCCAATCAAAGTTACCGCCTTAAATTTCTTAATGTTTACTTACAATTAGAATCATGTCTAATTTTGTTTAAGGTTAAGGTTAAAAAGTATTTATTTCTTTATAATATTGGTTGATAAAAAATCTTTTCGAGTCGTAAAATAATTCACGTTTTATTGTTGTAACTATTTAAACTAATTGTTTGGTTTAAGTTACATTAATGTTTAATTAAATTAAAAAATACCTTGTTTATGTTTATTATATTTTATAAGTATAAATTAATTTGAATCGTGTTAAACGTGTTGTTTTGTATGATTAAATTAAATAGATTTTAAATTGTTTTCATTGCATAAAAATAATACATAAAATGGTGTAGTAATGTGATAAAGAGGTGGCAATTTAACCACAATAAGCGGGAAATGCTAGTTTGTATTTTTAATTTACCATGAAATCCTAGTTTCGATAGTTTTTAGAAGATCTTATGGGGAGTTCAGACGGCGAAATTAATCTACTTTTTTTTTTTTTTTTTTTAAAGAGAAACAACACTCAGGAAGTTATTCCTATTAATTAATGTGTTGCATTCTTTGGAAAGGGGATGGTGGGGAGATGAAATGTGGTGAAAGATGAAGGGCTTCAAATATGGCAACACTGTAACCTGATGTAGAGTTGGCGAATTTATTGAAGCTTTCTGTTTCATAGCCCTGATTCATTATTTTACTTCGGTGGGGTTAAGTGATATAAAACTCATATATATTATTTTTCTAAATTGATGTTGTCATCACCGGGAATCGTACCCGGGATCATCTGTGTAACAGTCCAACGCGCTAACCATTACACCACAACGCCCTCAAATTAACGTTAATCCACTTTTTTTTGTTCTTATTCATTTACATATGCATTTTTGACAGTTGAAAGTTTTACTTGACAGCTAAAAGATTTATTTTCAGTGACATCCCAGATAGTGAAAATTCTAGGATTGACCATATTCCGTTAAAGTAAAATTTCAATAAATTTGAAAAAAACTAGTAGTTCAGAATGGTTACAACCCATTATCATCCATACCATCTAGTTTTCCAAATAATTTGAATTCAATATATTCCATGGATGGTAACGGATTCGATGCGGTTATTGGTAAGCGTAACGCTATTTTCTTTTATTTCCCCAGTAGATAAACGTAAGAACATGTCATTATTTTTCTGACTACCAGTAATGCCATCAGCTTACTCTCTGAATGACTTTAATACACATAATGAAGACTTATTAATACTACGCTCATAAAAAAAGTCAGTTCAAAAGTCTGTTAAACTACTTCCAATTCAGTTCAGCTAATTTTTTCTGTTGTTATCGTTTAAATCAGTTATTTAGCTACTGCATACAGAGAAATAAAGTGGCAACCGAATTGAAAAGTGTATTTTAATGGTAACAACAATTTCTAGATATTTTGGTTTTTGCAACTAAAATTTTATTGAATTAACCGAATTTTGTTGAGAAAATTAATGTTCAGTAGTACAAACCGACTGAAATTCGTAATAGCCAAATTTGAGTCGTAGTAACCAAATTTCAGTTGGCAAGTAGCTACATTTTTCTCTGTGTGTGTTATTAGTTATTTCATTTTACCTACAATACAATAAACCATTAAAACCATTATTTTTGGTGTCTCCGCTATCGCACAGTGGGAAAAAATGCCAATATAGCACACAAAAATTAATTACGACTAAACTTATGATTCGATCTTAATAAAATTTGTATGTGATTACTAAGAAGGATTACGGCTTGCACAACATTTTTTATCAAGGTCATGGTAGAGAAAAACAGGATGCACCACAGAGCGCCAAAGTACCCCCTTTAAAAAAAAAATTTTTTTTTGAAGACGTTTCACATTTGTTTTCGTTGATGTATTTCTACTTTTTTTTCTATTTGTAATCTCGAATAGTGTATAAGGAAATATCATGTTAACATGAGGCATTATCTTTTACCTTTGCAATCTTATGTAATTGATTTCGCATAATTTGTTGGCAATAAATGAGTTTGGTTCTTTAATGAATGTAAGTGCATTTTATAACTTTTCGACGCACACTTGCATTTTGGTGCAATTTTCCAAATTCACAAATATATTAAAAAAATTGTGTGAAAATGTGTGACTTCATATTGTATGCTTCTGAAACTATATTTATTCTATTAATAAACAAAATAAAAAATTATCGATAACTAAAGAGTCCGCCAAATAACATTTTTTTTTTGAAAATCCTATAAAAAAAAACTACTGAATATTTTCTCAAATTTCTTTTTTTATTTGAAAGTACAATGCTTCCGGTTAATAATGGAAAATAATTTCATTCAAATGGCTGCCTCGGTTGGCCATGCAGTAGCCTACACGATTGGTCCAATTTTTAAGCACATTATCGATTGTGTGCAGCTGTATTTCCTCCTCTTCAATTTTTGTGAACAAAAATTTGTTCAATATGGCCCGATAACGATCGCCATTGACTGTAACGGCCACTCCTTGCTCATTTTCGAAGAAAAGTGGCCCAAATATGCCTCTGGACCAAAATCCGAACCAAACAGTGACTCGTTTTGGGTGTATCGGCACACATTCTGCAACATTACCATGATTTTCAAAGTAATGTCGCAATATTTTCCAGCGTTGTTCAAGCGTATACACAACCATATTCGTTCAGCGGAAGGATAAAACTAATTATCTGTCAAATCAGACATGAGCTAAGTGTTACCATTCACGAAATAAGCACTAGTTGAAAAAAAACGTTAGATGGCGGACCCTTTATAAGCCGATGTATTTGGATTTGGAATATTCCAATTATTTTTTTTTATATAGCCCAAATACCTTTTGCCACATTAGGGTACATTCCCTTACTTGTATAACCACTTATATGGTAATGCTTTTCTACACTGGGTGGAGTTATTTTTTTAAATATGAACTTATAACACTTTCAAAATAAATGGTTCGTAGATTTTGAGATGTTTAAAATGTTATTCAGATGAAAAAAATTATTTCGAAACAATACAACTGTGTTCAACTTCAAAACATTAAACCAAAGGAAAATTTCGTAATAATAAATATTTTTAGTTTGTATCATTAATATTCTTTAAATGTAAATTTGTGAACACTTTGTATGATGCTGAATAGATGACAAATTTGAATTTCTTAATAAAAGTATTAGGAAAAATATTTAAGTTCCAATTACTTTTTTAAAAATTAATTTTTAATTAAGTTTATATCATTTAAATTCCAAAAATACTTACAAAATTGTCTATGCAAAACACAAAACACTTGTTTTTTTCTGCCACAACTTTATTTTTCGACTACTTCTCTAAATGAAAACGATCCTTCCTGTTTGATTTGCTAACAGCGACTGTTTTCTGGCTAAAACAATAGCCAACATTTTGACTGTTAAAATAAACAACATGAAGTAGTTAACAGATATAATTTAACAGACAACGAAAATATTGAAGTTATGTTTGTATCTTGTGGCATATTATTATTTTTTTAAGACAAAACCCATATACTCTTAACAATACTATATTAGAGTACACTAAAAAAAAAGTCAGTAAAGTTAGCATCATTTTTGCTGGGAGGATCCTTGCATAGGAATTGCATTTTTTTTTTGCTGATACAGTGGAGTTCTCTTATAACGAACACCGATTATAACGAACTTTTTTTATAACGAACAATTTTTCTGGCTCCAATTCATTTACTAATATATTTCATATAAAATAATACGGTTATAACGAACACCGTTTAAAGCGAACTATTTATATAACGAACTAATTTGTAGTGTCCGACCGAACAGTTCGGCCAGAAAATGCATTTGGTCTGTATTCGGTATTTTAAAGCATTATGGACAAATTTGGCGGATGGAAAAATGTTTATTGGACTGATTAGATGCTATTTTGAGTGTCAAATTTGAAGAAAAGTCTGTAGTTAAGCAATGAATTCACTGTTCGGCCTCAGAAAGTTCGGCCAAATCGAAAATAGTTCGGCGGCCGAACTTTTAACTTTATAGCTAAACTTCGGCTTTTCTCTTAAATTTTATGCACAAAATCGAATTAAATCGGCTCAACAAACATGTTTCCAATACCAAAATTTGTCATCATTGCCTCTAGATATCAAGAAACCGACAAAATATAGTTTTTTGGCCGAACTGTTCGGTCGGACACTACTAATTTGTTTCATACAAATTGTTATAAGCGTAACAACGTAACGCCCACATTAAAAAGAAACAATATTTTTGTATGAAAAATGTGCGGTAAATTTTTAAACCTTAAGCTTTTTACTTGAAACTGCACTAAGAATAATTAAAAACTGTATGAAACGTAATTTAATGGAAGAACTGTTTCAATATTACAAACAAATATTGAAAAATTAAAAGAATTTAAGAAAACATTTTGTAATTTTTTTTTTATCACGCTTATAGCGAACTTCGCCTATAATGAACTAAATTTGCCTGTCCTTACGAGTTCGTTATAACCATGCTCTACAGTAATAGCTATTTTTCGGCACGGATCCTCCCAGCTGAAATGTTTCTGTCTTTACTGACTTTCTTTTGAGTGTATCGTTACAAGATTTCATTCATAAAACCGACTTGTGATAAAAAAACTACTCAAAGTATACAAACTATAGTTAATAAATGCAATATTAACAAGAGTCTTTACACTTCGGCAGTGAGTCTAGGCAGTAGTATTTTAAATTAGTGCTGGGAAAAATATGAGTAGTAAGTAACGAGTATTTGGTTTTCTTTTCTATACCAGATAGTAAAAAGTAACTACTCGATATTTTCGAAACTGCATTCTTTGCACGAAAAATATACAGAATGAAACTCTGCTACAAGAAAAACTTAAAAGTGTGAATTTTAAGCGAAAAAGTATAAATATTAAAAAAAAATATTGAAAACGTTACGAAAAAAGTTTATAAACTATTTTTAAAAATAATTTGAAATTTAACTAGTTTCAAATAAAAAAAGACGATATAAATATTGAGTATTGTGTCGTTATAAAAGCAACGTTGATACTCGTTATTTTCAGCTCAACCCCTTCCGTCACATCACATCTCATCTGATCCGAAAAATGGCATACATAAGCTGATCTCATGTGATCTAATCTCATATAGTTTGATCCGAAAAATGGGCCCATCAAATATGATCAAATTATATATAATTTGATACAATTTTATTTAATAAGTTTTTTAATTTAAAAGAAAATTGAAAATGTTTTAGAGATCAGTACTTTTTATTTTAATCCAATTATGTACTACTAGTAATTTATTTATAAAACTTATAAATATTAATTTTAAAAAATAATGTTAAATCTAAAAATTTATGCTTCTTATGAACCTGAAGTTGGAACATATAATAAATTTAAAAACGCTAGGTAAAACAAAAAAAAAACAACATTTACAGAGGAATAAAATCAAATTTTTTCTTCGCAAAATTTTCAAGTAGAATACTTACAAATTTTTTCTTGAACAGAAATAAACAGCAAACTTTACACGCCCTTGTTATAGAAAATTATTAAAACCAATAACTATGCAGTCGGTATTATGGATCAATATGATATTTTGTTTATGAAGGATAAATCTCCCTATTTAGTACTTCGGCCATTTCAGAATGTTTAAAACAAGTATTTCGTTAACCACAAAACAAGATCAGTGGTAGAAATTATATTGCATATAGTGGAACTAAGCAACTAGTGTAGTTTTTAAAATTTAAAACTTAGAAGCCATTATGCATGTTATATTTGTTGGGTGTTTAATTTTTTTAAGCAAGCTGTTTCCCACGCTCTCTTCTAAAAACTTGAACTGGTTTTAAGAGTTTCGAAAAAAATGTGTAAAGAGTTGTACATTTAATTAATTAATTTTCATGCTTTTAAGCTATTAATGGATATAATTATATATAATTATATATAATTATATCCATTAATTTTCGTATATAATTATAAATAATTTGATATGGCTTATATAAATTTTTTCAATCGGGTATATATAAACAAAATTTTGTGTAAATTATATAAAACGTATGCAGAGAATACATATTAACTTTAATTATATATGATTCTATAAAAACTGATATAACCAGATATAATTATATAAAATTATATCAGGTTTTATCTAATTATACAAGGCAGATATATATATATATGTATGCGTAGCGCATACTTTAGGGACATGGCCAAAATTGTACCCGAAATATGCGGTGTATCGAAAAAATTGTCCTCATCTTAAACGCTAGATGTATGAAAAGGCGCGAAAACTTTGGGGACAGTCCCCAAAGTAAGCAAATGTCCCTAATCTATGCGGGGGAACGAATAAATGTCTCTAAAGTATGCGCTGTGCATACATATAATTATATATAATTCTATAAAATTATATAAGGTTTATCTAATTATACAAGACAGATATAATTATATATTGGACCATATATAATTATACATAATTTTATATAACACCACATAAACAAATTTTTGAATAATCAATCCCATATATAATTATATCTAGATATGTACGCTGCCATATATGATTATATAAAAAAAAATATAATTATATATAAACTTTTTCACTCGGCTATGGCATATACAATTTAACAGATGTTAAGTACCTTGGTTCTTCTTTAGTCATGTTCGTTGATTTAAAACCTCATAATTCTAACGTTGTTTTTTATCTTAAGAACAACACCGCTGCGCAAAATTCGTCAAAATTAACATTATTTGTAAGATTTGTGAATGCTTCAACACAAAAACTAGGGAGCAATAATAAATTTTAAGATGTACATATTTTAAGGATCAAATGAAATTTAGTTAGTTTTAAAAAGCATTATGTTAAAAAACTGCGCATAGTTGAAACTAACTTGTAGAATATACATTTTCTTTTCAACTGATTACGTTAAATTCAAACATAATCTCCAAAACAAATTATAATTTAAAATATCGCGTAAACCGGAAATCACAAAATAGGGGAATACATTTAAATGAAAACGTCAAAAAATATTATATATGTGCGAAATTTCTTTGAATTCAATAAAAAATATGTTATTTGGAGAATATTTTTAAATTTTACAATTTAAACCGCCATAACTTTTGCCAGACTTGCAGAAAGTGATTCACGCAAACGAATTTATAGTCCCCAAAAAAGTGGTTTATTATCGTGTAAAATTCTATGAATGTGCCATAAAGTTAAAAAAAATAACACAAATTTTAAATAACACAAATTATAATACCAGTTTCATGCAAATCGAAAGGGGTAAAGTTGAAGAAGTAATATTTTAATCTATAGGCCTTATGGAATTACTCTTTTATAGAATAAGCAAATTAAATATATCAAGTAGTATCGAGTACCCGAATGTATTACCACCATTTTCAAATCTCTATTCAAGAAAAATAATCACCTGTTGACATTGTTAAAGTAAATTAAGCGTAAAATTTGTAAAACGTGTATTTGATATGCTAATTTCTTAATATCTGATTGATAGTAGATGATGAGTTTTTTTTTGCGTGTTGTATATGTTTAGATAGGTGGTATTGTTTAAAGGTTCTTAATATTAATGAAAAGATTTCTGTTAAAATTTTTTTTTTTGCTTTTGCAATTCTTTTGTGTAAATATCAGCAAAAAAAAACTTGTATAAACTTGAACTAAATTAAAAAGGCGAGAACAATAAAAAAAAAATAAAAAATAAAATACAAGCTATTTCGGAAATATTAGCAAAAAATGGGTTTTATTGACGAATAATAATTTAATAACTTAATATATTTGTTAAATTGGTAAGAAGTAGTGCTGGTAAATACGGTTACTTTTCAATACTCGATACTGCTCGATACTTTTAACGGTTTTTAAATTTAAAATTTACTTTAATTTTTTACAAAAATTGTATGCTTTTTATTTAAGCGGAGTCGCATTTTTGTATTGTTTTTCTGTTCAGAATACAACTCTGAAAATATCGAGTTGTTACTTTTAAGTATCGAATACACTCAGGGAACTTCTGCTGTAAATATTTGTAGTTGTTTGAGTTTTAATACAGTATATTTATTTTTAAGTGAAATAATAGTCATTTGTAAAAGATATTTCAGTTTTGACTACAATTGTAGTTCATTTAAAAAACAAACCACATCAAATTACTGTATTATGATTTTAAATTCATTTTATACAGTAGTTTTTTTTATTTAAAAAATAAAACAACTAATTCTTTGTTTATTTTTTACTGCATATGTTTTTCATTTTTTATACAATTGTGGTTCATGTTTTGAACAGTAAAAAACAAATGACAATGTTACTAGAATTTACTGAAATGTAAGTCGTCCTCTCTTCAAGTGAAATTTAATTTGCTTTTAACTACGTTTGCAGTGGTCTTTAACTACAAAGTATTCTAAGTACTCGTATACCAAAAAAAAAGACAAATACTCGATACCCACTACTCATTTTTTACCAGCACTTGTAAGAAGTCCAAAAATATTTTTGTCACGTGAATTTTGTAGAATTAAAACTAAAGGTTTCATAATAAAATTATGAAACATTTCATTACATTCGGCATCGGGAACACTTCTAGGACCATAGGGGCGACTAGGGGCTGTCCTCAGGGTGTGTGCTATCGCCTCTGCTGTGGACTCTGGTCATTGATGAGCTGCTTGAGCAGCTTAATGACCTGGGTTTCAGAACCTACGGATATGCTGACGATCTTGTTATTTCTGTCACAGGCTGGGATGACAGGACAATTTCTGAGCGCATGCAACAGGCTCTGAACTTTACCTTAAAGTGGTGCCAGGAGAAGGGATTGACTATAAATCCCTCGAAAACCATCCTGGTGCCCTTTACTAGGAGACGTAAGTTATGTCTCACTGAGCCATCGCTTCAGGGGACGAGGATTTGCTTCTCTGATAGCGTTAAGTACTTGGGGGTTATATTGGATAGGTCTCTGAATTGGAGTGAGCACCTTGATATGATCTCTAAAAGGGCCACTAGGGCAATGTTTGCCTGCCAGAGGCTCTTTGGCAAGACCTGGGGCCTTAGACCTCAAATGGTCTACTGGTCTTTTAACACCATTGTGAAACCGATGGTCACATACGCCTCTTTGGCGTGGTGGACAAAGGTTGAACAACTCGGGGCTCAGATGACTCTTAAGGGGATTTATCGACTGGCATGTATTGGTATCACTGGTGCCTCAAAATCATGTCCGACTGATGCCATTGGAGTCATGCTGGGTATTCCTCCTTTGCATATTTCTGTAAAGGAGAACGCGTGCATGGGATCCCTAAGGCTGCGGGAGATTGGCAGCATGAGGAGTGGGGATCTGAAGGGGCATCTTGAGATTGCGAAAATGTTCGCTGATGACCCGGTTATTAGGGTCAGTGACAAGATACTGCCTGTGCAAGTATTTGTTAGGCACTTTGTTGTTGTGATTTTCGACAGGAGCATGTGGTTGAATGGATCTTGGGTACCGGAGGTTGGTGCACAGGTCTGGTTCACGGATGGCTCGAAACAGTCGAACATGGATACGGGGGCGGGTGTCGTCGGACCCGGATTTCAGCGTGCTCTGCCCATGGGCAAATATCCCTCCGTTTTTCAGGCTGAGGTCTTCGCTATCTGTATCTGTGTGGAAGAGTGTCTGCGGAGGAGGACACGGGGGGCCACGATCTACATTCTATCTGACAGCCAAGCGGCACTTGGTGCCTTGAGGTCTCAAGATGTGTCGTCTGGTCTGGTTAAGGAATGTATCGACTCTCTAAATCGTCTAGGACTTAACAACTCCTTGACACTGGGCTGGGTTCCAGGCCATGAGGGGCATGAGGGCAACGAACGGGCTGACTGTCTAGCCAACTGCGGAGCTCGTCGACAATTCATTGGCCCGGAACCCTTCTGTGGCGTACCCAATGGGTATGTCAGAGAGAAGCTCAGAAGATGGAGGGAGTCGGAGTTTGGGGCCTATTGGGCCAGATCGCCTGGGCAGCGACAGGCGAGGCTGTTTATATCTCCCTCTGGGGAGAGGTCGCGGAAACTCTTGTCTATGACGAGGGGCGAACTAAGGACCGTAACGGGTTACCTCACAGGACACTGTGGCCTTAGGTATCAATTGTACAAGATGGGACGATCCTCTACGGATACGTGCAGGTTTTGTGAATTGGAACCCGAGACCTCTGAGCATGTTCTCTGCAAATGTCCGAGGCTCTCCGACAGGAGGGTGCGTTATTTTGGTGATCGAATAGTGACGCCATCGGACGTTTGGAACTGTTCACCTGGTAGATAATTGGCTTCGTAGGGAGCCTGAACCTATAGGGTGTATTCGCTGGCAGCACAAAATACCAACTTTCTGGTCGCGGTGCATAGTGGCCACTATAATCTATCTAATCTAATCTAATCTAATCTAATCTAATCTAATCTAATCTAATCTATCTAATCTAATCTAATCTAATCTAATCTAATCTAAATCTATCTAATCTAATCTAATCTAATCTAATCTAATCTAATCTAATCTAATCTATCTAATCTAATCTAATCTAATCTAATCTAATCTAATCTAATCTAATCTAATCTAATCTAATCTATCTAATCTAATCTAATCTAATCTAATCTAATCGAATCTAATCTAATCTATCTAATCTAATCTAATCTAATCTAATCTAATCTAATCTAATCTAATCTAATCTAATCTAATCTAATCTAATCTAATCTAATCTAAATCTAATCTAATCTAAGCTAATCTAATCTAATCTAATCTAATCTAATCTAATCTAATCTAATCTAATCTAATCTATCTAATCTAATCGAATCTAATCTAATCTAATCTAATCTAATCTAATCTATAATCTAAATCTAATCTAATCTATCTAATCTAATCTAATCTATCTAATCTAATCTATCTAATCTAACTAATCTAATCTAATCTAATCTAATCTAATCTAATCTAATCTAATCTAATCTAATCTAATCTAATCTAATCTAATCTAATCTAATCTAATCTAATCTAATCTAATCTAATCTAATCTAATCTAATCTAATCTAATCTAATCTAATCTAATCTAATCTAATCTAATCTAATCTAATCTAATCTAATCTAATCTAATCTAATCTAATCTAATCTAATCTAATCTAATCTAATCTAATCTAATCTAATCTAATCTAATCTAATCTAATCTAATCTAATCTAATCTAATCTAATCTAATCTAATCTAATCTAATCTAATCTAATCTAATCTAATCTAATCTAATCTAATCTAATCTAATCTAATCTAATCTAATCTAATCTAATCTAATCTAATCTAATCTAATCTAATCTATCTAATCTAATCTAATCTATCATCTAATCTATCTAATCTAATCTAATCTAATCTAATCTAATCTAATCTAATCTAATCTAATCTAATCTAATCTAATCTAATCTAATCTATCTAATCTAATCTAAATCTAATCTAATCTAATCTAATCTAATCTAATCTAATCTAATCTAATCTAATCTAATCTAATCTAATCTAATCTAATCTAAGCTAATCTAATCTAATCTAATCTATCTAATCTAATCTAATCTAATCTAATCTAATCTAATATCTAATCTAATATCTAATCTAATCTAATCTAATCTAATCTAATCTAATCTAATCTAATCTAATCTAATCTAATCTAATCTAATCTAATCTAATCTAATCTAATCTAATCTAATCTAATCTATATCTAATCTAATCTAATCTAATCTAATCTAATCTAATCTAATCTAATCTAATCTAATCTAATCTAATCTAATCTAATCTAATCTAATCTAATCTAATCTAATCTAATCTAATCTAATCTAATCTAATCTAATCTAATCTAATCTAATCTAATCTATCTAATCTAATCTAATCTAATCTAATCTAATTAATAAAATTATAAAACATGTTTAACTTTATACTGTACAAGGGGTGGCAAAACTTTTCTCGTTGCGTGTCACAAAAAGACAAATTTGTTGTAAAAATATATTATTATTTTTCTATATAGAGCATATTTTTTCTCTCTTAAAAACTCAGTTTTTGAGCTCTATTTTGATTTATTACAGACAGTTTTATACTTTTTTCCAATTTTCTGTCACTTTTTCGATTCTGAGGTTTTATTTCCATCAAAATGTTTGAACTTCTATTAATTTGAAATGTCAAGAAATCTCCTGGGTTAAGTCCTATAATACCCGAGATATTCATATTGGAAAATGTGAAATTCCAAATTTGGTCCGCTTCAGGTCCAGTTTTTTGCGAATAGCGGGACTAAATCGAGGCAATTTTTTGTTTAAAATGTTAGTTATTTAACCAAATTAACCCAATAAATTAATAGCAACATTCGCTTAACCCTTCAACCGGCAAGCCCGCCTCTAGGCGGGGTATTTTAAATTGGCCATAAGTTCGCCAAAAAAGTGTTTTATTATAAAAATGTAAGGTATATCGATGGAGAACGAAGTTAGCCACATATTTTGCGAAGTAATGTTTTGTGTACATGTCATGGTTTGGAAGCGAGAAAGCGTTATAGTTAAAATTTTCAGTAATTTAAAAAAATAAATATTTTGAAACAACCACAATTTTGAAAAGTCCTTAAAACACATTTCTGTTAACATGAAACCATCCATATTCCACACAAAGGAAGATTAAAGCTTAAACTTTTGGAAGATACTCTAAGTTTGTTCCAAGGACATACATGACTTTAAAAGGATACATATAAAGGACATCATCTTATCTTGAAAACGAGTGGACGGATTTTTATGAAATTTGGCAGAAATATTATATTTGGTAACACTATCAAAGCTTCAAAGCTTCGCTCGATTTCGCGTTTTTTGAAAAACGAAAATCGTCATATCTTTCTATCTAAAAGCTCAAAACGACTAATTTTTTGACTGTTGTTACATCTTTGTAAGAAGAATAATTTATGCCTTAACTTTTTAAACTTTATAAGTTAGTTTTTGAGATAGCCTCTAAACCTATTTTGACCCATATCGCCTAAAATAGGCAACAAAAAAAATTTCGCTAAAACAAAATATTATTTATTTCTCGTGCCGAACAAGTGGTATAAATTTCAGTCCAAAAAAGCTTATGCCGGTTAGAGGGTTAAAGCAATAATTTAGAAAAAAAAATGTTTGCGATTTTTCCCTCCAAAAATCACCAACAGTCTTTTGCCTCCATGGGCGTCGTCAATTACATTTCACAATCATTCACTTGTGAAATTTGTCATATAGTTAACAATTTCAGACCTACGCTCACACTTGTTGGCTTAAACTCTGCTTGTAAAATTTTAAATTTTGTCAATACCAGACATGGGACATAATACCAATATTTGTGTATTTAATTACAGGCCAATTACATTTGTACGTCTAATTACTTGTAATTGGGTGTAATTGAGTTATTACCCTGTAATTATATACCCAGATGTAGTTACTAATCCCCATGTCCTCCACATAAATATTTTCTTTCAAATCATATAAAGTATGCATTCTATTCTGAAAGGTTCTTTTCGTGCAAAAGAGAGTTGTGTTAAAAAAATTTTGATTTGTGTATACATTTCACCCCAGCGTGAAATGTAGATATGGCAGCAAAAAATGAACATATCATATAAATGTTTGGTATCTTTGGAAAGGAAGTTAACTGTAGATTATGAAATTTTTAAAAAAAAATCCCATATATCACTCTTGGAAAAAACAAAAACTTGGGAAATCCTATTACGAAGGAAAAAATTGCGGTTTTTGTTAAAATGTAAATTTTTACTATTTAATAAAAAATTATTAATAGACATAATAAAATTATTTTGTGGACTTACTGACACGAGTGCCATAGCTTTACCAGCCCTGTACCATACACTTTAATTTGGATTAGATAATTTAAATATAAGCATGAAGCCCATTGAATTGGAGATTATTTGAGTATAGAATTTTTTCAGAACAGTTAACTTTCAAGAACATATTATGTTTTTAAAAATTATTTTAATCTCGGCATATACAACGTAATTTAATATATTTAGAAAAAATAAAATTCTTTTTATAAGAATTTAATAACAATTCATATTTTAAAATTTAGGTTTTTACATAAAAGGATTTGAGCAGGCTTTTAAGGCGGATACTATTCTCCCCGCTTGCCCTCCCTGATTAATAACCTCCATGAAAAATTTCAAGTTCCTAGCTATAGCGGTATATATATAACACTTTTTCACTTTTTAACCCCATGTGTACCACGTTTTTATTGAAAATTGCAAAATGTTTATCTTTCGTAAATTAGCTCATATCAAAAGGAACACATATTTCAGCAATAATAGTTAGGGCAGGCCGTTAAGGAAGACACTTCTTCCCTTGTCAACACCCATTTTTTTCTTGCACCTGATACAATTTCTCAAAGAAGCTGTTCAGTAAATTAGCCTATACCCTAAGGATCACATATTTTTAGATTCAGAATTCTACACAAGGCGGTTTAAGCAGACAGTTAAGAAGAAGGATTTTTTCGCTTTCATAAAATTATTCCTTTTAATTGAATATTGGCGATATATGTATATTAAACTAATATTTGCTCAAAAACGAAGCCGAGTAGCACGCTGAATCTTTCTGATTCGAAAAACAAAACCCTGAACATTTAAAAAAATTTATATCTACGATAGATCGACCAACACTAAACAAATTAAATTTGTTCTACATATGACTGACATTTACATTAAAAATAAAGAAACTGTATTACAATCCAAACAACTACATATTATTAAAGCAGAAATTCCCTGAGTGTACATATAAATATAAAGGGTCCGCCATCTAACGTTTTTTTTTTTTCAACTAGTGCTTATTTCGTGAATGGTAACACTTAGCTCATGTCTGATTTGACAGATAATTAGTTTTATCCTTCCGCTTAACGAATATGGTTGTGTATACGCTTGAACAACGCTGGGAAATATTGCGACATTACTTTGAAAATCATGGTAATGTTGCAGAATGTGTGCGAAAATTGCGTACGGATTTTAGAAGAAGAGAAGCGCCGTCAGCTCCGTATGTTCGTTATCTTGTGGAAAAAGTGAAAGAAACTGGCATCCTCATCGATAAACCAAAGCGTGAAAAGCCAAAAACAGTGCGTACACCCGAGAATATTGCTGCTGTGGCAGAAAGTGTGCGTGAAGCGCCATCAACATCAATTCACCGTCCTTCTCAACAATTGAACATTTCGGAGACATCATTGAGACGAATTTTGCATAAAGACCTTGGTATGACGCCATACAAAGTCCAATTGGTTCAGGAGTTGAAGCCAACTGACCATCCAATGCTTTTGACGCTTTAAAGGACAATATTCGTGAAGCCATTGGTGAAATACAGCTGCACATAATCGATAATGTGCTTAAAAATTGGACCGATCGTGTAGGCTACTGCATGGCCAGCCGAGGCAGCCATTTGAATGAAATTATTTTCCATTATTAACCGGAAGGATTGTACTTTCAAATAAAAAAAGAAATTTGAGAAAATATTCAATAGTTTTTTTTTATAGCATTTAAAAAAAAAAAAAAGTTATTTGGCAGACCCTTTATATTGTTGAATGTTGCATTACACGCAAAAAAGTCTGTAAAGCCAGCAACATTTTTGCTGATATTAGCAATTTTTCTGCAAGGATTCTTCCAGAAAAAATGTAGCTGACTTTACAGACGTTTTTTTTTTTGAGTGCTAAATTTGACAATATATAACCACGCTTACTTCGGCCAGTTTTTGTAAAAAAAATTTCTTTTCTTTTTTTTTTTTATTCGTATTTATGATACAATAAATTCTGTAAGTTTGATACGATATTCCTGTATTCAGCTGGACGTTTGTTTGGAAAAGCCTCATATATAAAATATTGTCAATTGAGTTCTCAACGAATACACTTTTTATGACTATCCAAAAACTAACAATTCCTTACCGGTCGACACGAATATTGGGTCTGACTTCTAAATGTCAAATTTTGGTTTCTTTTATATTACTATTAAAGTGGAGAGTATTTTTTTATCAAAGTTTGCTTTTGATCTAAGTGGTACCTACCTGGTGATCGTAAAATCTCCAAAACTTCCATATAGACGAAAAACAGTAAAAGCAAACTTTAGGAATTGATATTTTAATGTTTGTCGATGTTTATAATCAGAATTTCTGCATTAAAACAGAAACCAAAGAAAAAAATTTGTTTTCGTCAAACAGTGTTGATATTCAAATAACAAATTCCGTTACATTCGATACGAAATACTACTACTGTTAACTGTGTTTAGCGAATACACTTACCTCGTGATTTTTACATTTTTTTTTTGATGCATGGTGAATTTAGCATTCCAACGGTCATTTAACCCATTAATGCTCAGCGAGTTTTCTTACGTTAATTTAATTTCAAAACTTTTTGAAAGCACAAAACATATACATATTGTTTTTGAAAAAAATAATACTTTTGAATCTTGAGTAAGAAAACTTTTAGCTAATATCAGAAAAAAAAAAAATATATAATCTCAGAGTTTTTCTTTGGACAATTTATTTTTGTAATAAAACAATTTTTTTTAACTCGTAACACTATGCAACAAATAAAGACTTTTTGAAAAATACAACAATTGGCTGTATAGGTTCGATTCTACTAAAAAAAGGGTAGTAAAACCCTACACCGATACTGCTTAACTATATTTGACAATAATGTGGCTAAGAATATATTGAAAAATTTTTGTTAGGTTAGGTCGAAAAGAGGGTTCGTAGAAGGGAAAATGCTTCCCTAATCCGACTTAAGTCCATGAGGACTTACACTTAAGCCAGAATGTCGGCTTGTTGTGCGCTCTAAACAATCGGTCCTATGTCACCTTTCTACCCCAGGAACTCCGTCGCTCGGACGAAACTCCTCAACTTCTTCCATCCTATGCCCCTAAGATCCCCCAATGTGGATATTGGGTCACTGGATAGTATTTCGACCCGGATCCTGGCAAATGCAGGGCCTTCACAGGGATAGTGTTCTAAGGTCTCCTCGTCCTCCCCACAGGCCCTGCACACTTCCGAGTCCGCCCTACCAATACGGTGGAGATGGGCTCTAAGTGTCGAGTGTCCCGTGAGGATTTCCTTCGAAAGACTTAGTTTCTTCCTACTGAGATTCAGAATTTCCCTCGTCTTGTTCGTGTCCGGGTTGCCCCAGATAATACTCGTAGCCCTGCCAACACCCACTTTTTCCCAGATGGTCCTATGCATGCTGTCAGCCCAGTCCACCAGCTCCGAATTGAGAGCTCGAAAAGGCTTAGCGTTCCCCAAAGTGACTAATTCCAGGGAAGATCCTCCCCAAGCCAAATCATTAGCCACTTCGTTCCCCGCTATACCACAGTGTCCAGGCACCCATATAATCTCAATGCGTCCCCGTGCAGAGAAATCGTTAATTTCCCCTTTACATCTGAGTATCGACATTGATCACACAGAGTCCGTAGATAAAGCCCGGATAGCCGCTTGGCTATCCGTGAAAATCACAATATCACCTGTTAAGCCCATGATATTCACCTGCTTAATGCACTCCGTAATCGCGGTGACCTCCGCCTGTAGTACGGTATTATGGTCAGGAAGACGGAAGCATTTGCGTACATTTAAGTCAGCGTCACAGAAGCCCAGACTCGTTTTCCCATCCAGCTTCGATCCATCCGTGTAAAAGTGGATTTTGTTAACATTTAATGCGAAAAAAAAAATTTTGTTAATATTACAGTTTTTGTTTGGTTCGAGTCTACAAATATTTAGCAAATTTAGTTTTACAGAGCAAAATGCAATTTTCAATTAATTAAAATTTACATCGAATATAACTAACATTTTTTAATATTTAACAGACTTATTTTTGCTGTTCTTATTCTATTAATATTCATAAATTAAGCAGTTTTTTCTGTAATGTAATTTTTAAATAATTTTTAGTAGCTTTTTCTGCTATTTTTACAGGTTTATTTCTATGAGTGTATATGTTTAGTAGTTCTAAATAACATATTCCTTTGTTTTTAACGACAAAATATTGTGAGTGTACCATTTGGTAGTAAATACAATGGAAGCCATACAATTGAAATACGCGGACAGTATTTTTTCACTGTTGCACTGTGTAATTAATTAGAAACTGATATATTTCTTTACCGAAAATGCATGAAAATCTTTACGCTTTCTATGGAAATTTGATGATTTGAAAAAAAATAAAGCATCAGCATTTTAAGAACTTTTGTATTTGCACACAACAATTTGTTAAATAGAAATCATCTTTCAGAATTTGATATTTCCTAAGAACTTTTCATCTTATTTCTGAAAAAATTCTGGAGTTTTCTTAAGAAAATATCCACGGATAAGAAAACAGTTGAAAGAATACATGTCAAGTTTGTTTCCTTTTTAATTTAAATATGTCTCTACCAATTTTTAAAACTCGGAAATAACATCTATTATGTTAAATTTTTATTAATAAATATGAAAAAGTTTCTTTTAACAGGAATTATATTTACTTTAATGGGATTCATTCTTAATTTAAAAATGTTCAAAAAATATGCTGTTAATTTAAATATGATATAATAATTGGTTTAACTATGATTTTCTCAGTATATTTTTAAAAAATGCCTCGATGTAGAATAATTTGAATTGATAATCTTTCGAACAAGATTGGTACACACAGAAAAAAATTATGCCATTTTCCAACTGAAATTCGGTTACTAGGACTCAACTTCGATGACTACGACTGAAATCGGTTACAACACCTGAATATTGGTCTTCACAACAAAGCACGGTTTTATTAACCGTAAATTTTAGTTCCAACACTAAAATTTAAAAATCTAATTTGAATTTATTTGTTGTTATGACCAAAATACACTTTTCAATTCGGTTAGAACTTTATTTCTCTGTGTGTACATCGTGAAAACTTGATGCAGTATTGATAAATTTTTTAATTATATTTTCATATAAAACTATACCAATAAATTTATTAAAATAATATTACTTAAAATTAAAACAATACTAGATAATAGAAATATTTTGGAGAATCCTAACGACTCAACACTAGCCACAGAATTTCCATCTATCACATCTTCCCACCAAGTCCATTCATAATTAAAATTTCCTGGATCACAACGTGGATCAGCTGGTTTATTATTAATAGCATGAGCATTTTCTCGAAAATATTCAATACGTTCTAACATATCGGTTAATATAATAGAATTTCGATATTTATCATAAAGATTATTTTGTTCACAAGGATCGGTATCTAAATCGAATAAACAAGGGGACTCAAAAGGATTACAGAGAACACCCTCGGAAGGGTTTTCATATAGGCATTTAACTAAAGACAAGTCACGTAAATCTTTAATGTTAGAGCTGGGAGATTGTGATAATTTGTGTAATTCTTGCCAAACGGTGGTATTTTGGATAAGATGCTCATACACGGGAAAGCGTGGATCAACTTGTGTAGAATCATTGTTAGGACGTAAAGACAACCAACCATCATATTTTCCTTCTTCAGTAGAACCATTAATAAATTTCCATTTTCCTTTACTGTATACCTCATAATTAAATATATCATCTATATTGTGAACAATTTCACGTTCTACGGATTCATAACCATATTTTAAGGCCGACCATAAATTTAAACCATCTATTTTTAAGGCCCCTAAATCCAAAGGTATATTAGCCGCCGCTGCTAAAGTAGGCAATAAATCTGCTATATAAATAGGTTGTTTCCATATGGTACCCAGTTTCTCCAATTGAGTGGACCATATAGCAGCAGAAGATCTTATGCCACCTTCCCAAGGAGAATTTTTTTGCTAAAAATAAATTGAATTTTTAACAATATTATCTTATTTAATTTATTTAATCTGTTTAAAACTTACCCCTCTCAATGGATAATTTGATGCAGTAGTAGCATGCATACCTTGAGTTGGCCCACCATTATCGGAAAGAAATAGTATAATGGTATTATTCAAAATACCTTTTTTAGCTAAACCTTGTACTATTAAACCCACACTCTCATCTAATTTTGACATCATGGCCGCATATATTCTTCTTTGTGGATTTTCGATGTATGCAAACTTTTCAATTTCTTCTTCTGGAGCTTGTAGAGGTAAGTCATCATTAGCACTATGGGGCGCTAAATGACTCAAAATCATAAACAGTGGCTTATATTGATAATTATGTTCTTTAATACGTTTTAAAGCAACCTCCGTTAGAAGATCTGTAACATAGGTCCCATTACGATCATGAGTCGCTCTCAAATTGTCTCTTAAATCATGGCCTCGAGAATAATTTTTACCCTGTAATTAATTAATGTAATAAAAAATTTAGCTTTAAAAGGGAAACAAATGTAAATTAAATTGGTTTCAATTCACGCAGAAAAAAAAATCGTTTAAGAGCATGCAATGACTAAAACTTCGATTTTATCATAATATGATTCTAATGAAACTGATCACATTATGATCAATATGGAAGCTAAATAATTTTAAAAACCGATCGATAATAAATCTTTACTATTTTCTATACATATATGTATGAGGCTTTCTAAGCCCACTTTTTCGCTCCAGGAAAAAGTATGTAGTATTAATGTCAAATTTGCAGTATATAGTGGCATATATTAAAAAATCATTTAACAACTTTTTAAATTAAAAAAAATATACTAAAATATTACTAGGCTTAGAATTTTCCGTATAATTTGGACAATGCTAGAATTTGGACTATGTCAATAGAGTTTTTTTTTTATAGAAAATAAAAATAAAAAATTTTGAAAAAATTCAAATTACTTCCGAATGCAATAAATAACGAAATTTTTGTACAAATCAGTCAACTCGAATAAAAAAGTTTATAAATAAATATTTGTAGTTATATATAATATTGTAATATATGACTATAAATGGCACAATATACAATTAGATATAATTTGATATACCTATTTATAACTGTATATGTTCCAATATTTAATTATATCTGTTTTATATATTTTATATAATTATATGAAATTATATATAATTGTTTGCATTTATATAAAATTAGATATATGTATGGGACATTCTTTGTGAACAGGAGAGCCCTTGCTGTCCAAAATTAAGCTTGGCGTACAGAGTTGTATTATGGCTTAAAATTTAGATGAATATCTCTACGTTCAAAAGACGATATGGAGGTAATGGTGGTTTAGCTAATATGGAGCCGCGAGTTGAGATACTACTTTCTGAGAAACTTTAAAACATGTTAAGGAGTGACGGGGTCGAGCTCAAATCTGGCCTCTGATCTCTGCTCTCTGAGCTCGAATCAGGCCTCTGTTTTTTAAAAATTAAAGTGGAAGATCCCATATGGCAGATGAATAAAGATTCGAAATTTGATTTAAAATTGTCACTTAATAGTGTCTAGCGGACTTAATATGGCGGATGTTAGTGATCGGCTTTATAGAATATTTTTAAAGCGAAAGTCTTGGGGGTAGCGGAATACGAATCTAAGACTGAATTTTGAAAATTCTGACTATAGGATAATTATTTTAAAAGTCATCGTATTCGTCGCTGAATACGAATCTGATAACAGATTTTAAATTTTTCGTATAAAATTTTTTCAAGGGAATCTATGGCGGTCGTTGAATAAGATTTGAGAAGTAATTGGTTTCGTTTAAAATTATTTATCGACATGTTTTGAGCGTAGCTTAATACGAACCTGATATCCAATTTTTTTAAATTGAAGATGGAGGATCAGATAAATTTATTTTAGTTAATCTTATTCTCTTCAAACTTGTTAATAGCAAGTTGTTATTAAATCTGCCATCTTTAATTTTAAATATCAAATATCAGATTTGTATTAAGTGACCATCAAAACATTTCGATAACAAATTTACAACCAAACCAATAATTAAAAATAAAATGTGCGCCCCGGTAGGCTAGTTGGTAGCGTGCTGGCTTATCAGTGCGGTGGTCGTGGGTTCGATTCCCACCGGAGGCACTGGTCTGTTTTCGCTACAACGCGCCGAAAGCCATAGTAGTGCTCGGTTAGGGTTATAGTATATAATTTGTAATTATATGATTATTAATTAATAAAAAATTAATTACAAAAAAAAAAAGAAAATAAAATTAATTTTGAATATTTAAAATCTGATTTCGGCTTCGTACTTAGCAACTCTCCGAGAAAATATTTTATACGGAATCGAACACTTTTCTCCGCTCCGCTATTTAAAATATTTAAAATTTCCTTAAACTTTCCGAAAAAATATGTAATACGAATCCGGAGAAATTTTTTTGATTTTGTTTTTGAAAATCCAAATTCAGATTCGTATTCAGCTACCCCGACAACTTATACAACAAAACCGATCATATTAAAAAAACATCGATATTGATGTTCAGAGATCCCAAAACTGATAAAGTGACAATTTCAAACCAAATGCCGAACCTTTTTTAATCATCCGCCATATTGGATCCGCTATTTTGAATTTTAAAATCTAATTTCTTTCTCAGATGAGTCTCAAGACTCCACGATGGCACCCGATTTTGCATTTAAAAAAAAAGGTTCCATAATGAAATGGTTACCAGGGTTGCCATGGTAGTAAGAACTCTAAATTATAATTTTTGGAATAGTATTTAATATTATGTTTCTCATCTATTTAGTCCGTAATTCTAAGAAAATTCTTTAACTGAATATTTGTGATGTATAATATTAAAAGAATATTTTCTTAAAAAAGACATCTGCTAAGACGGGATTTTTGAAAATGCCTTTGGAGAAGGATGAAACTAGAAACCTAAAATTGTGTTTCCGGAGTATGAGCAAATTCGCTAGTAAAGTATATTTTATAAGTCTTGCCAGAAACCACTGTGTGCACAATCGTGTATATAATAATACTTACAAATTGTTCTAATGTATGATCATAATAGTCAATATACGCTCCTAAATAACCAAAATGTTGATCAAATCCTCTTAATGTCGGGGTATATGCCTTACGAGACATACCCAAATGCCATTTTCCAATTAAAGATGTATAATAACCGTGTTGCTGGAATATCTCGGCCATTGTAGTCTCATTAACAGGTAAACTCCAGGGTTGATCATTGACAATAACATAATGTTGCATGCCAGTGTTTAAGGGATATTTTCCGGTAAGCAAAGCTGATCTTGAGGGTGTGCACATGGAAGGTGTATATAAATTATTTAATATAACGCCACTATAGGCCAAGGCATCGATATTGGGTGTCAGAAATTCATTGGAACCACGAAAACTAACATCATCGAAACCCTGAAATTAAAAATTAAATTAAAATATGTCTTTTATAAATATCACATAACTTACCATATCATCAGCCATTATAATAACGATATTTGGTTTTGAGGATTCTTCCCAAGCTATACTGGTACTTAATGTAAGTACACATATTGCTATTGCATATAACAGCTTCATTTTTATAGAAATTCTTAACTTTTTTTTTAATTCATTGAGTTTTTTGTTTGTTTTCCAAAAAGTTTAACAAATATCACAATAAATTAATGGCGTCTGTAAAATAAATATTGGACACGTTTTCAATTGTTTTTATTACAAGCAAAAAATATAAAATTTATATTTAAATAATTTAATTTAAATAAATATTTTAATTTGTTATTTACACGCTAAGATTACAAAATCGATAACAAAGCAAAGCATTTAAACAAAATTAATTTAGCCGATTTAAAGGCTTTATTTTTTTTTTTGACACCAATTTGTTTAACAAAATCTTAAAATATTCCTACCTAATTAAAGCAAAATTTTTACTAAGAAAAATATTATATTTTAAATTAGTTAAAATTAACTCTAATCTAAAATTGCGATAATTTCCACGTCATTTTAAAAATACTTTTTATATATGAGTTGTCATTTTATTGTTAGAAGATTTTCATTTGTTGTTGAAAATCAGTCAAAAATTCATCCTCTAATGCACAAAACCGGTGTTTATATATTATCCTATTTAGTCCCACTGTTGCCATAAAGTTGAAACATTGTGTTGTTCCAATATTAACACTGTGTGATAACATCTATACTAGGCCGGGTCGATTTAAAAATCGCTCAACGTTCAAGGAAAATCGTATTCTAGGGATCAAAATAAGAAACTTTGCCGAAGGAACCATACCTCTAAAACGAATTCTGATGTCCCGACTTTTGACCAGTAGGTTGAAATTTTGAAAAATCCCACTTTGACCCATTTAGAGTGCCCCAATCGAATCCGACCCAATCGAATATATTTATACTCTATTTCTTCCGGAGAAGAAATAGAGACCCTTATCTTGGAAAGACTCCTCCTACTTTCTGAAATATCTCTATCCCGAGATTTGTACATTTTGCTAAAAAAACACGGCTAAAAAGGCCCTCTTTTAAATTAAATTTTAACCCCTAGAATGATGATTTATGCATTAATCTGCTAGCGCGTCTCCCGGAGAAGAAGTATCTCCCATAATCTTGGAGAGATTCCTCCTACTTTCTGAAATATCAAAGTGGGCTTTTTCAAAATTTGACCCTACGGGTCAAAAGTCGGGACATCAGAATTCGTTTTAGAGGTATGGTTCCTTCGGCAAAGTTTCTTATTTTGATCCCTAGAATACGATTTTCCTTGAACGTTGAGCGATTTTTTTGCCTCCATACAAATGTATACCAAACTATAATTTTAGATGCATACTTTTTAAAGCCTATTAATATATTCCATTTTTAGCAAATACTATTTTAAGATTTATTTAAACATTGTTAAAACAGACAAACATTGTTAACCCTTCGGCACAAGAATTTTAATGGCTGCGAATTTTTCTATAAAATTTTGTGTAAACAAAGAATTTGTTTTTGTATTATTTTTATGACTTTGCAGCATACCAATCGAAAATATGTTTCACTAAAGACTAAACTTTAACATTCTGCCGGTTCCGAACAGTTTAAGATTTTTCAAAACTAAATTATTTTTTATTTTTTCCTTATGAGTTTTTAATTTTATTTATCATACGATTTTAGAGATAAAATAAAATTGTAAAGCAAAAATGTTTTAATTTTTTAGTGGAAATGCAAACATTTTTTTTTCGGATTTGTATACACTAAAGCAGACATAATTCTCTTAAAGTTTATTTTGTCGGCTGTATGTAATGTCTCCATTAGAGTTAAGCCATCGTTTTATTATTGCGGACATCTCAGGATTAGGTTGATGCCTATGAAACAATTGTATTATCTATGATGAAAATGATCAAACTTTTTAAAAAGCAACAAATAAAATCTAATTTGACAATATCATATTAGATTTTGGACTTGAGGTTAAACACTATTCTAACTAAGTACATAAAATTGTAAATTTTTTTACACTTAAATTTAAAAGAAAAGGTTCAAAGTTATAAACTTGTATACAACATTATGAATGAAAAGGCCAAGTTTTTAAGCTGATTTTTAAAATTTATAATAATGAAGAAAATTTTCTCGTGATCGTTTCATGAAAAAGCTTTTAAATAAAGTTCCAAATTTTTAAAAATGTGGTTAACAAAAATTTATAATATTTTTTTATAAATTTTCCAAAAATCGTAAGTTTGTAAAGAAATTCCTAGTTCAGAAAACAAAAATTTTACAACAAAAATTTATAGTTTTTTTTTTTTTTTTTATAAATTTTCCAAAATCGTAAGTTTGTAAAGAAATTCCTAGTTCAGAAAACAAAAATTTTACAACAAAAAGTGAGTTCTTTTTTCTGTATAAAGGCCTAGGAAACTTTTTTAAAGTCGATTTCTAAACACTCTTCCTATACAACTGGTTCCAATAGAACCGATGAAATTGTACTAGTTTCTGAATTCGTTCCACAAAACTTACATATATGGTATATCAGAGGAGAACTAGTCTCAAAACTGGTTATAGGGGAACCGGTTCTACTTCAGAGCTATAGAAGCGGAGCTATAATCGTCGGTATTAGAACCGGCAGTAAAACGTTTTATTAAGGAAAATAACTTGGCCGCCAGATTGGCAGCCGACAGCTCCTAACTGCTGGGTAACAGTTAACTGCTAAAAAATGCCAGCACTGGCATAAGGTTTAATGGAAACAACTTGCCAACGTTGGGAAAGCAAAAAAAAAGTTGATCTTATAAGCGCTTTTTTAGAAAAAAAATTTAAATTTTATATGAAAAAAAAATATTAAAAAGTATAAAAAAAATCACAAAAATAAAGTTTGCCTGAAACCGGGCTCGAGCTCGTAATCTTTCGAATACAGACTTTTTAAACAAAGCATCATAATTTTTATAAAATAAATGCTTTACCAGTGGTTAGACTTTTGAGCCGTTGGTAATTTCTGACTGTATAGCACTGGAAAAACACTTTTTTCCAACGTTGGCATAGTGTTAGCAGCCAAATCTTTGCCAATTATTTTTTCTGTAGACCACTGAAATTATTGCAAAGCAAATACAGGTAAAACGCTTTTGAAAACGCTGGTAAAGCGTCAAATGTTCTGCCAGTAGTTTATCTACAATTCCGCTTTTAGCCAGTGGTATACCAGGGCTTGATATTTTGTACCACTAGCAGTTTCTGACTGGCTAACTTCCAACTTTGTAGGCACTTCATTTTAAGCGTGAAAAAGATATTGCACTTATTTTTTTTTAATTTAATTAAATCAGTATCATTAACACTTTTCAAAACAATCGGACTTATTTTGCCTTTTCCAAAAACCGGACCAGGTTATTGCGAAAATGCAAAAGTTTAATTATCAAAACTTCAAGAAATGTTGCGTTTTTGAAAATCGGTTGATAAATATAAAATTTGGCAATAGGGCACCCGAGGTCCCCTGTTTTGGAGTCTAGTTTATCAGCCCCTTATGAATCTGGTAGACCCTTCGTTGAAATTTAAAACATTTCTATTTTTTAAAATTTCTGTAAATTCTTTGTATGCAGTTGAAATAATTTCTACACTGGATACAATTTTATTTATTACTTTAGAAAGTTAAAAACTTTTAAAGTTTTTTTTTTCGATACAGAAAAACTATTTAGCATTATCGACAATAACAATTATTCTGTTCATGTTTAATTATGTTAAACTAACCAAATTTTTTCATTGGAAAGGTTTTTAAGGTTACTTTTTTATATTCGTTATAAAACACGTAAATCTCACGTTATAGTCATTATTTTTTTTTTATAATTTTTTTTATTACAAAAGTTAATAATTACCCAGATAAATTCTTTGCTATAAAAATAGTTTTAATGATATATTTTTAACAAAATATTTTTTTTGCTGATACTAAAATACCAAGCACACTTAAAATAAAGTAAATTCAAGAAAGGCCACTTTAGATATTTACTTTTTTACTGAAAGCAATTTTTAGAAATATTTATTTCCCACAACTGTCGATAGATTGCAAAAATACACTTAAATATATACATTTCGTTTTAAGATTATGGAAATTTTAACATTTTAATTAAAATTGGTATTTTTTTGGTTTTTTTTTAAATTTATTTTTTTTTATATTCATTTTAAACTAATTGTTATACAGATTTAGATAACGATCATTAACTAAAAAATTATATATTTTTATTTATAAACAATAACAATATATAACAATTAACTTTTTTTCATTTCGTAAAACCTATTGTTTGATTATCGATTTAGTACAGTGAAATGTTGACAACAAATAAAATTTATTTTTCAATTTTTATTTTGTTGATTCAATCAAATTTTAAATCACGCACCCACTATTTATAACACTACTTTAGAATAGATCTGCGATTTTTGAATGGTTGATTGAATCAGAAAAATTTTGTTGTCTGCTTTTATTAAATGCACTTTGTTTAAACTCTCGAAAGCGAATGATAGTAAAAATAAAGTTGATAAAGATTTTATGGCTAAACTAAAAACAAATTTTTTAGAGAACTAGAGGTAAAGAGAAAAATGATCAAAGTTTAAACTGTTAAATCAGTAATGCCAATTAAATAAAGTAAACTACACGTGTTAAATAACACTAAAAGAAAGTTTTTCGTTGTTAGAAAGCTAATTTATTAAGTAAAACCGATTTATCGTCCTAAAAGCCAGGTGATCACAAATTGTTGTGCTTTATGATGTAAAAAACTAAAACATCTTAAGTTCACAGATAGAAATCGCCGATGACTACAACTTTTTATTAAAAATATCTTCCAATTATTGGTCTGTAAAGTCAGCAACATTTTTGCTGGGAGGATTCTTGCAAAAAAATTGGTAATATCAGCAAAACAATTTGTAGCAACTTTGTTGTAGATATTAGCAATTTTCTGCAAGGATCATCCCAGCAAAAATGTTGCTGACTTTATTGACTATTTTTGTAGTGTAAAAATAGTAAGGAGAACAGTAGGAGCGAATTAATTTTTGCATCGGTAAAGAAAGCCTAGACACAGGAAGGTTTCTTTTGACACATGAATGGCGTGATTTTTCCAACGGACATTACATTGGATGCTCATGCACAGAACATCAAGAGCTTCAGATTCCTCAATATTGTTACCACCCATGTATACATTGAAGACTCCACGTCCCTCTAAGTAAACAAAGAACATATCGCACACCCAGTTCAAAAGTGACTCAACTCAAAATTTTAATTTTACGGTTTTATATGCTTAAACTATGCACAATATTCTTGTTTATCTATAAACAAAATATCAGTGTAATTTGTTGTTTTTAACTGTTGCTAAATAACAGTTATGTCTTTCTTTATGTTTCAATTGGTATAAAGTTGCAAATATTTTTTGCCGATTTCTGAAAAATGAAAAATTTTGAGTTGAGTCACTTTTGTACTAGGTGTGCGATTTGGTCTGGCGTGGATTCAAATCGACCCTATTCGCACTACTCCGATCAGAGATTGTAATTAGATATTTATTCAGTAAGTCATTCATAATCTGCCACTAACCTCCATAAGGCTTGGCCTGTGATCGGAGAAAAATTAATGGCAAATGTTGCTGTCCTCTTCAAAAGAGTAGATAGCATTAAAAGTTAAGCAAAGAAAGTCGTTTAAGAGGATAAAAAAAAGAGAGAATGAGAAAGACCGGAACCTTTCGAAACCCTGCATTTAACTCTTCGGTTGAGACCCCATCTATTACAACTCTTATAAGGCAATCTCTGATAAAACTAGATGTGAATCAGGAGAGGTCATCACCGACACTAAAAGCAATAGCTTTGACATTAGTGTTTTATGCCACACACGATCGAACACCATGGAAATATCAAACACTTTGCTTTCACCAAATCTTTGAATGGACCGACTCCAAAGCTACAAGAAAAACTCCATCAGGTCTCCTATAGAACGAAATTTACGAAAGCCATACTCTTGATCTTTAAAAAGGGAGGTGGACTCTAGATAATTAACAAGATTGTAATTAAACATGCTCTCCATAATCTTCAAGAACGCAGAGCAGATTGCAATTGGGCGGTAATTTTCGGGGTTATTAGCCGCACCCTTTTGGAGGATTGACATTGGCAAGCTTCCAACATGACAAAAATATACCAGTAGGGTACGACGTGCTGAAAAGGGTTAACATTAGACGTGATAAAGTCGAAGAGCACTACTTCAGTACCAGTGCTGGTGTGCCGCCCGGTCCTGCTGTCCTATTTACATAGAGATTTACAAAAATCCTTATAACTGCTAGTATGTGATACTCTTTCGAGTTCGGGCAGTGGTTGATTGCTTTCAGGTAGAAATCAATTTCCGGGTCAGTGAATATTTGGTCATTCTTTATAATAGTTGGGATTGAGGAACTAGCAATATGCCTTACTTTTTCAACTAATGACCAAAAATTCTTACTACCCCGAGGAACAGAAAGAACATTAACACGTAGAAGCTTTTCACATCGAAGTACTTTGGCACATTCAGTGCTCGCCTGTTTGCGCCGCAGGTCAGTATTGTCGTTACTATTCACACGATAATTACTGAATGTTTCCTCTTTGGATCGCACTGCATTTTCGCACTTCTTGTTAAACCAACACTTATGTTTTCGCTTAGCCGAAATGTAATCTAAGAAACAAGTTAAACAGTTAATTTGCTGATAAATATCTTTAAGTTGGACCTACCAAGCCTTTTCATAAATAAAAACCAAGCGTTTTTCGCTGCCTGTGAAACGCTACGAAGCAGGGAGTTTGAAAAGGATGGGAAAATAATGTAGTAAACGAATTACCCAGAGGTGCAAACGATGTGAGACAAAGGATGAGAGTATTCTGAGGCTGCCCTTCATCACACGAAATGTGTGTTGGCTCATTCACTCCTTGCGCCAGGTAATAGTGCACCGCGAAAAGCTCGACGTGAATGTCAAAGTTAGATACGGATATTTTTGTACGAAATGAGCAATAAATTAATTAAACGCGTTTCAAAAGTTCAAATCCCGTTTCCGACGATATTGGAACTGATTGAAGTTTCTCTTATAAAATAATTACATTTTGTTTTTAAACGCGAATCTTTTATTTTATCGCAATTGATGGAGGCTAAAAAAATATTGCACTTGTTTGAAATTTGTATTCAACAGGCCCAAAACAGTTTAAACAGTTATATAAGAAGTCAGTGCAAAAATAAGAAGTCAGTGCAAAAATTTTTTTGTTTAGTAGTGCAATAGATTTCTGATAAACGATATAAAATAAATAAATCATACTTTGGATAAAAGCTTTTATAAAAAGTTTCTTTATTAAAATATTTAGCTGGTTTTTATATATTTTCGATTTTCACTTAAAATTATTAAATTCTTATTGTGTCTCATAACGCGGCAGTCTTAAAATTACATAAAAAGTGTCTAAATAACAAATTCTTAAACTAAATTAGCTAATTCAATTAAAACTAAAGCTGGAAATAAAATGGCTAAATAAATTTAAAATAAAACCTATTAAAATCCTGCTTGGCAAACACTACACTCATAATAATCCATGCATAAAAATACGAAATTGTTGTCAAAACTACAAAAAATTTCGTAAAATGTACAAATTTTTGTTTATTTTACAAAAAATTTGGTTATTTTGAAAATTTTTCCTAATTTTACGCATGGATTATTATCAGTGTATCTTTTCATTATACCGATATGAAAATTTTTAAACTACGATTTTAATAGTAGCATTTGTCTTCTAATATCGCTGTGTTTATTTCAAAATTTTACCATTAATGTTTTTTATATCTACAAAATACTGTTATAAATCGGTGCTTTGATACTTTGGCGTTATATCAACTGTAGTTCAAGATATTTCAAAATCAAATTTTTAAAATAGCGAAATAAAACCGGTTATACAAGAAGACACATATCCTTAATGGAATCATTTTTTTTTAGTTTCCATTACTATGATAGCCAATCCCGATTAAAATACAAAGAAATTCAAAATTTCTAAATAACTGTCAAAGGGATCGGAATTTTAATTTGTTATAATTTAAAATTTATATAGCAATTATATATCCGTCCTACACTTAAAATAATACGTGTGTAATTTAACAGAAATTACTGCTAAATTTGGCTTAAAATTAATAAAAATAATTAGTTAATCTACAAAATTTGAAACAAAATGTTACTAAAACTCTTTTAAAACAGTTTGATAAATTATACACTGTATTATTTTCAGTGTAATAAACCTTAACTTTACCACAATATACTTCTGACTGCAGCTGGTAAAGCACATATAGCATTATGCACTGGAATGGCTAGAAAACCGGCCAAAGCTATGCCATAGGAATCTGATTGTACCACCATGGCCATAGCAAATTGTCTTCTACCGGGTGGTATTTCTTTGGACATTCTATAAAAGGTATTGACATAAGCACCACCACCCAGTAGACCTTCCCATAGGACAATAACAAAAGTAATCCATATACTGGGTGTATAGAAATAGATGACCTCAGTCAAAAAGTAGACCACATTAATAAATTGGAAAACTGACATTAACCAAATCTTATCCAATTGGAAGATATTAACTGAAGAACGTGAAATAAAGACACCAATTTGATAATCTACATTTAACCATCTGTATTGGGCCGACTTATCCAGGAAAGTATTTTGGAAATACACCAATTCAAACTAAATAATAGATACATAAAAATTTCAAGATTTCACTATTACACATATTTCAAATTCAGACTTACCAAACCCTGGTTGATAAAATATTCAAAGAAATATACTAAAGCCAAGGGTATCATATACTTGATCAATTCTTTGATATATATCAACTTCTCCTTAAAACCTTCTAAAGGTTTATCATCCATTATCAATTCTTCGGTAGATTCTACTGTAGTTACTGGTAATACTGAAGGTTTTCTTAATAGACCCCAAAATGAAAATGCCTCTATAACGGGGAATACTAACATAATTAACATCGTATCTCTAGGGCTAACATCTAAAGATCTTAAGGTAGCATATGATAAAGAACCAATAACACCAGCACCACCAGTACCAGAAGACCAAGTAGATACAACATTTCTGTAATCATTTTAATGTCAATGAATATCTATAGATTTAAGTTTCCAAAAACTTACTTGTTAAAATTTGAGGAATATGCAAGGAATGTAGTTTCTCCTATACCCGAACTAGCCGATGTTATGATTACACCCAATAAAGCCATCCATTCAGCATTGGCAAAACCGACTAACAAAAATCCAGCTGCAGAGAATAATACAGCAAGACCTATACGTAAGCTGTAACAAAAAGACATAATTTGAACATGACAGATTTTGAATATGAAAGAAATTTTAAGGAAGTCAACCTAAACGAATATCGGTCGGTTTTTGTACCGTTATAATTTTGTATTTTATTTCGGTTCCGGTTAAAATTTTGAAAAGTCTCGGTGACGCTATTTCAGTCGGCAACGGTTTTTAATTTAAATCTGTATTTTAGCGGTTATGGCATCCAATCAAGATGGCAAAATGGTTTGCGTACCGTTATAATTTTATTCTTTATTACAGTTACGGTTAAGGTTTTTAAAAATAACGGTTACGCTAAAAAAATGTTTTAGAATCAATAGATTTTGAGTAAGTGTGGAAAATCTAAGAAAATCATGCCCATATATAAAATTTATCAAAGTTAACGAAAAAATCAGAGGCCCGAAATAGCATTTTTTTGCGGATTGCTGAGACGATCACTTAATCCATATTGTTTCCAAACTGTTTTAACCATTATTCGGCAATTTCGCCTCCAGGCGGGGATTTAAAAAATTGACAAAAAATGCGGCAGAGAAACCCGCGAAAATACCGGTCGTTACTACAATTAATTTTTTTTGGTTGGTTTAGCCAATTATTGAAGTATTGCAGAGTAAATTTGGTTGTGTTACAAACTCATTGATAATAGTTTAACAGTTTGATTAATAAAATTATTTAATCGGTATAAAATTTTCTTGCTAAACAAATGATTTTTAACATTTTCAACCGAATTCCAACTAGTTTATTTTGTATGTATACCAAAAGATTGTATTGGTCGCTTCAATTGTATTGGTCGCTAAAATTCTGAAAACGAATTGGCAAATAAAGAAGAAGTACCAAAAGAAATGAAATACCGTTACCGAAATAAGCTAAAATAGCTATACCGTCAAAGATAATTGCATCGTTTCGTTTGTAAACCCTTTTTTATAATCGATTAAAGGCTTAATTTGCCAAATTTTTTGTGAAGACATTTTTCGCTGATAGAAGTAGGACTTTGCATTAATTTGGCATGCGACAGGGTAAGACAAGTTGTGCACAAATTTAAAAAATATTTTTTTGTAAACTTTCAGCCAAATCGAAATTGAGTATACATCTGAGTAATCTGTGAACATTTCCAACAAGGGGAAAACTTTTTATTTAAAATCGCAATTTTTACATGAAAAATTAAAAATAGCTGTTATTTTTAAAAATATTGGTTTTGTTTTAGTTTTTTTTTTTTTTTGTTTGTGGTCTATAAGTACGAATTTGACACCAGGTTTTAAAAATTCAAAATGGCGGATAAATTTATTGGATTCGTTTACATTATTATCTTTTAATTTTTATTTACAAAAAATTTTAAAACTAACTTTTTTAGCAATATCCGTCATATTAGATACGCAAATGGTATTCAGAAACACCCAAAAAAATTAAAGGTTAACAATGAAAACGAATCCAATAAATTTATCTGCCATTTTGGATTTTTAAAACCTGGTGTCAAATTCGTACTTATAGACCACAAACAAAAAAAAAAAACATCAAACATTTATATAAACTAGATTACTCACTACATGAGAACTAATAATCTTTAACTGAGAACTGGTAATCTTTAACTTCGAGCTCATATATTAGTTCTCATGTAGTGAGTAAACTAGTTTATATGAATGTTTGATGTTTGGCATGGGATTGTTACCTCTTTCAAAATGTGTTCTGATGATGGGAACCCAGAAAATTCCTGAAATAGATCTATCAACACATTCCTGAAACGGTCAAATAATAAATTTGAAAACAAAAAACTCTATAGATTATTTGTTAGGACAATATCCTAATAAAGAAATATAGAGTATGGGCTCAAACTTGAATAATTTTCATTTTCATTGCACAATTAAAGGTCGAAAAAAACATTATTTTTATTTTTAATAACTTGATTAAAAAGTTTTATTAACTTTTTTAAATACACACAGAGAAAAATTTTGCCAATTGACAACTAAAATTAAGTTACTACGACTGAAATCGGTCGGTACAACTGAATATTGGTTTTCTCAACAAATTTCAGTTAACATAACAGATTTTTATGTAGAACTCCCAAAATATTCATATATTCTGTTTGACTATTGTTGTACTAACGGAATTTATTGGTTGCAGTAACCTAAATACACTTTTCAATTCAGTTGGCACTTTATTTTTCTATGTGTATGTATTGTGAAATTCTTTTATTTATTTTATTAATGGAGAAAGAATTTGGGAAAGAATTTCGGTATGTTCGGGTTCAAATATGTTTAAATTTAAAAAAAAATTTGCAAAATTCTAATAATTTTGTTTTAAAAATGGGAAATTATATAAAAATTTTGTTTGTGGGACTGTCAAAAATCGTTCATCTTAACCGAGGATTCATATTACAATAAATAAGTTCGTACTTTAAAGTTGTTACAAAACGTAAGGATTTTCAAATTAGTTTGTAATAACCGAGGTTTTATTTAAACCGATTTCGTCTTAAACGAATTTACTGCACGAGACTTCTAAAAATAATCATCAAAGACACAGAAATGTGAGGAATATTTGTATATATTTTAAAGAATTAAAACATTTCTTAAAAGGTTTAATACTTGAGCTATAGAACTTTTCATTAGTTTTTGAATTAAAAAAAAAGAAGTTTTAAGGAACTACTTTCATACAAAAATTCAAATTTTTAGAAACCATATTTTAGACTGAAAGTCACAACTTTTTGTAGAAAATAATAATAAATTCAAATTTAATTTGTCATGTCAATTTCAAAAAAAATTTAATTTTTTGTGACTCTTGCAACAACAAACACATGGGAAATACAGTCATAACTAGAGTCACAGAATTGTTCTTATAAAGAGGCTGTAAAAACAAAGACTCAAATTTGGCATACAGTTATTAAGAGAACATATTGTAAGTAACAAACAACTTTAGGAGAGAATGAATTTTAGTGTCCGACCGAACAGTTCGGCCAGAAAATGCATTTGGTCTGTATTCGGTATTTTAAAGCATTATGGACAAATTTGGCGGATGGAAAAATGTTTATTGGGCCGATTAGATGCTATTTTGAGTGCCAAATTTGAAGAAAAGTCTGTAGTTAAGCAATGAATTCACTGTTCGGCCTCACAAAGTTCGGCCAAAATGAAAATAGTTCGGCAGCCGAACTTTTAACTTTATAGCTAAACTTCGGGTTTTCTTTTCTTTTTATACACAAAATCGAATTAAATCGGCTCAACAAACATGTTTCCAATACCAAAATTTGTCATCATTGCCTCTAGATATCAAAAAACCGACAAAATATAGGTTTTTGGCCGAACTGTTCGGTCGGACACTAATGAATTTATCTAACTAAGGGAGTCTATAAAACATGTTCAATTATTCAATTCAATTGTTTAAATAATTTGAAATATTAAAAAAATATAAAATTATAAAAAATATTGTGCATTTTTTAAAAAATAGTTTTAAACATTCACTTTGTCGGAAGTTTACGCGAACCCCCTGGAATACCACTACGGACCCCTGATGGTTCGCGAACCCCCATTTGAGAACCGTTGATCTAGAAGTACATTTTATTTATTTTTTAATTTATATCAAAATTTTTAATTGTTATCAAAAAAAAAGTCTATCATTTTGAATATACTTGGCATTTTGCTCGAAAGTTTAGTAGACGGATTTTTTTATTAAATATTTATTAAAATAAATACTTACTGAACCCAAAATGGAAAGAATGGCATAATAATTTTAACAAATAGGGATGGTAAAATATCAGCCAACAAAATAGCTCCTGTAGAAACAATATGACATTTTCTACCATTGCCCTCATCATCATCATTCGAGCCAGAATCCTGTAAAATATAAGTTTAATAAAAATTTTACTAAAAAATTTCCAAATTTTATTTATCTTACGTCATGATGAAACTGATCGATAATATCATGAGCGGCACTTAACATCACCACATATCCATAGTTATTGCATAAACCCAAAATCCAATAGGCTGTCAAATCACGCCATAAACTTTTATCTTTACGCAGGGCATGAGGTTCAACTGGTGGTGCCACAACAACTTCTTGACTTGTGGAAGCCATTGTTTCTAGGATTTTCTGTAAATTTAAAATACAGTTTGAATAGTAAATAAATTGTAATAGATTCACACATATTTCTTCTCGCACATATTTTTTACGCTCCATTGGTTCTAATTTTCAGCTTTCAATAAAATCAGCAAAAATTACAAGTTTTTCCATCAAATATTTGAAACATTAACATTTAGTAAAAATCTGTTAACATTAGTAGATTTTACTAAAAACTATTTTTTAATAAAATGCGGTACCGTGAAATAACTCCCAAATGAAATAAGTCCCAATGAAATAAGTCCCAAACAAAATGAAATTAGTCCCAATTTTAATAAATGAAATAACCTCCAAAGAAAAAATGAAATAAGCCCCAACATTTGGGAGTTATTTCATAGTAATAAAATAACTCCCAACAAAGAATAAAACAACTCCCAATGAAAAAAGTCCCAAAAAAAATTAAATAATTCCCAATTCAAAAATATCGAATTCTGCGATTCGCGGACGCGAATCATACGCACCGCTTTCCAGAAGTGGCATGTCATAACGTCCAATGACATAATGTCCATGGACGTTATGTCACTCGAAAAGTGTCATAATGTCCATGGACTTTATGACAGTTTGGAATTTGACAATTTTGGACATTATGTCACTTTCAAATGTGGCATAGCGTTCAGACTTTTTAAAATAAAAGATTAATAATATTTAGTATATCAATAGAATTTTTTTAAATATATGTATATCACAAAATAAAACTAAACTTATAAATCGTATAATCGCACGCAGAAAAAACTTTATTTCGCGAAGCCGCTTGCCGCGTTCTACGGAGGAAAAAACCCCTAAGAGCGGCCGAAGGACGCCACACAGAAACACTTGTTTTTACAAATTACTTGATGTCTTAAAAATATAAGATTTCAACGGATTCGACATCTGATTTGAAAAACAAGTTCTTCTGGGTGGCGGCCTTCGGCCGCTCTTAAGGTTTTTTTCTCCGTAGAACACGGCAGGCGGCTTCAAAATTACTGATCTGTTTCCAAATTGGAGTATAATGTCTGCCGCGTTCTACTGAGGAAAAAACCCCTAAGAGCGGCCGAAGGCCGCCACACAGAAACACTTGTTTTTACAAATTACTTGATGTCTTAAAAATATAAGATTTCAACGGATTCGACATCTGATTTGAAAAACAAATTCTTCTGGGTGGAGGATTTCGGCCGCTCTTAAGGGTTTTTTCTCCGTAGAACGCGGCAGGCTGCTTCGCGAAATAAAGTTTTTTCTGCGTGCGACACAAAAGAAACTTCAAAATTACTGATCTGTTTCCACACTGGAGTAAAATGTCCATGGACCTTATGTCACCCAAAAAGTGGCATAATGTCCATGGACTTTATGTCATTCCATTTGATGACATAATGTCACATTGCAGAATGTCATATGGACATTATGACACTTTTCGAGTGACATAACGTCCATGGACATTATGTCGTTGGACGTTATGACATGCCACCAAAATTACCAGAATTCTAGCAAGAACTGCGTTCCTTTTGGTAAAATAACTCATTGTATTGCTATTATTTACTTTACGACAATTTTAAGAACCGTTACAAATGCATAAAATTTACCAAAATGTAATTTTAATAGAAATGAAATAACTCTCAACAAAAATGAGATAACTACCAAGATAAAATCACATTTAAAAATGAAAATGAAATAAGTCCCAACAAATGTGAAATAACTCCCAATGACAAAAATAAGTGAAATAACTCCCAACAAAATCTGGGAATTATTTCATTTGGGAGTTATTTCATAACGAAATAATTCCTAACTGAAAATTATGAAATAAGTCCTAACACATTGGGAGTTATTTCATAGTGAAATAAATCCAAATTTATATGGAAAATTTTTGGGAGTTATTTAATTTTTTTTTTGGAGTTATTTCATTTGGGAATTATTTCACGGTACCATAAAATGCAGAATTACCTAAGGTTTACTTATGTAATTAATCGTACAAAACTGTTATTTTTGCTAGTAGATAATTAGAACAATATGTTCGCCAACTCAGGTGGCTAGCAGCAATTGTTCTAAGACTTATCAACTCGCGCAATTACAGTGTTGCCATGGTTGAAGCCCTTCATCTTTCCATACCTTTCAACCTTTCATCTCTCCACTATCCCCTTTCCAAAGAAAGCAACACATTAATAAATAGGAAGAATTTCCTGAGTGTTGCTTCACATAAAAAAAAAAAAAACAATTTAAAGTAAATTTGTTGGTCACTTTTTGATTTGAATCTAAAAATTTCATTTATAATTTCATGTATTGAACTTTTGATTTATACAAATCAACTTGGTAAAAGAAGTCTTATAAATAAACACAAATTTATACCGTTTTTATCATTCCAAACTACTAAGCTAAATATGTCTCAAAAACTATGCAAATTAAATTAAACTATTTGTTGTATTTTCTAAAATTATCTAACTAATTAAAAATTCTAAACACGTGATATTATTTAAAAAATATTTAAACGACCTTTTTATTTTGACTCGAATTTGCATTTACTGACTTCCGTTTAGTTAAGTTTAGCAAAATTAGTTTTTTTGTTAAGAATGTGTAATAATTTTTGGAATACAATTTTTTATTTATAATTACACAAATTTATAATCATCAGTGAAAAATATTTCTATTGTTTTTTAAATTTAACAATTTACAATCTTATGCTTCACCGGGGACTTTTTTATAATTTTATTGATATTTTTAAGCAGTCATTGTTTACTTTTTTTAAAAAAGATTTATTTGGTCGTTAAAATAAAAACTTTAGCAATTTATTTCGAAGGTCATTCTCTTACGGTTGGTGTTTTGAATATTAAAGTATAAATTGAACAGTTCATGCGAATAAAGACGAATAGACCATTTGTAGAATTTTACAGGGGACAATAAAAACGCAGGAAACGGTTAAAAAATAATATTTTTGTCAACTTTTTGGTATTAGCTTAAAGATTTAAGTCACATCTACCTATATACAAAATTTTAGTATGGTATTCGAAAGAGAACTTGCCAAAAATTGGACTTCAATTTTTGCTTAAATGGAAAAAGGGCGAATATCCGAAAAAATGTATTGAAATTTGAATAAAAATGTGTTATTTTGCAGCAGATTTTGACTACATTTTCATGAGACTTGCAAAACTTGACGAACTATGGTTGGTATTTGTTTGTAACACTTTAAGGACTTCAAGGATACACTTTTTAAGGACTGCAAGGACAAAAAAAAATTTTTTTGTTAATTTTTTTTTTAATATTCCTGCCATTTGATGCAGTAGTAATTCTTTATGACATAAATACATTTTTAGGAATTATAATATTAACCCTTGACTGCATATTACGACGCAACATTCCTGACATTGGATGCAGTATTAACACTAAATGACACAAAATTAATTTTTAAGAATTATAATATTAACCCTTATTTGCATTATAACATTAAAAAAAAACTGAACTTTATTCATGGATTTTCTAAATACTCACAATAAAATACCAACAAAATAGTTTGTCCAGAATAATCTGTTAAACCCTTATGTGTTACTTATTCCTTTTTAACTGTTCCTAAAATTTTTGGTTTTCAAAATCTTTGTAGCTCAAAGATAATAACTAACGAGGGAGGTCTTTCCGATATAAAATAATTCAAAAGACGGTTAAAATATGCTTAGACCATGTATTCGTGGTTATATGATCTTAATTACGCGGTAACACTGAAGTTTTTTTTTCGCAAATCTGGTTAATTTGTTTGTATGCGCTAAGATTGTTTTTTTTTTTGTGTAAAATTTCAAATTTTAGCTAATATCAATTTTAAACTCGCAGCTAAATAATTTTTATATAATATTTTGTTAAGGATGGATATTCGCCCTTTTTGCTTTCCACACTTTAAAGTCTTATAACTCAAGAACGGTAAAATTTGTTGCCAATATAATAAGTGTGGTTTGTTCCTCGTAATGTTCTTTTAACACATTGTTACCGAAAGTAAAATTTTTGTATGTTTTTGTGTTGTCTTTAATCAAAATTGTGCGTTAGTTCACTCCCAATTTAAACAAAAATATAAAAATATACGAATTATTGCACTTTCAAAGTCATTTTTTTAGCCTTAAAAGTCAAAATTTCCCCAAAATTTCTGCATAGGATTGTAGGGATCTGCTAATAAAATGCATTTATGCAAAAAAACGTGTTTGCGAAAAAGTGGTCTATTCGTCCTTATTCGCATGAACTGTTCAATTGACTTACCGTTTGTAAATTTGATTCAAAATTTTGTTTAAATTTTCTTCGAATTTAATAACAATTATATTTAACTTATTTGAATTAGAAAATATTAGCCAGATTTTCGAATTAATTGTATGTTTAAATGTTTTTATTAATATTTTTATATTTCAATTTATTATTTATTTAATTTATGTTGCTTGGTTGAAATGATATTAATTAGGTTAAGTTGGGTACGATGAGTTTAGATTACAAATTAACTAACTTAATAGAGATGGAACTTTACGAAAGTTGACAGACGCGGATCCAGGAAAAGATTTTGGGGAGGGAAGTTAGAGTGTTTCAGAAAAATAAATATGGGTGCTTCGATGTATTTTCATACAATCGCCCATTCCCTTAATTCAACTTCGCAAAATAAAGTTGAACCTTAAATACAATCAACGAAATATATATACTGCCAATACTAAAATTTCATTTCATTTATTCAGTCTATGGAAACAAAAATTCCTTACGGACTATGATTAAATCAAAAATTTAATAAATATATAAATAAATATAGATAATACCTTCAATATAATACAGCTTAATTACTTAAAAACTATACTAACAAACAGCTTAAATTTATCCTTGGACGTGGAAAACTCTATATAAGATTTGCGTTCATGATTCTGTTGCAGACTAAAATTGATTTCATTTAAATAAATAAACGTACGCGTTAGCGTACTATTAAGAGCATATTCAGTGCGATGCAGTGTCACATTAAAAATATCCATGAATCTTAAACTTCTAGGAGGGACATAAAATGGAATAAGAGACATCAAATCAGGACAGTCAGTTACACCATTTACTGTATCAAAGTTAAGTTACTCCGACTGGTATAATCTACGATATTCAAAAGTCTGCAAACCTAATAATAGGCATTTCGAATTATAAGAAGGAATGGGATCAAAAAAGATAAGTGACCTTAAAGCGAATTTAATGAAAATTCTTTGTACTCTCTCAACGCGAGTGACATGAGTATTGTTATAGGGATTCCAAATAACTGCAGCATACTCTAACTTTGATCTAACAAACGAGGTATAAATTAACCTCAAAGTATTAGGATAGGAAAAATCAGAAGAGTTTCTTTTCAAAAAGGCCAGCATTTTTTAAGCTTTAGGGATAATATAATCCACATGTGGTACAAAAGAAAACGACGAGTCGAAAACCACGCTGAGATCAAGTGTAGACTTAACAGTTTTCAAGTTTTGGTTGTTAATATTGAAATTTGATATAATAGGATTCAGAGATGTGCTAAATGAAACATGAAAACATTTAGAAAGATTAAGATGTAAGTTATTTAACGTACATCATGTTCCCAGATTATTCAAATCAACCTGTAGTTCAGAAACATCTTGAAATGAGGAAATTTTACGAAATATTTTCAAATCATCCGCATACAAAAGAAATTTAGATTTTTTACAGCAAGCTGAAATGTCATTAATAATGTGGTTTAAACAGCGAAGTATTAAATACAATATTCTAAATGTGAATTAAACTTTTTAGTGCAATAGTTCATAAAAATATTCAAGTTTTGTTTAAAAATTATATAAATTTTGAAATAAATAAATATACTGACAACTACTTAAATTACTAATTATGTACAAGTAGGATGCTTCTTTCTGATATTTTTGCATTTTTTTTCGGTACCGCACTTAAAAAACATTTTAATAATTGCATAAAAATAGTTAAAACTTTCGCGCAACAACTTTTACTCAAAAGAAACAAATTTTTAAAAAGTGATTTTATGCGAATGCTGAATATTTAATTTCAGAAAATGTAATGCGGTTAGAAAAATAACTATATCAGCAACATGTTTGCTGGGAGGATTCTTGCAGAAAAATTGCTAATGTCAGCTAAAAAGTTGCTAAATATATGTAAACTTTTTTGTTCTAATTTGAGGTCCCTTGAGGTCAAAATGGAAATACATCCACAAACAAAAAGTCATTAGTGAAAGGGTTAAGTAAAAATTTTTAGAGTTTATCTTTTAAAACTGAAGTTTTTTTTTAGTTTACTGCTTATTACTTGTTTTGCTAAAATATTTAATTATTTTTTATTGAATAATAAATAGCACTGGCTAACAGAAATGTAAGCAACTTTTTGAGGGTGTGTTTTTTTTTCTTTAAATCATGGATTTTTAGAAAAAACAATTATTAAATCGAATTTTCAAGTAAAAATGCTACTTTATTATGCCAAAGTTAAGCGAATTGAAGTTAAAACTACCATTTCTGTTTAACATATTTAAATTCTACACCTAGAGAATTAAATTGGCAGCATTCAACTGCAATTTTATTTAAAACTAATTGATATTGCAGTATATTAAATTTAGTTTTACCAAATTTTTTCTTTATACCCTCCACAATGCACAACAAAAATAAAAATATGTTAGAGGTGAAAACAAAATTTAGAGGTGAAAAACTGTTTTTGTGGTGAAAACAAATCTGAGGTGCAATAAAAATTTAAGGTGAATTTAAAATATTATTCACCTCTAGGCGTCTGGTGAAAAAATATGACATACTATTTTATACACCAGACGCTACCATGAAACTGCACACACCTATTTGTATGGAAAATTTAGAGGTACCTTCACATTTTCAGTCATAACTTTTAAACCGCTGCACCGATTTTACTCATTTTGAATGTCAAACTTTTCGGGAAAATATACATAAATTTAGGTGAAAATGAGCAGTCCGTATTGCTTTTAAGCCGGGACAGACGAACAGACAGACAGACTTTAAGGGGTCTTAGACCTATATTTCGATGCGTTACAATAGGAATGACAAACCGATATATACCCTCATCACAGTATGTTGATGGTATAATTACTGTAATATTAGTTAACCCTCAACCCAGCCTAAGCTTTGTTGCAATGAAGTTTATACCATGTGTTCAGCATGAAAAATAACCAATAATTTCTACTACAACATTGTTTTTCGTTGCCTACTTTCGGCCCTATAGTCCAAAATAGGTTTAAGCATAAAAATAAGTAAGTTAAAGCATAAATTATTCTTCTTACTAACAAGGAAACTACACAGTGGTGTTTACTCAGATTTTAATGAAACTTGGATATGTTGTAAAGGACAACAAAATATTAGACAGATGTTTTTTTTTAAGGTGCGCAATCTTAAGTTTACGGGTTAAAAATTGGGATCAAAAATTACCCAATTTGACGTTTTTTTTAATGTATTTCCCACATTAGTTATTAAACTACACTAATACCCCGGTTTGCATCGGTAATGGGGACCGGAGAAATGAGACGCAAACCGAAACACGATTTACCATTTAATTGATTCCATTTCCCTTTAATTATTCGATAAAAATAAAATAAAGTTTTTCCTATAAAAAAATATAACTCTTTTATTATTTTTGGAAAACAATATTTTTTTTTAAATAAAAATATAGGAAAAACAAAACATAAAAATATTTAAATTTAAATAAGGAATTCATCGTAATATCTAAAGTTTGTTGGATTGTAAGAGCTTTTTTCCAAATATATTTCCTTGCTACAATTAATAGCGTCGGAAACATTTCTTGACATTTTCAAACTGAAATCTTCGTCCGGATCATTATTATGAAAAATGTCCATTGATTGCGACATCAACTTCATCGTTTTACAGATATTAGCAGTGGTAATTTTTTCGGGTTCTGCTTTACATTGTTTGTGCTAAAAAAAATCGAGTTTCGAAAAACATTTTAATAATAACGACGCTAATCGAAGCATTTTGGACGCAACTTTGTAGCCATGCTACGCAAACTGCAACATAAACGACGCAACTTCGAAACGTCGCAAATCGAAGCGACGCAGAACGTGGTATTAGTGTATAGGCAATTTGGGTAACAAATATTTTGAAGACTGGTATAAACAACTTGTCCGTGCATGTCCGGAAACACTATTTTTTCGAATACCACATTTGTACGGGAAGTTATTGTTGGTTTGAGTTGAAATTAACATAAAATAATACTAATTTAATTTAATCGAGGGGGTGTCTGGGCTTTTTTCAATATTCGTAATCGTTCGGCTTTAACACGGCTTTTCCCGAAGAGCTTTTATAACCCTAAATTTCATTAATATCCGTCAGTTTGTTTTCAAGTTAAGACGATGTCCTTCGCAAGTATGCTATTGGCGCCCTGTATGGCCTTGAACGCTAATTAGATCATTTTTTAAAAGCTTAGGCCTCAATATTACTTTGTGTTTAAAATCGACAGTTTCTAGCCAATTTAAATAACTATGTTTTTTAAATATTGGAAAATTGTGTTTATATAAAAATATATAATTTTTTAAATTTTACGAAATTTTTATTTTTACACTTTCTCGCTGCATCACAAAAAATTTCGTATCGAAATAACTTAATTTTTTATAATAGAATTATCATTAGGAGCATTTATGTTCAATTTAATAATATACCCCAATGGAAACATCGACTAATGTACTTATCAGTTAAATGATATTATTTAAAAAAAAAACATATTTTTACAATAAAAAAATTGTTTTTAAATTGTTTTGAATGAAAACATAATAAAAATTAAATAAAATTACCAATGACTATTATTTGTGGTAATACTAAAAAACAATTACAAAATCAAAAAAAGCCTTCATATATTTTTGATAAATTTGTTTATTGCTAGCGATGTTAAATATAATTGTAATCTAACGATTAAAATAATAAATCCTTATCACTTTAATAAAGAAGATTACAATTTTTAAGATAATTTGCATACAAGTTTGTTGCTTAAACAACTACAATCTGATTACGATTATCCAACCTTTCTGAAGTAAATACATATTTATTTAACCCATATTGGACATTCTGTTCCTTTTTAAACCTATTACTATCAAAGGTAAAGTGTACTTGATTAACGTTAATCCACCTTTCTAATCTTTCTCGTTTACATATGCATTTTTTGACAGTTAAAAGTTTAACTTGACAGCTAAAAGATTTCCTTTTTCAGTTTAAAATAACATAAGACGAACAAGGAAAATGTTGGCGTAAGCAAACATTTTGTCGAAAGCGGCAACATTTTTTTGCGGCAACATCATAACGTTAATTTGTATCTGACTTTGTATATATGTCTTTTAGCGTTGACAACCGAAATTATATCAAAACACAGAGCTGCAGACAATTAGTAGTATGAATACAGGGCTGTTTAACAATAGTACTCAGAGGAAAATCTGGAGTAACTGCTAATCAAAAATATTAAAAAATGGTTTAATCGACTTGTTTAGCGCTTGATTAAGCAGTTAATCCCATTTTTGGTACATTAACTTTTCTGTGTAAATTCCATATAAACGAATAATATAAATTTACAAAATTAAATCTAAACTATACATATAATGAAGTTTGTCAGTTACAGTTGTTTGTGTAGTAATCAGTAGTTGTTGTTTTGAACTGTAAATACAGTTGTGTTTCTTCTGAAAACTAGAACACAACTCTTCCCAGGTATAAATTGCCAACCGTACCACAACAAATAGTAATGACAAACCAATGTTATGTTTGTAAAAAATTAGAAAAGGTAGAGGGCGGATCAATAAGTCTGTGACTTTTTGAATGAAACAAAGTTTTTTTTGCAAAAAAAATAATATTTTTCAACATAATCTCCTTTCAGCTCAATAAACTTAGTCCAACGTTACACCAATTTTTGTATCCCTTTCAAAAAATAGGATTTTTCGAGGTCCATAAAACAGGTATTTGTTTGATCAATTGATGGCAAACGCGGCACCCATCTTTCAGACAGCTTTCTTAAACCCAACTGATCATTTAAAATCGAAACCACACTGCCATATGAAATGCCTATGGCATCAAAAATCTCATGCACTTTTACTCTTCGATCGGCCAACATTTATTTGACCTCAATTGGCCGTCCAGAACGTTCAGCGTCATTTGTACTTGTGCGACCACAACGAAAGTCAGTAAACCACTTTTTTACTATTGAAATCGATGGTGCAGAGTCCCCGTAGTATTTATTAAGCTTTTCATTGGTTTGATGGACGGTTTTTTTTCGCAAAATATAATGTTTAATGAGCACCCGAAATTCACTTTAATCATTTTAAAAAAAATCCACGAGGTTGTATTTTTTGAACAACTGTTAAACGCAAAGTAAATGAAGGAACTTGCTTAAAATTTGACAGTAGTCTATAAACAGGTGGTACTTGATGGGAGCATTTTGCATTTCATATAACTAAGAGGGAAATTCGAAAAGTCACGGTCTTATTGATCCACCCTCGTACAACTAATATTGTACTAGGAAAACACTATTTTGATTTCAAAGCATGTGCTTTGCCAGTACCACCCGAAAAATTCTTTGCTAATTTTGTTTTTACCAATGTTACAACCAATTTGAAGCATTTTTTTTTTAATATTTTATTATATTTCACACATTTAAATAAATAAGATTAAGACCAAACTGTATTGCTGTTTTTTAAATGTGTTTTTATTATACATATTTCTCAAAATTATTTATTTTAAGCCACTGTTATCAACCGGGCAACAGGAGAATACTGTCAATATTGTTAATCCCGCCGCAGTTTCGTCCTATCCAAGGATTCGTTAGTGGTTAGTTTACGTGTCAATTGCTAAAAAAATTTTCAATTTTGACCCCACTTTTTAACCCCTTATCTTAAGATTGCGCACCTAAAAAATGTGTGTCTAATAATTATTTGTCCTTTACAAACTATCTGATGATTCACCAGTGTGTAGTTTCCTTGTGAGATTAAAATGTCTTAACTTCATAAATATCGGCTATTTTTTAAGTTCCATTCAGTATTTAGTCTTGTTTGGCCAATTATTAGTTATAATGGATCAGCTCTTGATAATATATATTTAAAAAAATACAGAATATTTAGAAAATAAGTACGAAATACAGGACTTTTATCTAAATTTAAAAAAAAAACAATATTAACAATCAATTATAACACAAGGCAACAATTTTGAAAAAATTTTAGGGGCTTTGAAAACCACTATACAATTTTGATGTATTGTGGTCCCAGTAGTACAAATATGGTTCAATTTTGAAATTCTATGGAGAGGTTTTTTTTTAAAAAATTTTTAATTAAAATTATAAATTTTTTTAGACGTGTCTCCACATAATTAATGATAACTAAAAAAAAATTAGTCCGATATTATTCAAATAAATTTAGAAAAACTGAAATTTACATAGCCTTTAATCCGTTAATATATTGCGTTTCAATCGGCTCAGTAGTTTTGGAGTTATAATAAAAAATTGAGGGAAAAAATATTTTTTTTACGTGAAAATAGCAAATTTTTTTGGTTAAAAAAAATCATAAAAAATCGAAAACGGCAAAAATCGTTCAGATTTATTGCTTTATCGCAAAGCCACATGTAATAGGAACAAAATGAGATATCGATCATAAAAATCGATTGATTTTTTTCGAATTTATTCACAATTAAGTGAATTCGCTCATTTTCACCAAATTTTAGTTTTTTGTCTGATATACATAAAATTGAGTAGTTAATGTTCTTCTTTCGATTGATTGAATTTTGAAAACATTTTCCCCATGCTATGTACAAATTTTCACATCAAAAATGCATTACATAGTAACATTCGTGTATTTTTTGGCAAAACCCTACCTAGAATATACTGATTCTATTCTTCGGAAAGACATTTGTGTTGGATGAGCTTAAATGTAAATAAATAAATAAATTAAATAGTAGAAAATTTATATTTTATTATTCACATTTATTATAATAAATAAAACAAGAAAATAAATAAATAAATATGTATTATAAACTACAAACTCTGAAATTTTCTTTTAGTCGATTTTCTACTATTGTTGAATAACGAAGTGTTACTCTGAATACTCCAGCAAAAATCAGCCATCATGTGTGCATCCCAGCGACCCTGGTATCGTTCCTCCATTGTCCGGATATCTTGGTGGAATCGTTCGCCCTGTTCTTCACTCAAGTCTCCTAGATTTTCAGGAAAACGATCTAAGTGACTGTGCAGGTAGTGTACTTTGATGCTCATGTTGCATCCAAGATTCTGGAAGTGAGTTAACATCTCTTCAACGTGCGCAACGTAATCATCACCCTTGTTATTTCCTAAGAAATTTTGAATAACCCATACAAACGAATCCCATGCATTCTTCTCAATTTCTGACATTGAACTGCCAAATTCAGTATCGTTCACCAATTTGCGAATTTGTGGGCCATCAAATATGCTTTTTGTACTTAAACAAAAATAACACTCGGATGCGTGGTTCGCTGTTTCTCTCCATAGCATAGGCTTCAAAATTTCGAAGTGTCGTCTGTAAAATGAAAAAAAAAAATTGAAATCAGGAATATGAAGAATTCAAATTTTAATTAAGAAATATTGTAATTATAAAATATTCCAAATCTATTAATTTATACTTACTTTACGTTAGAAGACTTCATAGATAAATTCAATCGACATGGAATGCATATAGTACTCGGTGTCCAATGCTGGTTCAAATTGTGCGGATAGATATTATAGCAATCTTGATATGACTTTTGCAATGAAGTTAAGAACCACTTCCGTTTTTTCCCGGTGATATATTGGCCGCACACATAACAAAATAAATCTGGATCGTTTTTACATGAAAATGTTCTGGCTTTCTGGCTCATTTTTATTAATATTTGAAAATTGTTTTTAACTTCTAAGCTGTATGACTCTAATTTTTGTGTAGGTATTAAATGATGTTTGCGTTATCGCAAACACTTCTTGAATGAAATAAAAAGGGTCAAGGAGATCTTATAAATACTGATACTATAATTTGGGATAACCCTTTGTGTGGATACAGTTTGTGTGTGCTGCAAATTTTTTATTATTCCCAAGAATCCTAAAAAACATTAAGGACTTTTATGAAAAAAAAAAAATTATCCGTTACAGGTAGCTAACGGAAAATAAGAGCACTTCAGCGTACACGCACATTTATGAGCGTTTTATTACTATCCTACCGCAATCGTAAAAATTAAACAATCTTTTGTTTATTACTTATTTTTTTTTAATTATTAGAATCATAAAAATGTCATAGAGGTTTTTCCCAAAGGGGTTTTGCCAAAATGCGTGTCGTAAAATGCACCTGAGTTTTTATGTTCTGCATTTTCATTATGTAGGTACAATTTTCTACAGTGCTTGTAAATATGCGATACCTTCAATTAATTGTAAATAAAAATGTAAAGCATGCATCGATTTTTATGATCCATATCTAGTTTAATTCGCATGATATGTAGCTTTACTACAAAAAAATAAAAAGTAATATTTTTTGCAGTTTTCGATTTTTTCCAGATTTTTGTTTTTCAAATTTTTTTTTTTTTTAGCATTTTTTTTTTTTTTTTGCTAACAATTTGTTTCATAACTTTGAAACTATTGATCGCATTAAAAAAATTTGTACACGTTCTTTAAAGATATTGTAAACCTTAATTTTTGTAAATTTAATTTGACAAAATCGGACTAGTTGTTTTTGAGTTATGACAACATAAGTGGAGAAATGGCTCAAAATATTGTCAATTTAAAAAAAAAAAATTTTTAAAAAAAAATTATCCATAGAATTGAAAAATTTTACCATTTTTGTACTTAGGCAGCCATGATGCATGAAATCTATATAGTGGTTAGTCAAGCCTTTTTTTGCTGTTGACCTGTGTAATTGGTTGTTTAAGGTATTGATCAATGGCAAATGAAGAAAAATTTCATTGCCATTGTTTAAAACAATTGTAATGCCAAAAAGATTAATTACCATTGACTTAAGAAAATGCCAATGAAATCGTTGATTAATTAGTCCATTCAATTAACTAGTCCCAAGTATGCTCTAAGATAGTAAATAAAAATGATAATAAAAATGATAAGATGAAATAAAAATTTTTCTAATAACAGTTTTTTTTTTTTTAAATAGTGAAAATTAGATGAAATCCGCGCTACTAAAATTAATATATAACAAAATGCATCTCAAACTTGCAAAATGCATCCCAAAATGTAAATAATTCCGAATGCATCTGTATGAAAGAATAAGTTGAATGCTTTTTAAATCGGATCTTCAAAGTTACATACTTTTTAGATTTATAAAAGTTTTTGGCAAACTAAAACGTGAATAAAATCTTGATTTTCTGAAAATTTTAAAAAAATCAAAATTAATATGTCTTAAGGGCTTCATAAAGCATATGTGACCAACAAATTAAACAAATTTCATCAATTCCTCTTTGAAATTTCATGGATTTTCTAATACATATATCATGCCTAACTGTGGTATTATTAAAAACAATTACAATTTAAGTTAAAGGCTTTTACCTTTGTCGCCTTTTAAACAGAATATTCTATAGCCAAACTTTTTCGAGTGTAAAAATGTAATGCAACCTGGTAGAATAAAACTGAAAGCACGTTTGTTATCCCCACATTAAATCTGTTCTAACATTTGATAAATTCATCTAAATCGGCGACCACTAGTCTAAAATACTTTGTCCCAAAAATGAATTTTAATTTAGTTATATAAAATTATATTTTAATTTTATGTAAATTCTTATTTTAAACAATACTAAAACAATATTTTTATATTCCAAAAATTAAGTCTCTTTTTGGAACATTTTTAACATTTTTGCCCGTATATTAGGATGTCCCTTAAAATAGCGATTTGTCGATTTTCGTTCATTACACGCCAGTTTTTTTTGCAAATGGTTCCCAATAAAAGAAATCTATTTTTTTTTTTTTGTAAAATGTTATCCAGCGGCCGAAAATGGCACATTTTGGAAAGAGGTGTATTATTATTATTATTACTAAAAATTTCCAAAATTCGACATTTCGAAAAAAATTTACGTTTTATTGCATTTGTTTATTAAATCATTTCAGATATTTAAATTTCCCAAAATTCGTAATTTCAAAAAAATTTACTTTTTATTTCATTTAATATACTCAAAATCATTCAGATATTTAATTCTGACTTCATCGGATATATAATAGCAATTGAGATTTTTACAATACAATAGTTGTTATTAAAACAAAAAATGGAAAATGATAGTTTAAGTTTATATTTGGAGCGACTCCTTTCCAGGACATTTAAGGCACAAAAATACCCATGAATCTTAATTATGACTACGATGTTGTAATGCTTTTAAATTGTTAAATAAAATCTTAACTTGATAAAAATAGTTATTTTATGTAACGTAATCCATATAGGGTTAATTTTTACACTTTTGGCAAAAAAAAAATGACCACTAGGAAATTTGAAGAATAACATCTTTCGGAAAAATATCACTTAAATTTGATGAGACTATAATTATATTTACTTTTGTTCAAAAAGTCTTTAACCCTTAGTTGCTGGGGTACAAAAAATGCCCATTAAACTTAATTTAGATTATGGCACCATTTGTTATAAAACTGGGGGGTGTAATGACAAATCTATTTTTAAGGGACACCCTACCGTATATATTTATTTAATCACTTTAAATTTATAAATATACATGCATTTTTCTTATCACTCACTTTTATTCTGTATTACCGCACAATTTATATATATATATTATTTTTTAACACAAGACTTTCGATATATTTTTAAAAACAAAATGCAGTATGATGTATAATGTTGAGCATGTAAGCACGAGATTTTTAGTGATCTGTTTTTAAATAAAAATTGTCGGTTGTGTCCGATCTACACAACCGTTTTTACCGAGTCACAAACAATAACTGAAATATATTTCAAACAAATTTCATTAACAAATATTGAAATATGCTGGTATATTTAAAATTTCATATTAACTAGAGAGAATATATTTGTAATCTGAGACTCTCATTTTATTTTTTCGACAAAAAGACAATTGAAATTCCATTTTACTAACTAACCTTAATTAATAGTTTAATTGTTGTTTATATTTTTATTTTTTAATATTTAAAAAAAAAAATACTTTCTTTTATAAAGTACGTAAGTATTAGGTTGATCGATTAATCGAATTTTTTAAAAACCCGGATTTTCCCAATAGTTGAAATTTAAGTAAAACCGGTTTCGGTTTTCGGAATTTGAAAAAAAAACCGCTTAACCGGTTTTAAATGTTATACGTACAATTTTACTCAAAAATATATTTTATTTATAAATTTGAATAATTTTATTTTCAATTTATAACGAGCTTTCAACCTCCGTATATTTACAAAAATAAAGCAAATCAAACATATTAGCTAGGTTGATACTAGTATTTCGATCTGGCTAAAGATCTCATCAGAACCCGAAGTTTTAGAAAAGCTAGAGCCTATATAATAGGCAGAACTTTAACAAAAAACCTATTAATAATCAATTTTGCTCCATTCATGTCTTCTTAGTAATCAACCACGTGGTTAGGTCTTTTGCTAACAAGCATCATGACGTTACTAAACTTTGTAGACCAAAAATGTTCTATTTATATAAAAAAATTTTAGTGTGTACTCTGGCTCAAGTAATATTTTTTACAGTTATATTAGTTTTTTTGTTTTTATATACATCGAGATTATTTTTATGTTATTTTCAATTTATAACGAGCTTTCAACCTCCGTATATTTACAAAAATAAAGCAAATCAAACATATTAGCTAGGTTGATACTAGTATTTCGATCTGGCTAAAGATCTCATCAGAACCCGAAGTTTTAGAAAAGCTAATTTTAGTTTTTTACTTGAAATATTAATAATTTTTTATCACCATGAGAACATTTTTTCGAAGGTTTTAAAAAACAATAATAATTTTTACAAATCATTTAAAATTTTGTTTAATGAGATATACATTTTGCGTTCAAAACAATTTATTAAGAACAGTTCGTTATTTAAAACGTCTTTAATGAAACAGATTTTAAAGAACAAAAATTTAATAAACAAAAAATGTTTATTACATTTTTAAAATGGAAAAGATGTGCTTTTTATGGAATGACAAACGCATGGGTTCTACAATCCGAAAATGAAGTGAAAGTGAAACTTCCGCTCAATTTGTGTTCCCAATTCCACATAAGTGATTTGAAAAGAAAAATTTCATTTTCATTTTGTTTCTAGTGGAATTAAAGTGATTTGATGTGTTCTATAAAACAATTTCACTACAAAAAAAGTAATTGTAAAACTGAGTGAAAAACCAAACTTTTTAGAAAACAAAATTATTTTGAATATTAAACGTAAAAATAAAATCAAACAATGTAAGTAAATGTGATATGTTTTTAATATACATTTATTTAACTGAAAAAGTGTTGTATTTTTTACGGGAAAACACATGAATCCGGAACAAGAGGCCCCATTTTTAACATTCACGGAAAAAAAATCTGGTTTGGTCAAAGGTTTTTAGAGGGGCGACAAAACAGTTGAAGACCAGTTGTGGAAGGACTTAGCAAGTACATTAAACAGCTTAGGACCTCCAGAAAACGATGCAACTGGTTGGAAAAAGGCTTGGGCTGATTGGAAGGCTACCATTCGTAAAAAATTGGCCGAAAATAGAGCAGAGGTAATGGCAACAGGTGGAGGACCCAATAATATCCAACACATATCATCCATAGAAGATTCAGTTGCCAAACTTTCTGGCCTTTATACAGCAGTCGAAGGTGTTCCCGCTGCTAAATCATTCGGGACGACTAGCAAAGGGTAAACAACCACAAATTCATCTACTGAATTGTCAAACTTAGATGGCACCAGTTCCGACAATATAGTAAACGTGATTTTACAAAAATTAAATAAAAATGACGAAGGTACTGAAAATATAGAAAATGAGGAACCGCAACCGATGATTTCCCTTTTTGATTTCTCAATTTCTTCGCGACTTCTTTCAAACCTAATCCATTTTGGGCATATGACAGTTTTCAAAACATTACACATTTTTTTTTTTTTTTTTTATTTGTTATAATTTTTGACGCTGTACTTCTTTCCACTGCTAGATTGAAGTCTTTTGCGATCATTTGTTGGTAAATTCCTTGTCCAAAACAGCGTAGTGATGTGTCCAATTGCAAAATAATTGGAATGCTTGTCTTTTTAGCCATTGGTGATAACTCTTCTAAAAATCATCATATACTTATTTAATCTAAAATACGCAATAAAACTATTTTTTTTATTAATTTTAAACACTTGCGACTCAGTTTTAATCATTGTCTTACGATTTTTCTGGTAGTTCCAAAGGATTTGAACAGTCGCGAAGCCTTTTTCTATTTAGATTTTTGAAGTGATATTTTGTTGTTGCTAAGAACAAAATGAAAATGAAATCTTCGTGAAAAAAACGATCCACTCGTTTTTCAGAACACAGCGGAATTGAAAATGTGGAATTAAAAACGATTCCACTTTCACTTCGTAGTGGAGTATAGAACCCAAGCCAAAATAATAACATTTTAACAACTCAAAAATGACACAGAAAAATAACAATTGTTGAGGTCATGTGAGTAATTTGTATGTAATAATGAGCTCTCTTTCATTAAAATAAAAAAATTTAAGGAAGTTTTTCATAATATTCCGTTTTTAACAATGAATTTTGTAAATTTATGGTTTCTAATATATTTAAGCTAAAAGAGAATAGTTAAGAAAAGACCGGTTATTCGACAATAAAAAACCGGTTAAACCGATATACGAAAATTTAATTTAATGTAGAAAAACCGAAACCGACAACACTCAAAAAAACGGTTGAAATAAGTTTTGAAAAATCGACTCGATCACCCTAGTAAGTATCTCAGTATGTTACTCAACTTATTACAATTAATTTTTGAATTTATGTCAAAATTAAAAAATTGTTTATGCTCTTGTCTCTTTTTTGTGGGCCAGACCGCGATTGGTTATTTTATTACTCATTTAGGGGGTCAATTATTATTGACGGAGAGCATAAATTTCTTTTGTTAAAAGTTGAGTTTTTGAAACAATTGTTATAAATTGTATAGTAATTTACAAAAATCCTCTTATAAACCGGTTTGTCTCTTTCTTTTGTTATTTTTATTTTACCTGAAAATCGTTAATTTTTTTTTTTGATTTCATTGCTAAAGGTAAACATTTTAATATTGTATTAATTTAAAACAATTAATGTCTTCTTTATGACTGTTTTTGGTAATACCTGTTTTAATGTGCATGTGTACACATTAGCACTGAAAGAAATGTGTTTTGAATTTAATAATTTGTATCTTTATAACTCCTTAAATCTCTCGAAAGAAATCTTATCTGTCATTATACTTCGACTGTTAGTTTTGATAATGTCATAAATTTTATTGTTTGTGTTATTAAGTGATTATTCTATATTCTCCGGAATGTAATGAGAATTTTTTAATCAACCTTGGCATGGCCTAAGATTTGTGACCAAACTAATTTTTCGATTTTTTATTTTGATTATATATTTTTTTTTTTTGCACACTAGAGTAACAGCTTTTTTTTTTTTTTTGCTAAATTTTTACCTACACGTAATGGGAATCATGTATTAATAATAGAAATCGCTTTCTCAGGTCATTTTGAAACAAAAAACCGCCCGCATAAAGTGCATTTCCTTAAAATGCATTTTTCATTTTTCATATTGTGTTCATTATTTTGAGAATTTTGATGTCTATATAAATTGGGGTAAATTTTGTGTATAAAATTATACACAAAATGATGCAATTAATTTTACTATTGTATTGATGTAATACATATTTACATCCAAAATATAATTGACAAATTTTCTAGTGTGACTCTGCATGGGGTAATATACAATTTTATCTAAAATAAAATTGTGTTTTTTTAAATATGATATAATATCAAAATATATATTATTTTGCAATGTCTAGGTATATAAATATAACGTAGTGATTAAGTTTAGCGTATTCTAATTATTAGTTATGCGTATTCTAAATGCAATATATAATTATACGCAACTATGATGTCATTGATATTTTTTCTACGAAATTAATTTTATATATGAGTTTATATAATTATGTCCGGTTAAATGCACTGGCAGACAAACCCTTATAAGTGTATATAAAATTATGTATTATTTTATGCAAATGTTTTAACTCAGGAAATTAAAGATTTATAACCGTCCAAAAAACAAATTAAAAGCAAATATCCTATATAATTTGCCTGAAACTTACAAGGAAGCTTTTCCGATGGGTTCCCTTTGAAATTAATTAAATTCGGATAGGTGATAAAGCAGCAAAAATATATAAAAAACGTATAAAAAACGTATCTATTTTTAAAATTGGTGGTGAAACTTAACACATCTTTGTATGAAAATATGTTTAAAGTTTAGGAAATTTAGACAGCGTTAAAATGCTCGAGAAAACACTTATTTTGAAAACCATTTTGACACTATGTCGTGAACCCCGGCTGCCTCTTATTTGAATTATTTAAACAAATTATTCACTATTTTTTTACCCTTTTTAATATATCCGACTTTTTTTAAGATTTGGGGCTATACTTCATGTCTTGTATTAAAAAAATCGTAAATTTTACAAGCAAGCGTGATTGTAGTCTAAAAGAAATAATAATAAAGAAAAAATATAAAATTGGAAAATTTAAAAATATACCTGACATCGCCTAGGTCTTATTTAAACTAAATTATGTATTTCCAATTCACTTTGATTTATATTTTGGACAGTTTCAAACGCTTTTAAAATTGTCTTTAATCAATTTTTTTAAATAAAAACCCTTTAAAATGTCTCAAAAAAACTACATCGTTATAACACAAAGACTGGTTTAACTGCTTGATTTTAAAATGTCGCATTTCAAGGAGCGCCGATAGAAATTTGTTTACATTTAGTCTAAAAAAAAATTGAGAAAATTTGAGTCACATTGGACCACGTTAACACATTATGCATATCGATCAAAGTTTGAGGCTTAAATTTGTTTCAAAAAATTAAAAAAATATATGAGATATCGTAATATATATCGTAAAAAAATACTGAAAACTATGTCACCAGATGCGTGCGTAGCAAACCAAATTTAAATAAAAAGATTGCACTGTAAGTAAAGTACCGACTTTTCCGGCACAAGTAAACTTAATTTTGAGTCCTAGTGGTATCTCCATTTTAAAAGATTATGTCAAAATACACAGAAAAAATCATTGTCAAAAAAATTTCAATTAAACTATTGTTCGATTTCAAACTTACTTTCAATTAACTGTTTAAATGAAAATTAATTTGGTATAAAAAAATTTTCAGATTATATAACGTATAATAACAACATAGAAACAAATGCAAAAATTTTAAAAAATCGCCAAAATTAAAAAAAAAAATCGTGTAAGTAGAAAATTCGCGTTTCTTTAATTTTGGTAATTTTTTTTAAATTTTTTCGAATTTTGGGGTTTATTTTGGGAGTTTTTTAAATTTCTGCAATTTTGAGGATTGTTTTTTAAATTTTGGCATTTTTTTTTCAAATTTTGCGATTTTTTCAAATGGTCTCGTTTTTTTAAATTTTGGCGATTTTTTTTTACAATTTTGGTGATTTTTTTAAAATTTTGTAGTTTTTCCCAATAGTAAACAATCTTCAATTAAATTTTTAATAGATGTGAATAAAACTATATGTAATTGAAAATAATATTACTTAAATAGATACAAATTATTTTAGTTGTTACTACAATTGCATCAACAGTTAAACTTTTGCTGAATCAGTTAAACTTTTGCTGAATCAACAAATATTTTAATTAAAACTCAATTTTAGTTTTTTCTGTGTAGCCATTTAATTTTTAGTTTGCATTGTCTCAAACAGTTTTTTGATTATATTTTAAGTCAAAGACTTTGAAATCTCTTATGAAATGATTTTATATATTGCTTTTTTCGAAAATCAACTCTAACAATGATAGCCGCCCATTTGCAGGCGATGTTTTCTTACGAAATTTTAAGATTCGAACCATATAAAACTATTTCCTATTTGATCCAAGTCAAAAATAAATATTTTCATATTAAATTTATCAATAACATTGTTACTTTCTAACGAATTGTATTAAGTTTTTAAATTTGTCAAATCATTTCGGGGGGGCTCTAGCCCCCAAGCCCCCCCCTAGCTACGTGCCTGTCAGTGCCTGTGGTGGGAATCGAACCCACGACCCCCGCACTGATAAGCCAGCACGCTACCAACTAGCCTACCGGGGCGCACATTTTCAAAAATAAAATTTTTAGTTTGTTCTCTTAATTCTAATCTAACGAAATAGTCAAGGTTTTTCAAAAAAAAAAAAAAAAAATGAATGCGCAATTTTTATGATATTTTTACAAATTTTTATTTTTCTGTTTAAAAATCTTTTGACATGATAATTATAATAATTATAATTAATGACAATTAATTTTTTTTTTATTGCGCTGTTATATCAATTATCGAACTTAATATATCGGCTCTTAAAGTAGTGTAGTCATATGACGACGCTGGAATAATAAGGGTTAGGTTATGTTTTATTGTATTTTAAACATAATTTTATTAAAATAAAATATTTATGTGCAATATGGATAAAAAAAAACCATTGTTAGCATCAATAAAAATAGTATGTATGCTAGAATGTCCCTTAAATTACGATTTTTCGATTTTCATTTATTATATCCGTTTATAATTCATCGAAAAAATTCTGAATCTGCGGGTTCACAACTGTGTAGTTTCCTTGTCAGCGGATAATGGATTTACGAAATTCGACACAGCCGACTTCTATGGTTCCACTTGTTCTTTTGAAAACGTTAATTACTGCCGAAAATTACCTGTTTTTTGATTACACAGAAAAAAAATAAAATCGAGTTTTAAATAAAATATTTGTTAATTCAATTAAAAGTTTAATTGAATTCGGTTCTATTAAGGAAATGTTAGTGTCGAATAAAATAATTTGTTATAATTTGCTTGTTAATTTGTAATTTAGTTTAAATTAAATTAAGATTTTAAGCACATCTATTAAAAATTTACTTGAATATTGTTGTAAACAAACTAATTTTAGTAGATACTATTAAAACTTTAAGTAAATTGCAAAAAATCGCCAAAAAAAAAATTAAAGAAACCTCCAAAATTGAGTGTTTATATTTTTACCAATTTATTTTTAGTTTAATCGAGCTTAAAATCATTTATTTATTAATTATTTATTTCAAATATTTCGTCTCCACATTGGGTGACTTCTTCAGGGAACAAATTTTACAATTTGAAAAAACTAATTTTTATTTTCAAATTGTAATCTTTGTTCCCTGAAGAAGTCACCCAATGTGGAGACGAAATATTGGAAATAAATAACTAATAAATAAGCTCGTTTAAACTTAAAAGAATGAAACAAAAGAAGATCGAAGAAAACTTAACATTTTTACCAATTTATTTCAAATGTTGGCGATTTTTTAATTTTTGGCTTTTTTTTTCAATTTTTGGAAATTCTTGAAATTTTTTTTTGCGATTTTTTTAAATATTTGTGATTTTTTTTTTCACTTTAATTAATTTTTTATGTGATTTTTTAAAATTTTGTAATTTTTTTTTCGTCAAAAAAAAAATTGAAGAAACCTCCAAAATTGAGTGTTTATATTTTTACCAATTTATTTCAAATGTTGGTGCTTTTTTAATTTTTGGCTCTTTTTTTTCAATTATTTGTGATTTTTTTAACTTTTAGCAATTTTTTAAGTGATTTTTTAAATTTTGTAATTTTTTTTTTTATTATTTTAATATTTAATTGAATTAAATTAACAAATACTTTAATTGGAGCTCGATTTAAGTTTCTTCTGTGTGTGGGTTATAAAAACTGGAAATTTTGTGTGCACCAAATAGATATTATTAAATTTTTAATTAAAAGTAAGTTTGAAATCAACCAAACGTTTAATTGAAAATGTATTGACAATTATTTTTTCTGTACAAAAATTGTTAAAAATTTAAATAATTCGAAATTATTAAAACTTTATTTTTAACCCTTAACCATGGGAACTGAGAAAGGCCCATTAAGCTTAGTATAAGTTATGACTGCAGGTTTATAAAATTTTTAAATTGCTCGAAACAAGTATTACATTTTATAAAAATGATTATTTTATGTAATCTAATTCATAATGGGTCAAAGTTTCTACTTGTGGCCATTAAATAACCAATAATAACTATTTAGGCTACTTACAGGACTTCTTTTAGTCGAACTTTTAGATTTTAATTAAATTTGAATATGTGATAGAGGGAACTTAACTAATAAATATGTGCAATTCTTTATCGGCCCATCTTACTTTTATGGGTTAAAAAGGTGCGGTCAAAATTGCTCCAGCTTTATTTTTTTGCGATAGTTCCCTTTATCACATATCCCAAATTAAGTACTAAGTTCGCACAAAATAAGTTATCCTGTAATTTTTTAGAAAGTTGTTGGGTTGTTTTTGGTCAAAAGTCGAAACATTAACCCTATAGAGATCAAATTACATCAAATAATAATATTTATTATGTTAAAAATTTGTTTTAGTACTTTTCAAATTATGAAATCCTTTGTATGGGCATTTTTTGTTCTCGTTCCACTTAGGGTTAAATGTTTTTGAAATAAAAAATAAAGATAATTATTGTTATTATTGACTAGGGTTTTTCCCTCGGGCTTTTTCATTTCCCGTGACAGCGGGAATTTGTTCGAATTTCCCGGGATCCTGGGACTTCCCGCTCAATAATATTTAATTAAATTTGACATAATTTGTGCTTGAAAAATTTGACTTTTATTATAAAAATACATTTATTAACCCAAAACATATGACATAGCAAGTTATTGTTACGATTGCTGTTATGACATAACAAGAACTGACTTTTGTTAAAAATCAGCAGGAAGAAATTTTTGGAATTATTTTAAGTTACCACACACAGAGAAATAAAGTGCCAACCGAATTGAAAAGTGTATACAACTAAATTCAGTTAGTACAGAGATATCATTAGATTTCTGAATATTTTGAGGGTAGTAAATAAAATTCAGTTGAATTAACCGAATGTTGTTGTGAAAACTAATGTTCAGTTTTACCAACCAACTGAAATTCGTAATAACCGAATTTAAGTCGCAGTAACCGAATTTCAGTTGGCAAATAGTAAAATGTTTTTCTGTGTGCACAATATCAATTAATCCATATTTTCGTACAGTTTGTAATGGTTGAAATTAAATTTGACCTATGGTTACGTTTGAGGTTTAAAAACAATTGCAATTGATTATTGTGTTGAAGTGGACATCGAGAGATGTAAATATGTTGTTGGTTATCTATCGTGGCTGTGGTAAAGAGCATAAGTAGGTTTGACAGAATTTTTTTTCTTTGCTTACGCATCGTGTGAATTACTGTTAGTCTCTTTTGTTTGATAAGGGCTAATTGGATACCACACACGTGGATACATATTTACACATTCGAGCAGATCATGGTACACGCATACGATTGATATTACCATTGCAATTGCGTATTAAGTATTTAATTTTTTTTTTGTTTCTGATCAGCAACTTTAGTTCGAAAACAATTTTTTTCACCCACATGCTTCAAACCTATGGTTTAGGGAGTATAATTCTTGGACGATGAATGAAAACGTGTTTGGTGATTAAAAGAATAACTTGTGCAATTACTAAGAAAAATTCTATTTGAAATTATTTGGTATACGGTCATTAAAATTTTACCAACTTAATTAAATACGGAATATTAGTTAATAATATTGGATATTATCAAAATTATTGACCCATTCTGAAATTGGGTTTTTTTATCGTTATAAACTTTTCGTGGGAAAAGTTAGCAACGTTGAAGAAACTCACCAAGAGTTTCTTCCGAATAATATTTGAATAAAATTTTATTTTTTTGTTCTTGTGATTCGCTCCAGGTTCATATGCGTCTTTGCTCGGATTGTTTTTTGTGAACGACGATTTAAATTATCAAATTAATGATCGCATGTCTAGGGTCTAGCTGACCCTAGGGTATTAACGCTTAGTAGAAGACCTAGCCGTGATGTCGATAACTAAGAGTATTATTGACCAGTAGCTGGAAGCTAAACACCTTACATTCATTTTTTTGAATATACTATAAGATCAACGACACGAATATATAGAAACATAAGAGTGAAATTTTAATACTTAACCACTTTGTCATGATAGGGGTGGTAATCATTTGGATAAAATAATATTGTTTAATTTGAATTTAGCACCACTGGATCACCTCTACCAACAACAACTCCACCGAACGACAGGCCTGGCGGATCGTCATGGATGTAAATGTGAGTAAATTGTTTGTATGTAAGTACCCATAAATGAAGGTATATCTAAGATACTATTTTGTCTTTCGACCCACCCTATCATAAATGATTGTTAGTTAGGAAACCGTTATTAGGTGATATAAACGTTCAGGGCTTAAATTCTTATGTTCCTATAATTTCGAATAGAATTCAACTTACCATAACGATATCACTGTTATTCTAACTTGTCACATTTATGTCCGAGAAATTAATTTTCACTTCGTTCATATGCTTACTTTTAATTACCATTGTTTTCTAATAAGCCGTAGTTGTTAGTTATAGTTCGTAATTATTGTAATTTTTTTTTCTTTATAAGACTTTTAGAGTCTTAGTATAAGTAACTTCTTATTTGTTATGCATTGAAGAATTGTGAATAAAATGTTGTGCTACTAAGATAATTTCGTTTGCCTAATTCCAAACTCACACTTCACTAGGGGTTTCCAATAAAATTAAAAATAGGTTGTTAGGAAACCAAAGGTTGGGAAGGGCTCTTAGGGGTATAACAGCTGGCCTCACTTAACCTCCATTTGACAATTTCTTTAGTTTCCGACTGTTTCGAAATATTTTAAGCACGTAGATTTCTTTTTGTAATACAGACGTCTCTGAGTGCGTCGGCAAGACTCACTCCCCCATCCGAAGAGAACTAGCCTTTGCTAGTACGTGCGAACGCCGATAGTTCAGAGGCATTGGGTTTTGGTACCGTTTATTACAAGTTCTTAAATCGCCGTTTTGTGTTGTTTCATTTAGAAAATTTCCGGTTAACAGTTATTGTGGGAAAAATCACACTATCGGGTTTCGGCTTTTAACAAAAATTCAGAACCATTTTCTATATTTTTGGTTTTGATTTGCATACAAATTTGCAGTTTCGCCGAAGTTTCAAACGATTTTAAATTTATAATTTTTATTTAATATTTAAAAATATTTTGAATATTTTTCTACAAGTCAAAAAATCTAATTTTTTTTATTTAAAAAATTTTTCGAAATTTTAAATATACATTTTCAATTTAAAATATGAATTGAAAATGTGAAATCTAAAAATTTATATTTCTAAGTCCAAAAGTTCTATACAGATATAAAAAAAATGTCTCGAAATGTTCAATAAAAACAATTTCAAAATTTAGTGTTTTTCGCACAAATTTTTTTCAACGAAAATTTGAACTAATTTTTAACAGTTTTTCTTTTATTTTAAATAGTTTTTATTTACAATATTTAAAAAAATAATCAAATAATGTGTTTCAATTTTAAATAAATGATTCCAAATTTTTAATATTAGCTACAAGTTCTATAAATCAATAAAAAAAAACCTGGAAATCCCGCAAAATATTTCCGGGATCAAAAAAAGTGGGGGAATTCTCGGAACAAAAACACTATTATTGAATAACCAACACGTGTTACTTGGTCTCCCGATTAAAATTAACAATATTTAATTTAAAAACACGTTACAAAAAGCTATTTGTGAAATAACCATCTCAATAACAAATAATTAAAAACAATTTATTGTTTTTCTTCAAACTGTACATAAACAAAATTTTCGAATAGCAACAAGTTGTCGTTAATTTTTTTTTTTTAATTGATGTCACAAGAAAAATTTTGATAAAAATAGCAAGAAAATAAAAGCAAAAAGTTGAAATAAAAATAAAAAATGTACGCAAATTAAACGGCTTTAATGAAGGGAAACGATCTGTATTGAAAAACATATGGATTTGTTAATATATACAGTCGTAAGAACTAAGTACAAGCGTTTTAATTGAATTGTTTTGATATGAAAAAAAAAAATGGTGAATTACACGATCTACAGGGAAATTGATTAAAGTGGGACGAAGTAGAGTCTCTAGTTGATACTTTATTATAGATCCAAAATCCAAAACATGTATAAAAATCTAACAACTTTGTACTTTTTAAAATTGATTTCAAATTGTAGGCTCTCTAAACGTTCTTTTTGAATTTGTCTACTGTAAATAGTTTTATTATTTAAGCATCACTTCGTAGGGGTTATTGAAATTGATAAGGCTTGAGTACTCTGTATAAATCATGATGATTACTTTTAAATAAGAACTTTGATTCTAATTTGATTTGAACTTTGATTCTAATTTGATTTGAATGATTTTGAATATATTCGAAAATATCTCGTGATGTTATTTTCTATACACGTTTTGTGTACTTTTTGTGGGTGAACCAATTTGTTCAATTTATCCAAATTTTATTTTAGTGTTGAACGAAATCTTTTTTTTTTTGGCGAACCATATTTTATTTAAACAAATCGTTTATTATCTGGCAATTTAACATGCTTATAAAATTATCACATTTATTTAAAAAGGTATTAAAAAAAGTGTTTTTTTATAATAAGCAAATTTTATAATAAGCAAACCCAGCTAAAACTTTTATAACCAAATAAGTGGTTATATAATGGAAATTAATAGCTTTGCTCATTAAGACTACAATTGACTTTCATTTTTTGAATAGTAAAAAACAAATGACAATGTTAGTTGAATTTACTGAAATGTAAGTCGTCCTCTCTTCAAGTGAAATTACATTTGTTTTTAACTATAAATGCAGTTGTCTTTATCTACTTAGTATTCTAAGTGTACGTATTTCGGGGCTCAATATGAACGTAGTATTAGATCAAATAGCAAATGCCTATTAATTCAGTATCAAATAGTTCGAATCTTCAAATTTCATTAGAAAACATCGCCTTAAAATGGGCGGTCATCAATGTTAAAGTTGATTTTCGACAAAAAAAAAAAAAAAAAAACAATATATAAATAAAGTCATTTCAAAAGAGATTTCGATGTCTTTGCCTTCAAATATAATCAAAAAATTGCTTGAGACAATAAAATCTTAAAAATTAAATATGTCTTTGTTTTGACAATCTTTTAAAACGGTGATACCACTGGATTCTATATCCCAAACTTAAGTTTACATGTGCCGTAGTGTGTCATTTCAAAAGTTTATATCTAAATCATACACAGAAAAAATTATGGGCCAAAAATATCTAATTAATCGATTGTTTGAATATCAATGGCAATTTAAACAATTTTTTTAATTGATTCAATTAAAAAAATTATTGAATTTTCATATATCCATACAGTGTTGACAATATGTAAACAAAATTTTTAAAAATTTGGCAAACTATTTTTTTTTTTATTTTATTTAGATTAAATAATCAAACAAAGGTTTAATTATATCAATATACTATTTAATTTGTAAATAAAAAGAGAAAAAAATCGCAAATGATTAACTTTTAATAAGTTGAATAGTTTACCGATTTCAAATACACGCAAAATCGTAATTATTTCACTAGAGTTCGCAACACTCTTTTTGTTGAGATATTCGTGTACGCACGAAAACTTAATTTAGTTTCGTGTTTTATATGTGGTAATAAAAGTGCACATGTGGATTTAAATAAACCTTATAGAAAAAGGACAATTAAACTATTATTTTTGTAAATAATTAAATTTTCAATAAGTATAAGTGTCATTAAACTATCATTTTAAAGTTGTGTGTGATTTTTTTAAGAAAGCAATTCAATTACAAGAAAAAGTTCAAGACAAGACAAGCAAAACAAAAATTTTGTCTTTACTTTTATTTGTTTTCTTATAATACATTTTTATATTAAAAATCTTTAATTTTATTATAAAAAAAAATGTCAATTTAATTTACAAACCTACATTTCTTTTTTATTTAATGATAATACGAGTTTTCAATTAGTTTCGTGTTTTATCTGTGGTAATAAAAGTGCACAAGTGGATTTAAATAAACCTTATCGAAAAAGGACAATTAAACTATTATTTTTGTAAATAATTAAATTTTCAATAGGTATAAGTGTCATTAAACTATCATTTTAAAGTTGTGTGTGATTTTTTTAAGAAAGCAATTCAATTACAAGAAAAAGTTCAAGACAAGCAAAACAAAGATTTTGTCTTTACTTTTATTTGTTTTCTTATAATACATTTTTATATTAAAAAGCTTTTCAATTAAAACTACCATTGTTTTCTTCTCAAGTTTCAATTAAAGTTTTAATTAATTTAACTAAACTTTTTAATTGAGGTTGTGAAGAAAAACAATAACTCTTTTAATTGATTTTATTATTATTTTAATTGAAAGAGTTTTAATAAACTGTCTGCAAATTTTTTTAGTTAATACTATCATTTCAGTGGTAGGTGCAAAATCAATTAAAATATTAATTGATTCAATAAAATTTTTAATTGAAACCCGTTTTTAGTTTTTTCTGTGTATTTTAAACAAGCTTTTATTAATTTCATAAAAATTTTTAAACTATTAATTCTTCTGAGAATTCCCAGCTTTATTTTTCATTATATATATTTGTCATTGTTTAAGATTATTTTTTCTTTAATACCACAGTCATCATTATACTAATGACAAATATGTTGCTAAGAAGTTGATGATGAAAAACACGATAAACTCGATATATTATAAAACAGCAGAATCTCGATTACCTAAATTAAACATGACCGATATAAGGTCAATCATGTAAATTTATAAGGGATGGCTCTGTTTTTTAATTTAAATTCTTTAACCGATTTAGCTTATTTTAAAGAAAGAACTTTTAATATTTGGAACAAAAGTCAGACTATTTTTTTAAAAATGTCGTTAAATTCCGGATTCTTTCATATAAATTTAACAGTATATTAAAGTAAAATTAATGTAATACAAATACTTAAAATTAAAATTAAAGACATATTCAATTTAGATTTGAGTTTATCGTGACATGAACAACTTTTAAAACCAAAGTACATTTTAATTGTAAATATAACCTTTGGCTATTGTCCATAACCCCACAGCCACAGAGCTTAGAATTTAAGTGTATTTTTATATTATTTTCTATCTCCACAATTTTAAAAGATATGTATATTAAAATTGTCATACCATTTGTAACATGACAATATTTGTAAATCAATTGATATATAGGCAGACAGCAACATATGTTTAAGATTTTTTAATACACGCAGAGAAAAGAGCATCATGTTATGATAGTTTAAGAGCATCATGTTATGATTGCAATGCCTAACAATCATAATATTATCGTAGTAATCATATTATGCTCGTAGTCATCATATTATGACTGTAGTAATCATATTAATTTTATAGTAATCATATTATGATCCTAAATGACGATAAAATCGTCCTCACTAATCATAATATGAACCAACAGAATCATATACAACTGCGGTCATTAAAATAGAAGTGATTTAACCATTGTTCTTTGATGTTATATTGTGCCATATATATATTTTATTTCCGTTTTAGACCATTTAATTTATATTTTGTCAAAAATACTCCATTCTCCATTTTGAGAGCGTGTTTTAGTAAATACATACACATAACTTCGATTTTATCTTCACTTATTAAATGTAATTGGTCATAAAAATAGTATGTAGTATAGTTTTTCGGAAAATTAAAAAAAAAGAAAGAGTATGTAATTTTATAAATACTAATAATATGAACATCTCCAACCTTTTTACTAGAAATTAGTTAGTTGGACCAAATCCTTGAACAGAGCTGTAAAGAGCCTATTTCAAAAACAATCCATATTTTGTCATTTCCTGTTAAATAATTTCGCTCCTGCATCCGTGGTGAGATTACAAATTTCGTGATGGCTTATGAATTAGGATCTGCTGCCTCCATAATTTATTTCACAACAGAAATTTTAGATTACATTATTTTTTTTTGCCGGAATTGTCGATTAAATAAATTGAACCCATTAGCAGCACGTTAATTTTATTACAAATTAACAGACTTGTGTCGAGTATATATATGCCCTTTTGGAATCCCAAAAATTGTGAATTCTAATCTATTTTGTAATGATGGATCAATTCTGGACGAAAAATTATATATAGCTGATACAGTTATTAGCTACTGATATTATAACATAACTTCAGTTTGCAGAAACTTGCTAACAAAAACTATTAAAAACCCCATCGGAGTCTTTTAGTGAACTTTGCTTGATATCGGAGGTCTGGTTGCGACTAGTCTTTTGTCCTGGAACTTTTACATCCGCATATGACAATTTCAATTTCGTAAGTCCCAAGTAGACTGCTCACTTATATAGACCAATAAATATATACAATTCTAAAAGAAATATACACCTAATTCTGTTTTTACGCGACCTTTTTTTACGCGAATTTGATTTAACACTATTTAAAAAAATATTGCATTCTGTTTTTACGCGATTTGATTTGATTTAACTCTCTCTAAAAATGTTGGAAAATTTTAAATTAAATACTTAGTTGGCCACACTGCAAATCATGTGGTACGAAAATTAACTTCAATCAAAATAGGGGATTTCCCTTGTATGTTTCTAATAAGTTATGGTGAATGTGCAATGCAAGAGTGCAGTTAAATTAAAGACACGCGCTTCATAATATTAAAATTAAGGGCGAAATATCATCTGCTGATGAGCCGGCAGCTAACGGCTTTCCCGCAAAAACTGGCTGAAATAATTGAAGATGGTGGCTACACTCCAGATCAGGTATGGAATGCGGATGAAACAGGCCTTTTCTGGAAACGAATGCCGAGTCGAACATATGTTGCTAAAACCCAAAAACCGCTAGTGGGATTAAAGTAGCCAAAGATCGTGTGATCTTTTTGTTCTGCTCCAACGCTTCAGGAAATCGGATGTTAAAACCATTACTTGTAAATCGAGCTCTCAAACCACTTTCGATAAAAGGCGTAAATATAGACTCATTACAAGTTCACTGGGCAGCTAATAAAAAGGCCTGGGTTACAACTGAGCTTTTTAACGAATGGTTTCTTAAATATTTTGTACCGGAAGTTCGGTGCTATATGAGCGATAAGGGCCTTGATTTTAAAGTTCTGTTGGTTATAGACAATGCACCAGGTCGTCTACATTTAGAGAATCCAACTGTCCAATTTTGTTTTCTGCCTCCAAATACAACATCGTTAATAAAGCCGCTTTAATATCCGATTCCCTCGTTATATATGGATACACTATCTTTTTTTACGCGTTTTTTTATGCGAGTTTTCGAGGAACGTATCTATCGCCTAAAAACAGAATTAGGTGTATATGGCGTTCATGTCTTTTATTTAGCATTAGGGCAATTCTTGATCTTTATTCCTTTTTATTAAAATAGTGAAGATGTCTTTCAATAGTTTATGTAAAAAAGTGGGGTTTAAACCCCTTTTAAATCGCGCATAGTAATTATGTCGCATTTTTCGTTAAATTCTTATTTGATCGAACTTGATTAATGTATATTTAAGTTTTTAAACGACGAACAAATTATAATTTATGATACACTTACATTGTTAAACACTTGTGCACTTATTTATGGCTTTTGTGTAGCAGTTTTTTGTTTCTTTTTTGAAATTTTGCAAAAGTGTTGACAGCGACCTCTTGCGATAAAAAAAATACATTTTGCTGTTTTCTTTGCATTTGGTAATATGAAAATGTCTTACTATTACTATATTACCGATTAAAAAATTAATTTGCAGGGCAAAAAACTATCAAATGACTCTATTAGTGAATATAACATTTGTTTTTATACGGTTATAATTCGGTTAAATTTTTCAGCTTTTCCAAATTCATTATGGGCACTATTATTTTTGTGACCGCAACTGTATATGATAATTAGCACCATAATATGATAATTTTATGTCCCGTTACCGATATAACTAAAATACCAATATCCTTAAAATACCGTTAACGAAATAACTAAATTACCGTTACCGAAATAATTGAAATAGTGTTATCCTTAAAATACAGTTACCAAAATAATTTGACAAGATAAAAAAAATAATCGCTGTTAATAGATATATCTTCCCAAAGTTTGATCATAAACTAGCCAGTCATGGGAATTCGGGCATACTGGGGCTTAAAAATAACGGTGTTAATTGACATTGCCTGAATAACTAAAATAATGTTACACTTAAAATACCGTTACCGAAATAATTGTAAACCCATTATCCTTAAAATAACTTTGCCGCTAAAATACCGTAAAAAATAAGCAAAATATCGTTAACGCTAAAAAAAAAACGATACCGAAATAACTAAAATATCGTTACCCATAACATACCATTACCGAATAAAACAAAAACCGCATCGAATCGATTACCATCCACGTTTTCTAATGAACATTTTCATAACTATTCTAAATATTTTTTTTTTAGTTTTTATATCTTAAAATCTCTAGGAAATATATCATAAATGTTCAACAGGGAAGTTATCTCTTAATCACAATCTTAAAATTATTCTGTTTTGGTAAACAATTACCGTAATTTTTAAACTAAAACGGAAACCGATTTTGCTTTTCCATTTCAAATTTATTTCATCTCCAATTCAAGCATTTTTTTTTTTTAATCGAAGATGTGTCTCAAAATCTTATCTGTAGCATATATAATATTCGTGTTATGCCTCTGTATAATATTTTTTGATTTTAAATTTCATGTACTCCGTGTGGATTTTGTAACAAATATTTTTATAGTCGCATTTTTTATCCTTTTCTTTTCCTGTCGGTGATTTCGATGTTAATGTGTTGATTTTTTTTTTTTTTTTTTGCACAAGAATTGTATAATTTCGTTTTTGGTTTGCAGATATTTTTCTCATATTTTGTGGGTCAAATTTTATTTTCACGCTATCAAATGTATGCAAATGGCTTTTAAGAGGTGTAAATGAAGAGATTATGATATACTTTAAATGAAAACAGAAAACTTCACCACAAAAATATGGAAAAAAAATATGTTTGGAAGAAGTAAAAAAACAGAAAATAATGAATAAATTATATGAAATAATTTTGAAAGGATTAAAAATATAAATGAATAATTTAAATGAAAATGTTATTAAACAAAAAACTGAAATTTTACAGGATTAAAAATTATAACGAAGTTTTAAGTTCTAATAACAAATTTGTTAGAATTGAAGAAACAATATTCAAATTTTTGTTCAAAAATTTATTTTTATAATTTGTGCCTAAAAGTGTTTTAAATACTTTGCACTACAAAAGTGCTTAAACGTATGTTCGTTCAAACTTAATTAAATCTATCTTAATTATTTTGTAAATTTTTAGTTAGAAATATTTAAATTTTCAATATATTTGTTCCATAATATTTCAATGATCATTAAAACCAAAACCGCTATATAAGCTGAAGCCAACATTATAAATAAAGGAGCGGTATATTCCAAACCCACTTGAACCAAAAAACTGCTGGACAAATAACAATTTAAACGAGTTTTAACCCAGTTACGATAATAACGACGATAAACACCCGACTCTAAAATCCGAATTTGTCTGAAAATATTACAAAGTTAACAAGAAATTCACAAATTTAAAAAATGTTTTTTTTTATACTTCAATTTTATTATCTCTCTGTATGATGAGTTCTTATGCAAGTGAGTATATAAAGCTTGCTCGGGCCTAAAGAGGACCTCATTTAAGTCACATATTTCTTGCGCTGTATAGGATTTTTCGACCAAACCATAACCCGAAAAGGATTCAAATACAAAAACAAAACCAGGATTATCTCGCACTCTGCGCAGACCCTCTTCTACGGGTAACCAAACACTGTCGGGATTCTTTTTCGATTCAATTTTATTTATTTTAAATCTTTTTATTTCCGGTAGGGTAGAAATCTAGTGGAAAGAGAAAAAATAAGGAAAAAGTAACTGGTGTAAAAAGAATACTAAAATTTCTACTTTAAAAAGTTAATTTTCAAAGTCGCTATACGGATTTTTTTTGGAATTTTTTTTTTATAAATTTAAACGTTAGTTTTTTAAAACGTATCAAAATGCTAAAATACATTTTTAAAAAGTAGCAATATACATACAAAAACGTGGACTTTTTAAAAGTACCAAAATTCTTTATATACGTTAATTTTTAAAAATTCTATATAAAAAGTACCAACGTTCGATAAAAATCTGGATTTCTTTAAAGGTACCAAAATGCTATATAAAAAGTATTAACATTTTATAAAAACGCGGATTTCTTAAAGTTATTAAAATTCTACGCAAAAAGTGCCAACATTCTTTAAAAACGTGGTATTAAAAATGCTACACAAAAAGTGCTAACATTCTATAGAAAATGTACCTAAATTCTATAAAAACATATATTTCATAAAGTTACTAAAATGCTTTACAAAAAGTACTAAAATCCTATTAAAACTTAAATTTCTTAAAGGTTCCAAAATGCTATACAAAAAGTACCAACATTCTATAAAACCGTGATTTATTCAAACCAGATTGTAAAAATATACCAAAATACTTTACAGCTTGGATATTTAAAAAGTACCAAAGTGCTATACCGCCTTCATCTTTTGAGAAACTATCGTTAATTTTTAAAAAGTACAGAAAATCTCTTACCGTCTTGGAAACAAACGCGAGAAACAAACTTGAGATTTTGACAAAGTACCAAAATCCTTCGAACATCTAAGAATCAAACGTTGATTTCTAAAAAGTACCGGAAAGTTCTCAACATTTGAGAAACAAACGTGATTTTTTTAAAAGCACCGAAAAGCTTTCATCATTTGAGAAACAAACTAAATTTTTTTTAAAGTACCGTAATCTCTTAACATTCAAAAAACAAATGCAAATTTTTAAAATTACCAAAAACTCTCAACATCTGAATAACAAAAATGAATTTTTAAAAAAGAACCGAAAAACTCTCAAATTCTGAGAAACAAACTGGAATTTTTAAAAAATTCCGAAAAGCTCTCAACATCTATTAATGAACTTTGATTTTTGTATAAAAGCAATGAAATCGCTGTAGACATGTTCTATTGAAACTTTTCATTAAGTTAATGCAAGTTTTCAATAAATGTTATGAAAAATATTTAGTTTATTTAAAGTTTCATATACTCAATGAAAAAATTTCATTAAAAAATCTATTTGCATAAAAAGTATTCAGCTTTTTTAATTTTGTAAGTTTACTTAAAAATTTAATTATTTTTCGTCCAATTAAATGTTCTGCATCCAGAAAAATTGTATGTTTAAAATATACATTTTGTGGTTAAACTTACATTCAAATACGTTTTAGTAAAAGGTATTTCTTCTAAACCCACTTCCAAATTACTATCCGCCAGTTGAGCCATTGTTTTGATATTCGATTTTACCGGTGATCCCAATAGTATCGATACCACTATTGAAGTGTAATAGTTGTACATAATAAAAGTCAATAAAGACAATGAAAAGAATGCGATGCGACCACCCATGGAACTGGGTACAATATAACTACCCTGATAACAGGCTGAACCAAAAGAAATTAAACAGGTTGTTAAAATAGAGGGTACAAAATTTAAATAAGCTTTCATTTTATGAAATTCCACTGCAAAAGTAAGCCACAATAGTAAGGCTGTTAAAGCTAATACAACACCAAAGATAATCCATACTTTAACTGAGAATGGTTCTAGAAAAACACGTCCTTTAATGCCGGCATTGTGAGGAGTACGAAACATACAAACTTGGCGAAAATTTCCAAGCTCCATCATAGCTTGAACATATTTAAAACGAGTTTTACTCGAGAGAAAAGGAGATGAAGACAAGTCAACCGATTGGTCTATACCCAAGGCTCCTACACAGCCACCGGTAACTTCGGTACGACTCCATAAATTCGTAAAATTATAACGGAAACTGAAAATAATAGAAATAATATAATACATTTTAATAACAAGTAATTAGTGCGCGACTGAAGGAACTTTTTCCGGCCGAAGAAAAAGCCGATGACGAATATCTGCCAAATTTACAATAATCGGCCTCAGCCGATGACGAATCCGATTATACCTAAAATAGCCCAAACAACAGATTTCACACAATTTCGAGTTCAGGAACGGTTTTTGGTCGCTACGGTAAAGCACGAAAACAGGTAAATTTCAAGGTATACTTTAAAGCAATAACTCTAAACAAACCGAAGAGTTCCCGTTATGAAAATCGTATTGTTTTGGGGTATTTTGGTAAATAAGAGGTAATCGGTCGTAATTTGTATATTTTCGTCCGAGGCTGTTTAATCGACCGGACACTTCAAGTAATATAAAATAACTTACTTGCATTCCAAATTTTCTTTTAAAATCATTAAATATTGTAAACCAAACTTGGCCACACCATCAATATGAATATTTGTGGTGGATAGCAAATGTTCCAATAACTGATTCTCAGGAGTTGCTAAAGGTAAATAGGTGACCTTAAAATAATATTTTTAAAAATTAATAAAATTAATTTAACTATGTTGAGTTCTCCAAATTACCACAGTGGAAACTCTCATGGTTATATCTTTTAAAAACAATCTATGCTGATATTTTGATCTTTCATTTAAACCAGAAAGATATTGGTTTAGATAACATTTCTTTGAATTACATAAAATTTCACGATCTATGGTTATATTCAATTTACCACCCAACAAATAGCCATTATTATAAACATCATATAAAAGAAATGAAGAATTTTTTACAGAATTTATCAAATTCGTCCTGGGCATAGCAAAAGTTACATCTGCATCAACGGCCATATTAAAATCTTTGAAGAGATTTTGAAATTTTTCTATTTCCGAACATTTATTATAAATTAGCCAGTGGAAATTTTGTTTAAAAAGTTTTTCATCGCTAGACTAGAACATAAAAATCGAAATTTTAAAAAATATTAAGTATTCTTTTCAGACACATACCTTTTTTAAAAATTCTTGAGACTTTAAACAGTTGAAATCGATATATACCGCCGTATGAGGTTTATTGTTATACAATATATGACCCTCTATATCAGATTGACGATTTATATTATTTATATTCCACATTTGTAGATAGATATTTTGATCCAAAACCAATTCAGAAAATTTTAGTTGAGCTAATTTAAAAAAGAGAAACAAATACAATCACTTTTCAAGTGTAGGTTGTAAGTCTAGCTAAGTGCGACAGGCGCATTTAAACATCCCGATGAAAAAAGTTCTGATATGGGAATATATAAGCATATATAGTCGTATATATAATTTCATATCACATAATATCTTAGTTGATCCAAAAATCTCATACATAATCTTATCTCATGTGATCCCATTTGATCTTATTTGATATAATTATATCCGAAAACTGGGTCTTTCTAATTTGATCAAGTTATATATATTTTAATACAATTTGATATCACTTCATAAAATCCTTTAAAATTGTTTGGAAATCCGCACATTTCAAATAATAATAAAAATTTAAATATAAATCAAAGGATTTTAAAATTAGATATGACATTAATTTGACTAATATGTGATGCCATATACAATTATATGTAAAATTGTTACTACCATATATATTTATATTTATTATCAGAGAAGGCAAATAACCGTTTTTCTTTTCTTTGTTTTTTATTTTCTGACTTAAAATGATTATTTTACTCATAAATATTTTTTTATAAATTAATTTTCAACTTTGTTTTAAGTGCAGCTTTTCTTGTTTTTCAAATAAAAGAATAAAACTCCTCAAAAGAGTTTTATTTAATGAAGGCGAAATAAAACTCTCTTCTTAAGAGTTTCATCCGATCTTTTATTTTTTCGTTGAAAAATAACTCTTAACTGTGGAGTTGAGATCGGTTTCATAAGATCACCATAGATTCTGAAATAGCACTTCAATACGAACCGATTGGTATATAATAGTATACATCCCCGTTGACTCTAAAATAGAGAGTTTTTGAGTTAAAGTTTTCGGGATAACTGTTATTTTCGGTCTCTGCTTTAAATACATTGAATTTTCCTTTTTTTGTCTTTTCTGGTAATTATATATATAATTTCTACCGTATATGTTTATGTATAATTATATATAAATGATTTTATTGTATCGCATACATCTATATACTATTATACATTAAAGTATATATATGATCTCATATTAAGTTATGTCAAGTATATATGAAGAGATAAAAAATATCAACTAATATGGAACATAAGATATAATGGTATATGATGATATGTCCTAGTAGCCATATTCGAAATTTTAGTAAAAATAAGTACGAGATGTAAATATATAAAGTTACATATGGCCACATTTATAATAACATATAATCATATCAAGCTATATATAACTATACACTCAGAATATTATGTAGTTTGCTGTTTGTAGTTTATTAAAAAAGTTTTCAGTTGAGTTAAAAATAAAGGAACATGCATTTATTTTTCAAGACAATATTTATTTCAACTTTTTTATACATTTGTTCAAAATAATTTACTACCATTCACCGATTTTTTTAGTTTCATTTATTATATATGAAGTGGATCTTCAGTTCCCTACCAGCGATTTAAATTACCGGTTGTAGTCCACTTTGACCAAAAAAAAGTTTCGAATTTTTTTTCGAAATAGGTCGCAAAAGTTTCGTAATTTTTGGCATATTACTGGAAATATATTTTTAAATGTTCTGTTGCGTAATTTTGGACCAACAGTGGATTTTTTAGTATAGACCAAGTACAATTTCTATGTTCAAATTTTAAAAAATGATAAAGTATAGAGATTGTGCTTGCTCAAAACTAAAAAATCCTCGAAAATGACGAAACTTTTGTGACCTATTTCCAAACTCTCAAAACTTTTTTTGGTTAAACTTCAATAGCTGGTAGGGAACTGAATATCCACTTCAAACATTTTTTACTTATATTTACCATATTTAGCTCTTTCATACGCATCGATTGAGTGGTATTCCTATTTTTTTTTATTCGGTATATATATTTCGAAAACCAGGTGATTGTCTTTTAAATACCGTTTAAAAATTAGAAATCGGTTAAGAAATGAATGACAAGGGAAGTCTCCCGATGGGTCCTCTCCAATCTTAATAAAATTTGGATATGTGATAAAGAAAAAAATAAAATAAGGCAAACATATTTTTTTTAGCTTCAAAATCTCACGTTTAAGGATTAAAAGGTGGGGCCAAAGTTAATATATTTTTGTATGGTAACATATCTGAAACTAATGAAATTCAGATTTTGTTGAACGCAGTTTTGATGTACTCGAGAAAACAAAAAGTTTGATACCGATATTGCAACTGTGGTGTGTTAGCTCTACGCAAAAATTCGCATAAAAACCGAACAATTAAAAATATCAAAAAAAGCTCAGACACCGCCTCGATTAAATTTATAAGGCATTTTTATACATATATTTTAGCTTAATCCGACTATAATTCCTTAACAACCCACAAGTTTTAATATCACTTAAAACACATTTTGTTTGAATAACAAAAATACTTGAAAGTTATCGGAAATGTTTAGTATACCAGTTGTGCAAAAGCTCTTTCATTTGGTACCATATTTGTCTAACATATCTCTAAAGCAATTCGAAATAAGCCGGAAAAAAGAAAAATGGTGTAATTTTAGACCCCACTTTTTAGCCCCTAAACATGAAAGTGGGCCGAAATAAAATATATGTGTCCCTTATTTTTTCCTTTATAACATATATAAATTTCATTAACATCGGAGAGAACGCATCGGGAGACTCCCCTTCTGAGTGAAAAATGTTTAAAGTGCCAGTCGCAAGAAATACTCAAACTACATTCACATTGAGCTCCAAAATACGTATTTCCGTTTTTTTTTTATCAAGTTTTCGACTGTCAAATTCCATATAAATTTTAAATCAAAGGTACGTATTTTGGATATCAATATGAACGTATTATTACCACTATCTCGAAAACTTCTCAAACCGGTTTTATAATACACTCAGCAAGACTTACAACCTACACTAGGTCATTTGAAGAGTGATTTTTCTGTGTAGCACAGTGTATTTATTTCAAAATGTATTTTCCCTTCACACTTCCAATAAACATTCAAAAGTTTTCCTTGTAAAAAACTAAAAATTTTAAATTAAAAGGCACTCAAGACCGTTTTTCAAATTTCAGATTTCATTAAATTAAAAGTGTGAATGATTATTACACGAAAGTGTGCATGCCCTATCACTTACTTTTCAAATCCCAACAATTAAGTATAAATGCCCATTTTATTTGATTTTGTAGAAAATTGTATAAAATTAAATTCAACAATGCCAAATGTACCATTTTTAAGTTTTCTTTCTTTAACTCAAATAGTTTTTCAATATCACTGATTTAAAATTTTCCAACTAAATTCATGCTTAAACAAACATTGTCCTTTTATAGTCCTAATATTGTCATAATTTATTTATTAATATAATTATTAACGTATCAATATTTGTTTTTATTTATTTTGACAGTTTGTTGACAAGTTAAATAAACAAATTAGTTTCAATGTAAATTATTCCAATATCTTAATTTTAAATAAACAAAGACGAATTTTAACACAAAATTTACCAATATGTCATTTTGAGCGGTTTGATTTTTTTCACAAATTCAAAAAAATACTGGACCAGGTAATTTTTTGTATTTCTTCTTTTATTCTAAATTTAAAAATATTAGGAATGCCGTCTTGTTAAGAAATTTTCAAAAAAATATAATGAAAAGTTGTTACCAAAATTATGTTTCTGAAGAATCTAACCGATCGGTTCATGAAATTTGACTCAAACTAAAATCCAATGTTTATAGAAATGTAGTTCTGTGTACTTCTTTTACAAATAATAGTGGTGTTTCTATAAGAATATCGTAAATATTTTTTAACCAGGGTTGCCATATAACTAATTTTTAGCGATTATTCAAATTCAAACTGATGTACTATATTTTTATAAAAAATAGTGTGTTTTTTATTAAACATTTTTTGGATTTTGATTTTTTCAATTTTACGATAAAACCTTTAACGGAATAATAATGACCTATAAATACACTCATAAAAAAATATAGTTCAAAAGTCTGTTAAACGGGTTCCAATTCAGTTGAACTATTTTTTCTGTTGTTATAATTTAAATCAGTTATTTAACTAAAGTTATCTCATTTTACCTCAAGAACAAATTTCATTTGTATTACTATACTAATTTTTCGACCTAAAATTTAGTAATTCGTGATTCTTAAATTAACAAACTTTGCCAGTTAACTTAAACCACAATTGTTTTCAAACCATTATTTTTTGTGTCTCCGCTATCAGTCTCACTTATAGATGGCGTTATTTTCTCATATTTTTTATTTTATAATCATAAAATAGGCTATATCTCGAAAACTAAGCTAGATATAGCAAAATGGATCAAAAATTGTTAAAAAGTATAAAGTCTCATTAACTACATGTGTTCCCGGTAATAAATATGGACCTGTGTGTGGTCAGATCTAGGAAGACCTATTTAGCTAAAATTTTCTGTAAAAAAAAATTTTAATAAAAATTATATCAAACTTGTATAAAAGACAAAGTTCAGTCTAGTTTACTCCCCCTGTGTTGTTTATAAACTAAACAAAATATAAAAAGGAGAGAAAAACAAAAAACGTGTATTGCATATCCACCAGAGATGGACCTTGTACATAACGAACAAGTTTTCAATTTATTTTTTGATCAATGGTGATAATCTTTAACTTCGAGCTCATATATTAGTTCTCATGTAGTGAGTAAACTAGTTTATATGAATGTTTGATGTTTGGCATGGGATTGTTACCGCTTTCAAAACGTGTTCTGATGATGGGAACCTAGAAAATTCCCGAATTAGATCTATCAACACATTCCTGAAAGGGTCAAATAATAAATTTGAAAACAAAAAAACTCTATAGATTATTTGTTAGGACAATACCCTAATAAAGAAATATAGAGTATGGCCTCGAACTTGAATAATTTTCATTTTCATTTTATGTTGATTCAGCTTAAAAATTCTGTTGATTTAGCTTAATTCTTTGTAAATTTAATAACAACTGTCAACTCAAATTGAATTCTTCTAAAATTTAGGTCACCTAAATTTAACAGACTGAAATTCAGCTGCCGCAAATTCAGGTACACGAAAAAGTTAATTTTCTGTTGTCGAAGCTGAATTTTCAACTACATATTTGTACTAGCATTTTTTTTTTAGTACAATAATATTAATAAAATATTATATTATGTACAGTTTTGATATAGAAAATGCACAAAATTTAAACTTTTCAAAAGATTTGAGAACTTTAGCTAGATATACTCTCCTAGACAGCGCTTTTGAAGTATCAAGATCAATCAAAAATAATCTCTATGCTTAGATTTATGGTTTTAACAAGTTTTATATACAGATATTCTATCATAAATATACGGACACGAAAAGGTTAACCTTTTGACGACCATACATTCTCAGCCGAAGTGATTTGGATTTCATTTCTTTTTTCGCGATTTTGGTAATCTTTTGTCTAATAATGCCACAAAAATTGGCTCCTACCTTGTTCCTCATTTGCTTGCCAAAAATAACTGCCATTTGACGATGATTTGTGTAATTTTTTTTTCAAAATGGTACCCGGTCCAAAAGTTTACATATGTTTCGAAATGTATATGCTAAAAATTTGAGCCCACTAAAAAAATTATCAAGCTGGCGCAAGCGAATTAAAATTTTCAACATTTTCGAGAGTAAATTTTGCTTTATGTCTCATTTATTAATAAATGGTTAGGCCCGTTACCAGGATAAATTTGCACATATCCAAATTGTATTAAGACCGGAGAGAACCCATCGGTAGACTCCTCGTTAGTTTTTTTATATATCCCAAAAACTAGATGTAGGACCACATTAGCGAACATTCCCATACATATTTTTGTAATTTATGTGTTTTTTTAACTCAAAATTTACCGTTTTATAAATGAAATCAAAAATAGTATAAGCACAATTTTTAATCTCGATATTTTGAAGTTTTTTTTTTAACTGTTGCAAAATATACCCTATCCCATGCTCTTCTACATTTTATAAGGTCTTTGATATTTTAAAAAGTGGAAAGATTTTTGTCTACCTTTCGCATTCATTCCCTTGCCTTTACGCTTATTTCCTTAGAATCATTTAGGGACATATTAAAAGTTCAACAGGTGGTTGTTAAAACATGTGTGTTTCAAATACACGTGCATTTAATATTTTTATTTGTTTTGATTTTAATAACCTGCGCATGAGTTTATATTCAGCTTTCTTTGAAAAATTTTAAATAAAATTTTTTACCGCCATATAAAGATGAATGAACCAGAAAAGAGTTGCCAACTTTATAATTAACTGGTATTTTACATGGCTATTGTAGAATTTGTATGTTGTACTCTAATACTTCAATAAATATCACAAACAAGATTTTTTTAAGTTAAACACGCGCAGTTAAAAATGAGAAGTTTTATCATAATCATGCAATAATATTTGATTAAAAAAATATGAACAATTAAGTTTATATTAATAGTTAATTCATAAATCCCAGGTATGGCAGTTCCGAAAAAAAGGGACATCGACTCTCTCAATCGAATTTAGCAGTATTGTCAAGTTTTTTAAAAAAAAAAAATAGCTCTTAATATATATTTTTTTTTTACAAAATCGCAAAGTTTTTGCGATTTTCTTTTAATGTTAAGTCTTAAAATGTTTAAAATTATCCTTATCATTGCCTTCCTCTATCTTTCTGTGAAATTCAATTTAAAATATCTCTTAAATGTCTTTAGCTAGATTATTTCAAAGATTGCTCCAGTTTTGAATATTTTTCTACACATCCGACGGAAATGGGCAAATTTTAGCTAAAAAATTATTACCGGTTTTATGCTAGACCAAATATCTAAACTATTTTGTTAAATCACGAAGAAGTTATTGTGAGCATAGTTTTTTTCCGGCGGGTCTTAGGTTCGATTCTGAGCTAATTTTACTTAACATAATTTACCAAATTTCTTTTCTCTCAGAATCCAAATAAATATTTCACATATTTTAAGCAATTTAATTTGATCTTTTTTTTATTTTTTTAAATTTTTAGTGCTTGAAGTGCTAAAAAAAACTTATTTTTAAACAGATTCTGAAATTTTTTAAATATTTAATTTTTTAATTCCTGTTGTTGTGACAAAAGGGTTTTCTTTTTCATAACATAACGGTGCCATAGAAGTTCCAACATAAATATTATTAAAACCATTATATAACCACAAAGAAGCATTATAAACAAAGGAGCTGCATATTCCATACCCACATTGATTACAAAATTGGTTGAAAAACAATTCAAATGTGTGCGAACCCATTGACGACGATGTTTAGCATGGACACCAGTTTCGAGAATTCTTAAAGTTCTGGAAAGATGCAAATAAAAAAAAAAAAAAAATATACAAAAAAAGTAAAATCGAATCAGTCAAACAATTTGTTTATGCAATTAAAATTTTAATTGAATTTGGAAAATTGTTTAAAGGAAATTGTGGCATCAATTAACATAATTTGTAAGTATTTGAATGAATTGGTTTCCATTAAGAGTTTAAAACGCTTGCACAGATTTCAATTAAGATTTTAATCATATCAATTAAAACTTTAATCAACACCGATCCAAAATTTAAAATAAAATTTTAATCATAACTATCAGTAACAAATTAAATTGGAAGTCGTCAAAGACTTCCCTGAAACACTTTTAAGTATCAGAGAAAATATTAATTAGATGTCATTTGAATGTTTAATTAAACTTTCAATTAAAAAATACAATTTTTTAGATTTTTGCATTGCATTATTACACTGTGTGTAATTTTTTAAGTCATGTCAAAATAACCATATACGGACACCACTACGTGATAAAAGACTAAAAAAAAAAGACCCGTGTCTCCCAATTTTTCCCAAAGTCATCTCCTCTTTTGTTTATGGGCCGCCAAAGATTTGGGGCCTCGGTATCATTTTCGCAAAAAAGTGATAATTTTCTCAGGCTCATATCTTGCAAACCGTTCAGAATTTCGATTTACTCTCTATGGCAAAGTTGTAGCTTTTGTCATAAAGAACAAAAATTGCGAACATATAAAATCAAAAAAACTTTACCTTCCAGATCAAAATCGCAAAAAACTTAAAAAAATTCGATTTTTTTTTACCTTTTTTCCCGTGTTCAGGTCCATAGTTAGCAAACCGTTCAAAATTCAAGGAAACAATCAACTACAAAAATTTACCTAAGATCTCAATAAACAAATTTCTAGAACATATAAACTTCCTGGGAATTGGGTTTGCTATTTTCATTCAACAAACAAAACAAAAATTAAAAAAATTAATTTGAAAATTTGTCTAAAAACCCCCAATATTTTTCCAAAAATTCTCAAAAATCTTAAAAATCTGATAGATCAGATTGCGTTTTACGGTTTGATAGATTTTAACAATAAATAAAAATTATAATTTCCAAAAAGCCTTAAGTACATACAAAGCGTCAAAGTTTGAATTTAAATTTCGAATATCGTGTACATAAACTTCAGAAAACACTTAAAGAGACATCATTACATCTTCCTACCAAATTTCGTCAAAAAATTTCCACGGGCTCGATAAGTGGTATAAAATGGGTTAAACAAATATTTTATTAAAAATTTTGGAAAATAATTATTCCTTTTACATCTTCTACACAGAAAAAATTATTAACTTAAAATATCTAATAACATATTTATGTAAAATAAGCTTTTAAGCAAATATTAAATTGAATCAATTAATAGTTTAATAGTTTCAATTAATCATTTACATTTCTTAGTTATTAATACAATCATTGAGTGATAGGAGCAAAATCAATTAAAATATTATTTGATATTAACAGTTTCATAATTAAAACTCGTTTTTTTATTTTACTTACTTAAGTCTCACAATTTCTTTATAACTCGAATTCTTATGCAAATGTGTGGCCAATAAAGTATCGGATCTAAAAAGGATTTCATTCAAATCACATATCTCATGAGCATCATATAACTTTTCAATCAAATTGTAACCGGTAGAAGTTTCAAATATAAACACAAAACCAGATTTGTAGCGCATTTTATTTATGCCTTCATTGGCGGAATACCACAAGCTTTGAAAATTCTTTTTGGTCTCAATTTTGCGTTTAACAAAACGACGAACATCGGGTAATGTAGAAAACTGAAAATATAAATCAATGAGAAAAATATCATAAACTTTAAAATCTCTTAATATAATTACGGAATTTTAAGATTTTCAGTAAAGTACTTAATAAGTCATTACTCATTCGCTAATCGTGAAAGCCGTGACTTACCTAAGAACTAATGGAAAATTCCTAAATTTCTGCTATAAAAATTTGTGTTGTATAAAAAATGTATAGTCAATGAATTTTGTAATTGATCAAATTAAAGAAATTACAAAATATGACTTTATGTGTGAAAGTGTTAATATTAATTATTTATTTGTTTGAATCAATTACAGAATTGATTGACATATAGACAGAAGTAATTTTACCTTATAAATAGAAGAACAAGATTTGTTTTTGCACAAATGTGTAATGGAATCACTTAATATTTAAATTGTTTAAATTAATCGTGAATAATTTGTAGTAATTGATACCAGAAGTTGCATTATAGGTGTGAAATCAGTTAAAATCTTAATTAATATTATAGATTTTTTAACTAAAACTTTTTTTTTAAGTTTTTCTGTGTAGCTTTAAGCGAAAAATTTCCTGCTTAGATTGGAAGTACAGTTTTTTTTTATTAAACGTTAATTAAAAGCCTTACTCACATTTAAATAGGTATAAGTATACGGTAATGGTTCCATACCAATATCCAAATTCGAATCGGCCAAGTCGCCCAAAGTCTTTATTTTCGATTTAACAGGAGAACCCAATAATGAAGAAACCACCACCGAGGTATAATAATTATACATTATAAAGCTGATAATAGACAATGAAATAAATGCTATACGTCCGCTCATAGAAGCGGGTATTACAAAACTACTCTGAGCACAGGCTGAACCAAAAGAAATCAAACTAGTCGTCAGTAGGGAGGGTGCAAAATTGAAATAATGCTTCATTTTATGATATTCCACAAAGAAAGTAAACCATAGGGATAGGGCAGCCAAAGATAATATTACACCAAATATAATCCATACTTTAGTACTGAAAGGTTCCAAGAAAACACGTCCATGTATACCAGAATTTCTCGGTGTACGAAACATACAAACCGAACGAAAATCTCCGGTGGGAGCTATGGGACTTAGAAAACGAAAACGGTCGGCGCTCATAAAAAATGGAGCACCCGTTAAATCGGCGGAATCGGTGACTAAAGCTCCCACAATGCCACCGGTATATTCTACATCAGTCCAACGATCGTAGTATTGATAAGAAACACTAGAAATTTTAAAATTTTATTTAAAACCACAAATTTGTTGAATTTTTTTTAATTACTTGGTATATAAGGATTCTTGTAAAAGTCTTAAAACTTGCATGCCCAAACGTGCCAAGGGGTCAATATGAAAATCCTTTTGGGTAAAAAGAAATTCATTAATTTCATTAGCAGGAGCTTTCAAGTCATAACGGGTAACCTAAAAGATGAAATAAAAAGGTTAAAGTCTCGGAATCTTAGAAATTTTTAACTTTTATCGTAAGCTCTTAAATTCAATACTCACCACCACCGCCACTCTCATTGTTATATCCCTTAAACTATTCCGATTTCCATATAATGATCTCTTATATAAATCGGAATAATATTTTGTTCTCTTACACCAGGTTCTATTGCATTCAATTTCATAATTTGTTGTTATATTTATGATTCCGCCTATAAACCAGCCATTATTGTAGACATCAAATGTTGTAAATGAGGTTGTCTCTGATTTCAAAGATATTTGTGGGTGTTTCGGTAACACAAAAGTCATATCTGTATCCACTGATAAATTCACATTTTTGAAAATATCATAAAATCGTGAGATATTAGTCCATTGATCATAGATCAGCCAGTGATAACGTTGATTGAAAAAACGTAAATGACTGCTCTGAAAATATCGTTAGAAATCAAGAAAATTCGTTACAAATTAAATTTTTAAAAATCATGAGAAGGATGTTAATAACAGTTAAATGTGAAATGACAATTTTTTTGGAAATCTTTTTTTTTACCTGAATAATAAGATTTCCCGTTTGATTACAATTCATATCCATAAAAACTCCAACTTTTGGTCTTTGCCATCGTAGATAACGATAAGCAAAGTTATCGATTGCTTGATAGTCATTAAGATTTACATACTGGGTATACAACTGATAGTGAGATGAAGCGTTTGAAAACTGATGAAGATCTAAAAAAATAAAAACTTCCTTTTTATTCAATCTAACAAAAATCCTTTAAATTTCAATAAAAAACTTAACGTAATACATTCAAAAGAATTAATTTGTATTCCTTTTTAATCCCATTTCAATTTAAGTTTTCAAAACTGTCCTTTTTATACGTGTAAATGTCGCAATAGGGACTTAATGTGTTCGAAAGTTACAAAATGTAATTTACATGGATACCCTCCCAAGTGAGATCGTAAACTTCTCTAAAACTCGAAATTGTTATAAAGGAGATCAAATTAATAGGCCCACATTTTTAATTTGGGTTTCATCTTAAATGCAGAGTGTGAAATCAGGAAAAATCTCTTAAATCTGGGAAAAAAAATCTATGAAAATTGATAATCGCACTAGTCTTCTTCGAAATATGTGAATCATTGATATATACGTTTTTAAAAAAGGGTAAAAAAACATTAAAATGTCCTTGATTTGCGAATATCTCAACATGTACTTCGTTTATTCTAAAATTTGTGTCCAATATGTCCTCTAAAACATATAAAAATTCAGATTTTTATACACAGAAAAAAAAACTACGAGTTTTAATTACACTTAGCATACGAAGTAGGTAATGACCACTGTAAATGTAGTTTAAAAATAAAAGAAATTTCACTTAAAGAAAGGACGACTTACATTTTAGTAAATTCAACTAACATTTTCATTTGTTTTTTAATGTTAAAAAAATGACTAACAATTGTAGTAAAAATGAACCACATGTTAATAAAAAATAAACAAACATTTATTTTTTTAAATAGAAAAAAATGAATGTAAAACCATAAAACAGTCATTTGATGTGGTTTGTTTTTTAAATGAACTACAAGGTTAGTAAAAAATTAAATTTGTTCTACAAATGACTGACGTTTACATTAAAAATAAAGAAACTGTATTACAACCCAAACAACTACATATTTTTAAAGCAGAAGTTCCCTGAGTGTACGAAATTGACAATTTCGATTAATATTTTAATTCATTTTGCATTATTAAAAATTGTAAACGTTTAATTGAAACAATTGAAAATATTAATTTAATAAATTTAATATTTGTTTAAAAGCCAATTGAATTTTAAACAAAACTTTTATTATATAATTTTAAAACTTTACTGCTAAAAAATGATGTAGTTATTTCGAATTTTTTTAACAAACAGTTACAATAACTTTCAAGTGTGTGTATTTTGATCAAATATTTCGCACACAAATCAACATGGCGCTTGTTTAAAAATTTCTTGAGACTTTAGTTATAAAAAAAAGAGCGCAAAACAAAACATACGTGAAAATTTCGCAGCTCTAAAATTAAAAATTAAACAATTTTCTGTCAAAAATTATAGTAGTCTTTTTTGTCTTAAAACTTTTTTAATAGCACATTAAATTTGTATTAACCGATTCGAGTTTTAGGTAGATTTTTATAAATTACATCATAATCTATCCTAAATAGGTAAAATACAGGCGGTATGAAACAAGACCCCAATGAAATAAGGCCCCAAACCGAAAATGAAGTAAGGCCCCAAAAATTTCGATAAAAAAAATTGGGGTGTTATTTCATTTTTTGGGACTTTATTTCATTTTTTTTTTTGGGACTTCATTTCATAATAAAATTAGGCCCCAATATGAGAAATGAAATAAGTCCCCAAATAATATTTTTGGGGTGTTATTTCATTTTCTTAAAAAGCACAATTTTTAAGTAATATAAGCAAATAACCGTTATAATTACTGCATGAATTATCAAGTTATTAATGTAAATAGTTATTTGCTATTAGTAAGTGAGATTATACCGTGTAGTAATTTTGAAGTTTCTTTTATGTCGCACGCAGAAAAAAACTTTATTTCGCGAAGCCGCCTGCCGCGTTCTACGGAGGAAAAAAACCACTAAGACCGGCCGAAGGCCGCCACCCAGAAGAACTTGTTTTTCAAATCAGATGTCGAATCCGTTGAAATCTTATATTTTTAAGACATCAAGTAATTTGTAAAAACAAGTTTTGCTGTGTGGCGGTCTTCGGCCGCTCTTAGGGGTTTTTTCCTCCATAGAACGCGGCAGGCGGCTTCGCGAAATAAAGTTTTTTCTGCGTGCGATTATACGATTTATAAATTTAGTTTTATTTTGTGATATACTACTAAAAAATATTAAAAAAAACTGTATTGATATACTAAATATTATTAATCTTTTTATTTTAAAAAGGCTGAAAAAAAATCGCGCAATTTTTTTTTTCAGCCTTTTTACTATGTATTAATTAGGAATAAAGAAATATTTCAAAGTAATATATAATTTTGTTTTTTTTTTTTTATTAGGGCCTTATTTCATTTTCAAAATGGGGCTTTACTGCATTACGAAATAAAGCCCCAAAAATTGGGGCGTTACTTCATTTTGTTTTGGGGTGTCGTTTCATTTGGTTGAGGGTTTATTTCATTTTTTGGGTATTGTTTCATAATGAAATAAAGCCCCAAAAAATGGGGCGTTATTTCATTTTTGGTTTGGGGACTTATTTCATTGGGGTGTTGTTTCATACCGCCTAAAATACAATGACATTAACAAGAAATTTAACAAAAACTTAATTTTTTATCAGAAACAGAAAATATATTTTTAACCGATTCAAAATTTTTGACATAAAATGTAAACTGACCTATAAAATATTTAATTATACTTATTTTTAAATTAGAGCTTTTGGGATTAATTATAATTTATTACATTTAAAAAAAAAAAAAAAATCAAAAAATAAAACTTAAAGCCTTAAGTTAATTTATTAAAATAATTCCCGTTTTATTTATGTATAAAAAATTCACTTACTTTCTCTATTCCAACAATGAAATAAAATCACACAACTTAATTTTAATTCCAAAAAATTATGTAAAATTAAATTAAACAAATTAAAGTACAACATCTTAACACAAAATCCAAGACTTGTTCTTTCCAACTAAAGTTTTCCATATTTATACTAAAATTTATAAAAAATCAAAAAAGTTTTGTAACTTAAGATCAATAAAAAGTCATTACATTAAAATGAAGACATCCAAATTTTTTTGAAACTAAAATTATTTTGACAAAATAATTGTATCATTACCTCTAGAAACTACTAAAATTCTATAAAATTTCATGAAAATTCAATAGCTTTTCCGTATTTTTCATATGTCACCTTTTTTATTTATAAAAAAAAAATCAAGTGCTTTTTTTGTCAGTTGTTAATAATCCTTAAATGATTTGTTAAATGTCCTTATAAAATATGTAGTGGAAAAGGAAAAATAAAATTACTTAATAGTCGTTTTCTACACTTTATAGAAAAGAAAAAAAAAAAAAAAAAAATCAACAAGTTGTTGATTGCTATTATAAAAGTATTACCCCACATTGCTTTGCTTGGCGTCGGCGCAAGAATTTATAGAAATTTCCCGCCAAATTTGTAACGGGTGATTTTATGAATGAATGTGGTGGGAGTATTTGGAATTTGTTTTGTTGCTGTGTCTTTTTAAATCATGTCTACATTTGTCTGTCTTGCATTTTTTATGCTAGACCATAAATGTTTTGTCTGCTTTTATGGATTTAAGCATATTTATATGCAGTCAGTCTTCTTAGCGCTTTTGGCGCGTTCAAACGGAATTTATTTAAAATAACGGATATTTGAGAAAGATAAAAAAAAACTAAGCAAATAATTTAAGTACCGTCGGGCAAGTCATAAAATATTTTAAAAATTAGAAAAAAAAATCGTTTAAATTTTCAGTTGATTAATATAATAATATATATCGTTAAATATTACAAATTTATCAAAAATTAATATTAATGAAACGTAACAACGCTTTCTAAATTGAAATGGAAAAACTAAGTTTCATAAAAACAATTACATTTTTAAATCAAAATTTGAAAATGTTAAATGTTGAAAATAATGATAACTATATTTAGTTTAAAATTATATTTAAAATTAAAGTTTAAAAATTAAAAAAAAAAAACAGAAAGAGAAACAGCCATAGTTTAAGCTTAACCACAGATAGTTCCATATAAATTTAACAAGCATAATTATGGTTAAGCCCTAAACTTTGTTGTTTTTCTAGATAAGTTAGCAGGCCTCAATTGTATGATGCATACTTTTTAGGATATTAAACAATACTTGTATGATTTAGGCACTATGGGATGGAGGGTATAATAATCATTGTTTTGTTTGAAAACTGAGTAAATTTTTTAAAATTTTATAGTTTTCAAAAATAACAGAAACGTTAAAAAAATTTGCGTTTTTTTGAAACCCCCCAGCCTGAAATTGCCAATGTTCTGAAAAATCAAGCACTGGCAGAGCACTATTTGCCAATGATCCAACAAATAAAGTGCTGGCAAAGCACTGATTTACAACGCTCTGCTAACGTTAGTAAAAAGTGCTTTGCCAGTGCTTACACACAGAGAAAAATTTAGCTATTTGCCAACTGAAATTCGGTTACTTCAACTAAAGTTCGGTTATTATGAATTTCAGTCAGTAGGTACAACCGAACATTAGTTTTCACAACAAAGTTCGGTTGATTCGACTGAATTTTGGTTGCAACACCCAAAATTTTCAGAAATCTAATGATAATATCGTTGTACTAACTAAATTTATAAGTTGTTACCATTAAAATACACATTTTAATTCGGTTGGCACTTTATTTCTCTGTGTGTAATTAACAAAATTTACAACCGTAAAAATAAAAAAGCTGTGGCACAGTACTGACTTAGAACGCTTTCCCAACATTGGCAAAAAGTGCATTGCCAGTACTTATTTACAAAATTTACAACCGTTAACTTAATAAAAACAGTGCCACATCCCTTGTTCACAACAAGAGTGGAAAAATTCAAAACTAAATTGCAATTTATGATTTGAAGTTAAGAATATTAAGGTCTCCTATTATAGTCAGCACAAAGTATAGTTTTTGTACTAAAATTTTGCTTAAGAAATTTATTTTCAAATTTCTTTCTTAAGTAAAATTGTAGTAACTTATTTAACTTTGCTAACTTATCACATAAATAATTTGATAAAAAAAGCCTATTGTTATTTCTATTAAAATTACCAAAATCATTTAATAACAAATAATAAACTCTTTACTGAAGTGAATTACTAAGAAGGACTTTATTGGTCATTTTTGGTTTTGGTACTAGCAAAACGCTTATTGCCAATGCTTTGCCCACGTTTTAAAAAAGAAACGGCCAAGAACTGCCCGGTGTTATCATTTTGGGGTTGGCAAAGCACTTATTATATTATTAAAAAAGCACTTTATTGGTTGTTCTACCAATGCTTTGCCAACGTTTAAAAATTATGGTTTTGGTACTGGCAAAGCACTCTTTGCCAGTGCTTTGCCAACGTTTTCAAAAAGGAACAGCCAAGCCCTGCCCGGTGTTATCATTTTGGGGTTGGCAAAGCACTTAAATCTCCAGATAACCAACGCTCTGCCAACGCTCATACCACCTTTGAAAGCACTGGGCCAATGCTTTAGCGTTCGTATTTTTCTGACTGGGCCATTTTAAGCGCACTATTTTATATCTTTGGTACCCTATTTTATATATTTTCAAATTTTTAGACCGTATTTTGTGGTTATTTATTTAGACCTATGAAAAGTAAATGAGGGAAGAAAAAACATAATATAGCTTCAGTATTGGTTAAGATTTTTATTTTAATTTTCATCATACGATTTAAAAAAAAATTTTTGATTTGCACCATTTTTAAAAATTTTTATATGACGACCCTTGCCAAAATAATATTTTTTAAACAAAAAGTGTAGTTTGCTCAAAAAATATCGATTTATTCATAAATTCTTTTAATTGTGTTTGATTGTTATAGTTTAAAATTCAATAGAATAATTGTTTAATGTAAATATGTATAATTTATGCACCCTCAATTAAAATAGTAGAATAGTGGTATACTTTTTTTCTTTTACAAAATACTTTTCAAATAGTTCAAAAAATAACTAGTACAATCTGACACAGAATTATTTCAGTAAAATCAACAGAAAATTAAAAACAAAAAACAGCAATTGTAACTTTTTAGTGTGCCACTAATGGCATTTAAAACTAACTAACTATGCATGCAGTCAATTTTTGCTGTCCCAATTAAATAAAAATATTAACTACTTCGACATTTTTCATTAAACAATTTTATAAAATAGTAAACGAGAATTATTATGATATTAAATAAAATTGTACACACTCAAAAAGAAAAATATATAAATTCAAACAAACATAAATTTCACTCAACAATTTAACAAATTAACGCAGCCATATTGGATCCGCCATATTGAATTTTCAAAGTATAATTTCGAGTTTAGTTTTACCGACCTTTATCTTTCGTTACTATTAATTAAAAATATTAGCTACTGATTTTAAAAAAAATCATGCCATCTATTTTAGAGTCATCATTTTGAAAATGATTAATCTGACTTTATATTCGATTTTTGGCTACCCGTAAATCTGATTTTTATAATTATACTTATTCATTTTAAATATCATTTAAAATGACCAACGTTATGACCCGTCATTTTATTTTATTTTTAAATTTGATTTTAGATCTTAAATCAACTTCCTTTAAAACGCCCTTATGTACCCTTACAATATTATTTCGTTAAAAATTATCTGAAATACATTAACTGAAAATACAATTAAAAAGATGACTACAGATTTTTCATTGTATTCAAACCATTTTTATATTTATTTTTAAATATTGTTAGAATTATTGATGAAAGTAGTAAAAACAAACGAAACTCTTTTTTTTATTTTTTTTTTTTTTTAAAACAATTTTCAATATTTCAAAACAAAACTGACAAAACTTAAAAAATAAACCAGCTGAGAAACTTAACTGAGAATATTAACTTTTACTTAAAGTACATATTTTCTATAGTTTGTTTCACTTGTGTTTAATACTGACAGAAAAGGTTAAAAAATTATATTTCTATACATTTTCATTGATACTTCTCTTAACCATCCACTGTTCACTGTTTCCATTGAAAAAACTACTACGGCTTCATTTAGAGCTCAAGATTATCCAAGCCCTCTTTAATGAAATTCATTTTAAAATAAATGTTTCAAATTGCGCATTTAATTTATCATGAAAGTCAAAAAAATTAAATGTGCAAATTTAATTAAAAACTTAAAAAATTTGTTTTTAATGATGAACTCTAATGTTTAAAGGGTTATTTTGCTAGATTTGGAGAATCTTTTTCACTTCATTGAGAATAACTCCAAAGGATTATAAAGCGATGTAAAAACTTAAGTAATAGACATATTTGGGAATAAATGGGTGATACAGTCAAAAAAGATTGCCGGCAAAATTTACTGAAAACGACAGTTAAATCAAGGGTACGTACGAGGGCGGATCAATAAGTCCGTGACTTTTCGAACTTCCCTCGTAGTTATATGAAATGCAACACTGCTCCCATCAAGTACCACCTGTTAATAGACTACTGTCAAATTTTGAGCAAGTTTCGTTATACTTTGCGTTTAACAGCTGTTCAAAACATACAACTTCGTGGATTTTTTTGAAAAATGGAAAAAAGTGAATTTCGAGTGCTCATTAAACATTATTTTTTGCGAAAAAAAAACCGTCAATCTAACCAAGGAAAAGCTTGATAAATACCATGGGGACTCTGCACCATCGAATTCAATGGCAAAAGGCATAATAGTTATTTTGTATTATTTCGTAGAAAAACAACTATTATCGCAGTTAAAAACAGCAACTACTGAATACTACACAAATAACGATGAAAATCTACGTATGATTGTTTTTTTAGTAGAAGAAAGAAACTTGTCATAATCTTCTTTAGAACACAGAAAAAATTTAAATCGGGTTTTAATTAAAATATTTGATAATTGAAATAAAAGTTTAATTAAATTCGGTCCTGTTAAGAAATTTTAAAAAATTACTAAATATAAATGATCATCAAAATTAAAAAACAAAATTGGAGAAAACACTCGCCAAAAATTAAAAAAAGTCATTAGAATTCATAAAGAAAATCGTGAACATTCAAAAGAAAATCGATGAAATTAAAAAACGCTAAAATTTAAAAAAATAGCCAAAATTTAAAAATCTTTAAAATTAAAAAAATTTTAGATTTTCTTTTAATTTTAGTGATTTATTTAAAATTTTTATGTATTATCTATTTTTACATATTAATCGATTTTTGTTTAAATTTGGTCAACCTTTTTCCTATTTTACTGTTTTCCAGCTTTTTTTGAACGCTTGAAGCATTGTTTTTAGAGCTATGTTTTGGTTATCCTAGTTACCATTATGGGTCACAAAAACTGGAAATTTTGTGTGCACAAAATTCACTTTCAATTAAACATTTAATATCTATTATTAAACTTTTAGTTGAAAGTGACTTTGAAATCAAACAAAAGTGTAAATAAAATTTTGTTGACCATAATTTATTAGTTTTAAAAATGTGTTGCATAATTTTTGGCTTTTATTTTAATGATAAACTACTGCATACCTTGAGGTCCTTTATATTAATTGCAAAACAGTAGTAAACATACAAATGTCAATAATTATAATTAGTTCTTATACAAAAGTAGCAAAAAACAAAAGAAAAAATAACATCTTCCGCTTTCTTAACGTCTAAAAAATACCATTTTTTATTTATAATTTTTTTTACTTTTCTACTAATTATACTGTTCACACTTAAGATTTTTACAGTCTTTTTTCATTTTCCGCCAACAATTATGCTAATATTTTAGTGCTGTCATTGACATTCTTTTTATAGTTTAGTTAAATATAAAAATAAACTTCTCGTAACCTTTTTTTTTTGTATAAATGTAAAAGAAACTGCATATGCTCATTTCATTTCAAATAAGCAACAACTCAGCTAAATAGTTACAGCAAAAATTCAGTTTCATCACCCCATTTATAAAAAATGCCTAAAAGTATAACACGCAATTTTTATTGTTATATCAAAAATAGTTTTGCTTGTCTTTACTGGAGGTTTTTTAGTAATCATTTTGAGGAGGTTTTGTTACTGGCAAACAATAGAAAATAAAACAGTTTTTTAATAATAGTAAATACAAGAAAAAGTTTAAGAACTAAATTTTGTTTAACGAGATTTGTTTAAATACTTAAAAGTCATAAAATTATATTTACTATCAAAAATATTTAAATGCACTCTATATTTATATATAAAATTGTTTAAGAGAACTTATTTGAATCGTTAAAGTATGCTTTAATGTTTAAATAAAATCCAGCTTAAATGTATGCTAGCCTACTCGAATTTAGTAAATGGACAATTTTAAAATTCTTGTAATTAAAAATCAAATTATTTTTTTTGAAAAAGTATTTTCATTTTTAACACAGTATATACTATAAATTATTAATTCACTTTTTGTATAGAGTCAAAGGGCCGCGAACTTCTATCATGCTTTGGACGACATTCATGTAATTTTTTTGACACGGCTTTTCATTTTTTTCTTCAAGTCTTCAAGTACATTTAGCTTCCCAACCATTTTCATACACTTTTTGGCATAACAGATAGAAGTCCTCAATTGGACGTACTTTTGGTACTTTTGGAGTATTTGCGTATTTCGGTACAAAAGGTATGTTTTTTGCATTAGGCCATTCTAACGTATTTTTGGCATAATGACAGCTTGCTATATCTAGCCAAAATAATATGTCGTCTTTAGAGTGTCTATTTCTGATACATTTTTCCAGTTTTACTAAACATTTATTAATGTAAACATCAGCGTATACAGCCATAGGTTTTGAATCCTGGAAGTAAAGTTGTGATGTACTTTTTGTCGAAATTTCTGCCTACACTAGTACTTTTGGTTCAAACTTATTTGAACATTTTTTTCATCAAGTTTTTTCTCAGTTGTCTTTATTTTGTTGGTATTTCTGCCAATTGCTTTTTTTTGCTATATTTGGGCACTGTCTTCCTCTCGTAGTGTTTCACGTTTATTTGGAGTAAATTTTTTGCGAATTTTTTCCTTGGAAACTCGAAATTTTCTGGCCAACTTACGGTTTCATGCCGCAATTTGATTAAAAGCCTATTTTTTTCAATTTAACAAAGCTCAGCTGTGGTCAATGTTTTTGTACGTCCTTTCCCAATGCATAACATATACACTCATGTCAAACAAAAAAAAAAATTAATATTTCAAAGTGTCGAACATTTTTGAAATTCCTCACATTCTCTATTAAGCCTATAAAACATCTCCATGACAAAATTTCTTCATCGCACCAGGGCTATGGGCAATGTTGTACTGATAATAAAAAAATATTTGTGTAGGCCATTTTGGTGAAAAAAATGCACGCACCGAATGCAATTTATAAAACTACCCTAAGAATTCTTATTTTATTTTCTGAAAACAATTTTTTTTTTATTTACCATATATATTACTGTCTCATAGTAGCTATCACTTTACACTAAAATTTAATTCATAATAACGCGATTTATTCGCGACAACGATCCAAATGTTGAGATTCTTTTAATATTAAAAAAAATTGTAAGAAAATACTAAATACTTTGCAACTAAATGTTATTTTTTATACTTAAAATTCAAAACTTCATCGCGTTTTGTTCGTGAACTTTTTTAACGATAGCGGAAAAGTAGTGCATCATTTTTAAATATTTTTCATGGTCTATACAGCTATGCGATGAAGAAGTTGATATTTGCAAAAAAAAATGCAAAAAGTTATAACCCTAATCTCCATATTCAGTTTTTCAATTAAATTTTTAAGAAAATTCAAAAAATTCGGAAAAGTATGTAACTTTGAAGAGCCATATATTCGTAAGTTGTTATTGGATTTCTTAACTCAAAGAGCACTCGTTTCCTACGGTTGTCTTCTTTGCATTTCTGATGCAAATGCCACTTTTATATGCATTTTTATATTTTCGAAATTGTTTTTTATCTCTTCAAAATTTTTTAAACATGCATCAATCGAAATCGCTTTTTCTTTGACGCGAATGCTATCTAATTTTTTCGATTTTTTTATCAAAATTAAAAATTATGTAAAAAATAAAACTTTTCAAAAATATTTTAATTTTTCTATTAAAAATACAAAAATTGTTTTTTTGCACTTTCCATATTTTTATATATTTATTCTAAATATTGTTCTACCTCAAGTCCAAAATCTGCAATCTTGCTTTTCAAAAAGTTTGATATTAACATGATGGACAATACAATTCTTTCATATGCATCACCCTAATCCTCAGCTGTCCGCAATAAGAAAACGATGATTAGCTTAACTCAAACCGTGACATTACATACAATTGACAAATTATGAGAATTTTGTCTGCTTTAATGTATAGTAATAAAATCTAATATGACAATGACAATCATATTAGATTTTGGACTTGAGGTAGAACAATATTCTAACTATATATATGAAATAAAATTTTTTGTATTGAAATAATAGATAAGTTTTTTTTTTAAAAAATTGAAGCAAATTAGATGAAAAAAACCAAATTTAATTTTATATAAAAATGTCATACTTTCGATTTCGAAACTTTTTATGTAGGAGAACAATTTAAAAAATGCATCTAAAAATTGCGTTTGCGTCAAAAATTCAAGAATTCGTGATATATTATTTGGGAAAGGAGTTTCATGCAAATGCATGTCTATAATCAGCAGCCTTAAATTGATTTTGACCAAATACTTTTCAGATTTAAAGAATTTGCAACAAATTGGAATCGATTTGCTGTTGCAAAGTTTGCTCAAAATATAAAAATCATAATTTTTACAGTCCTAAAGGTATGCTTTACATATTATAGCCATTTATTGATTAAGACTCTGCTCTGGCTTTTAAATTTCCTACTCTATTTACTTTATAAAGTAAATTAAAATGTAATTGGATTTTATCATAAGACCAATTACAGCAGCCTAAAATTGATTTTGACCAAATACTTTTCAGAATTAAATAATTTCCAACAAATTGGAATCGATTTGCTGTTGCATATTTTGCTATAAATGCATATTTTGGCATTTTTTGTAACATATTTTTCATATTTTCAATTTAATTGCATTCCAAAAATTTTACGTGCATATTTTTTTGAATTTTTAGTGCATATTTTTGGTGCATATTATATATTTTTTGTGCATATTTTAAGCGCTTATTTTGGATTCTTTACAGCATATTTTAAGCGCCTAATTTCCGTTTTTGGTTGCCCTTTATATTATACAGGTTTTATTTAAACCGTATTTGAGTTATTTATAGTAATTAAATGTGCTAAAGTCCCAAAACTTATTTAACAAATTGTGAAAAGCAATCTGATGTAGGCGTGTCCCTATCCGGATTTCATTCCTGCCCAAAGAAATCTTCAGGGGACTTTGTTATTAGAATTTCTAGAGATATTTGTTATGTTAAATCAGAAACTCAATGAGAATTTCTTGTCCTCGTCTAGGAGCGAGATTCAAAATTTAAAATATCAAAGAAAAACCAAAACAACAACAAAAAATTGTCACAATTGGCTTTGTCATCTTCCAAATACTACTCTGTTTTTTTGACAGATATTTATTTAATTCCACTTTAAGTTTGCTCAAAGTATAAAAATCATTATTTTACAATCCTAAAAGTATGCTTTAAATATTATAGCCATTTATTGCCTAAGACTCTGCTCTGGCTTTTTAATTTCCTACTTTATTTACTTTATAAAGTAAATTAAAATGTAATTGGTTTTTGTCATAAGACTTCCATTAATTCAAATAAGATTTCAGCCTTAAAGTAGACTATAAATATATTTCTACTCTGTTGTATATAATAAAAATTGATTGATTCTGAAGTTTATTTTTTTATGATAAAAATCTCGTTAATTTAAATATTTTACTTTAAATATAGATAATTTCATTACCATACTAAACCACATTTATAAAAAAGCCTTTTTTTTTGTTATTGCACACATTTCGTTGTACTATTGGCCAATTACTTGTAACCAAATTAAATTTTTTTAGCACAATTTAAAATCACAATATTTTATAACATTAAACTAACTTTCTCTTTCTCACTGACACTTCAATCTATTTAAATTTAAATAATTTATTTAATAGCTTCTGTGGCAAACCTCTGCAATTTACTACACATAAATAAAATTAATAAAATACCAATTATAGTTTTACAGCAAAACTAATTAAGTGTGTATGAAGAGAAAAATTCCCTAAAGTATATTTAAAAACAAAAAACCAACATATATTTAGTAGTTTGTGTCAATTTTAATAAAACATTTAAACCACATAAACTAAATGTTCGAAAATTGTTAAATATATGAATGATGGGGGTGGGGAAAAACTTTAAAAATATGCTTTAGTTAAAAACAAGTTAAAACAAAAAATATTTTTGGCAATACTTTATGAATTCTCATATATTAAAAATATTGCAATACTTCGTTATTTCGTCCTCCTCCTATTCAGTAATTCAGGTTTATTAATGTTTTATAATAAATTTATTTATTTATATCTATAGTCGCTAATATGAAAAAATTAACAAATTTAAAAAAAATCCCCAAAATTAAAAAAAATTTCTAAAGTTGAAAAAATTACCTAACTACAATTTAAAAACTCCATATCTCAAAAATGTTTCCTTTATTGATATTTCTTTTGTTTTTATTTTAACGGTTTTTCAAATTTTATCGATTTTTTATTTTTTCCCTATTTTTTAATATTTTAAATTTTAGTGTTTTTTCCAATTAAGGCGATTTTTGATGATTTTCTAAATTTTAAAATTTTTTTTCACCCATTTTTGTGATTTTTTATAATTTAAATTTTTTGATTTTATTAATTTGTGGTTTTTTTTTTAGAAAAATCACAAAAAGATTAAAAATCGCTAACATTTAAAATATATCGTCAAAATTGAAAAAAATCGTTAAAATTTAAAAAAAGTCAAAAATTAGGGGAATATTAGATGAAAGTTGGGAAAAAATTAAAAAAAAAAATCCAAATAAAAAAATTGCAAAAATTTAAAACCGTTAATGAGTCCCTACCCCACTCACGAGTCCCTACCCCACAATTTGAAGATATAGGGTTGCCAGAGTTTTTCAAAAAAAAAAAAAAAAAAATTTTTAATACAGTGCAAGCTCGATTTTCGCGACTAATTAAAAACCAGACCTGTCGCGAAAACTGAATTTTCGCGATAACAGAACCCAAAATTTTATTGAAAAATTGTATGTAATTTTTAAAATTAGAATTGTTTTTATCGATATATTTACGTTTTTACTATTTTTAAAGAAATTGGAGATTTTGAGTTGCTTTTTTGGTAAATTATTTTTTAAAATAACTGCTGAATCACGTAGACCTTTTGAAGCCAAAAATTGTCGGACCTAAAAAATTTTTACTTATGAACGACTTACTTTTACTAATTGGTGAAAATTAACTTACATGGGGAACAAATTCGTGATGGAACCAGTCCTTGAATAGAAATGATGTCAACCAGGCGTTATTACTGGCATTTAAAAGCGAGTTGGTTTTTCGATTTTCCAACAACCAACAATTTCAGTTTGTCTGTGCCATTCGCATTTGAGCAGGGCAAAAAAGTTATTCGCTCTTTATATATTTTTCTTCCGGGAGCCGTTTTCTCATTACATGTGACAAGAATGTGATTTGGAAGTATCCTATAATATAAACCGGATTCGTCGGCATTGTAGATTTGGTGAAGAGTCAATCCGTGCTCATCAACGTAATCCTTAAACTCTTTCACAAATGGATCAATAAGATGAGGTTTCGAAGACAATTTCTCGCCCGTCATTTTTAAAAATCTTATTCCATGTCGACGCTTAAATTTCTTCAACCATCCTTCACTGGCATTCAAACCTGAATTGGTTTGATAAATTTTAGAATACAAATGACTGGCTTTTGATCGTTAAATCTCTGCTGATATTGGAATATTTTTTCTCTTTTGTTTTACAAAGCACTTATAAAGTAGTTTTTCCATTTTTGGGTACTCAGCTTTCTTTAATGTGCAACGTTTGCCAGGGCTACTATCTGTAGTACGTACGGACTTTTTTAATGAATTTTCTCGCTTTATAATGAGGTAAACCAAACCGAAGACTTGTGCAACTTGTAATTCACGAAAATTGAATTTATGAAATCTCCACTTTTAAATTTTTTTAAAATCTCTAATTTTTGAGAAATCGTTGGCTTTAAAATATGTTGAACTTTTCCCATATTAAGAGATGTATTTACACAACAAATGACACAAATAAACTGACAAAATTGAAGACCAAAATCATCCAAAAAGGTAAATATACCAAAAGACGGGGATTTCCCTTTTTTGGTTATAGACGAGCTTGCACTGTACTTGCGTTCACTACCACACACACTCACAAAATTTTATAAAAATCGGAAAACATCGATTAATTTACGGTGATATTAAATGGAATTGCTCTAATATTAAAAAAAAATCGCCAAAATTTAAAAAATTTCTAACCTTGAAAAAATTACCTAAAATAATCGAAAATATTTTTCTTTTTTGTAGTTTTTTTTTTGTTGGTATTTTATTTTTTTAAATTTTGACGACTTTTCAAATTTTGACAATTTTTTAAAATATTGATGATTTTTTTTTTAAGTTTTGGCATTTTTTTTTCAATTTTGGTGATTTTTTTTTAAATTTTTTTTGGCGATTTTTTATATTTTTAGTGATTTTTTTCAATTTTGAAGTTTTTAATTTTAGAGATTTTTTTTTAAAATTTTGCATTTCTTCAATTTGTCACTATGAGTTATAAAATAATAGATAATATTAAACTTTTAAGTGAAAGTGAGTTTCAAATTAAACAGAAGTTCAATTTAAACTGTATTGGTAATATAATTTTTTTCTGTGTAAGGTACTGAGTCATTTTGCCAAATTTAAAAAAAAAATATGACTTTTTCCCAGAAACTGCTTCTTTAGGATTCATACTTGTTGTGTAAATTCACGCAAAAAGTGTTAATTCTAGCCAAAAAAGGCATATTCAAAACATCCCAGCAAAACTTTGGTAATGGGTGCTATAAAGTAATGCATTACCTTGTAATGTGTACTCCTTACCTGTATCATTATTTTCCAACAAGAAGTAATGAGTTACCGATAATTGAACACTCATGGATTACCTTGTAATGAGACCTCATTACATTTTACATTACTTCAAAACATAAAATAATGACTTACCGATAATCAATTACATAATGCATGAATTATAAACGTAAAGTAATTATTAATATATATTTTTGAAAATCTATTTATAGACACATTACTTTGTGGTTTTTTGTAAGCATAATGGTAAGGTGTATATTTTAGATATCACGAACGAAAACACGAAGCACAACAACTCATCTACATGTTAAGCAATAAACTATTGTATGTATCGATA